>CP139504.1:69115231-69132585 GCA_021014915.2 Artemisia tridentata subsp. tridentata | reverse complement strand
AAACAAATTTATACGGTAATTAGCAAAATATTTTAGGGATAATTACTAAAATAGCCCGATTGCCCAAGTGCTAAGAGTATCCGGCCCGCTCACAGAAAATTCCCCCTTAGCCCAGGGCAACTGATCCGACGGACCACAGGACGCCACGTCACCGACCAGAGTACCTCAACAACTGTTGCTACGATGTATAAGGGATGTATTGTATTTTGGGCAACTTTTGAATTTTGGGCAACAAATACATGAACAAAAGGATATTTTGGTCATTTTACGTGCATTAAAATTAGGAAGTTTTTTTTTAAATATATTAGCCTGTAATTCGATAATTCGATTACAATTCATTACAGAAAACACATCAATACACAAACAGCTTCTTTTCCATAGACAAAGCGTCACACAAGTAACAAATCATAATTCCTTAACACCCTGTAATTCGATATGCCGATTCAGTTGTACCGTTGTAAAATCGTTGTTCGATCTACAGTGAAGTTGCTTGCAGAAGTCAAAGAAATTTTGTCGAAGGATAAAAAGCGGGAAAGGTTGTTTAGAAACACAGTCTTTGGTCCGTGGTTGGATATTCGGTTTTTCGATAATGACTGCCCTTTGATGCATTTTGTTTTACAACATCAGGTAAAAGTTTCTAACATATCGTCCGATTCCCCACCATTGCAGTTCAAAATTGGGGATGATTTGTTCAAAATTGGGGATGATTTGTTAGAGTTCGGGCGTAAGGAATTTTGTTTAATAACAGGGTTTCGATTTGGGAAAGTTTGTAAAAATGAAAATAAAGCAAATGCATTTCGTGACCGCGTATTTCCAGAAAAAAGATAGATGGTATAAAAACTGTATATGGCAGTGATTGTTTGAAACTACTTAAAGATCCAAATAGGTTCTTAGCTCTTTCGGATGAGGATGCTATTAGGTTGTGTCTTTTGATAGTTGCTATGTTGGTGTTTATGGGTATTGAAGAAAGGAATTGTATCCCTAATCATATACTGTCTTTGGTGGAGGACTTTGATGCTTGGAACGTTTTTCCCTGGGGTGAATACATGTGGCATAAATTTTATCAAAGGACTGTGAATGTTGTTGAGAGACACAGACCAGTACATTTGGAGAAGTTGGAAAAAAACCCATATTATAATGCGACATACAATCTATACGGTTTTGCTTGGGCTTTCAAGGTATGCCATACTTTCTACTCTGTACTAAAGTTCAATACTATTGTTATATATATGTATCCGGTGTACAAAATGTTTGTATCTGTTTTCTATCCATTACTAGGTTTTTTGTATTAGATATATATTGAATATATAGTTTTGAACACGGTAATAACCTGCAGTTTGAGCATTTTTCTTTTCCACATTATATACATTTTAAACAACCACATATTTCAGATATGGATTTTGGAGACATTTCCTAAAAGCGGCAACTGGTGGGCGAAAGACACGAACGTCATTCCACGAGGTCTTGGTTGGTCTAAATGTCAAAAGTTTCGAAGATCAGACCATATAACACTATTTGGACCGGTAAGCACCGCACTATCTTTGAAGGCTAATTTGTTGGACCCTTATTTAAATTTGTTCACATACAAAGTTATTTACTATTTGTTTTTTTAGGAGTCAGTTCCTATTAAGGCACTTTATGCCACCAAACGCGAATTGAGACAACCGTGGTGTATTGCCAGCATCCCCTTTATAAAGGGTTTATCTGATTCAGACCTGTCAAGTGCAGAGGAAGACCAACAACCTGATAGCGCAGAGGATGATCACCAACCTGCTAGCGCAGAGGATGACCGCCAACCTGATAGCGCAGACGATGACAACCAACTTCGTAGATCAGAGGATCACCAACAAGCTGGTAGCGCAGACGATCAACATGAAGCACCAAGTTTAGAAACTTTAGATAAAAATAATGTTGAAAACGCAAAAGGTGTCCAATCAGGCGAAGGCCAAGATGAAAAGAATTTTGGAACAAATCCTATTTTGGGCAAGATATTTGATTTGCAAACTGAAATTTCGTTGATAGCGAAGCACGTAGCGTCTGTCCCTAAACAAGACATTCGCGAGGTGCTTCAGAAGGTGAAAACAAAATTTTCAGAGTTAGAGACAGTTATTAACGAAAACACCGATGATCCAGATTTTCCAGTCAAGTCTGATGTCAACCCTGATATTTACATGGTTTGTATTCACCTTATATGTTTTATTCTCCTAACATTATACGAAGATCAATTCCTCGTTAAGTAACCTTATCTCATTTTGTCAACTACAGACCCCGTCATCACGTTGTGAAGATGATGTTGATAATGGTGTTACGCGCCGAGATGTTGATGATGATCATGCTGATGATGATGTCGATCATGCGCATCCAATGGAAGTTGACAATCCTGTTTGTTTAAAGGTTTACTTTTACTTTGTGTTTTTTTGGCATACGTTTATAAGTATCTCATTTCCCCGTTAATGTTTACCCTTTAATCTTACATTTAATTCATTAAATGTTGTATTATTTTGTCAACTACAGGCCACACCATTAGCTTGTGAGGCTGATACTGGTGTTACGACCAGTGTTGCAGCCCATCACATGGAAATTGACATGGATGTTGGGTAGCAAGGCTACAACGAATATCAGGTGGGTGGGATGGACGTTCTTGTAAAAGCATGTGAATTAGGGGTTACTCCTGACTTCCCTACTCTTGATCATCATCAACCTGCGAATCCAGTTGTGGCATCCCATGAGAAGGACATTAATCAAACAACATCCTTCGTCTACGGTGATGTATGTTATCTTGAAAAAAATACTTTTGCAAAATACAACCTTCCTTGTTTGCCTATTTATTTATACATCTTTATTGTACCAGTATCATTCGGTGGTGTATGATGATGTCATGAGTTATATAAACGATGGAGCGGATGTGACTAGTGTTTCGTTAGAAGAAGTACCGTTTGATAATGAAAATGGTAAGGGTGTTGAGAATGCAAATGCTATTTTCGTGCATAAAGAACACACAACCCCATTGCAGACATATGTTGAGGTACTTGGTTTACTTTAAATTTAAAAAGGTTACTAATTGTTCCTTTCTATGTCTTGTGGTCGGTGTTAATTACAACCTATGCTATGCAGGAAGACCAAACAACACCATTTCAACAAACAGTCACCAACCATGGGTTTGCAAATGTGGTCGGTCCCAATGACAAACCTTGCTTGCACTCTGTTTTTTCTGAACGTAAAAAGAAGAAAATGCAAAAGAAAAAAAATGCGCATAAAGTTGCTCTAGTGGCTAAAGCCTTTAAATCAAAGCACGATAAGTTTTTTGAATCTCTGAATTCAGAGAACGTCCAATCCGCACGACTGACCAGAGCAGCTACTTGCAGAAAGAAGTTGATTGAGCCTATAGTCATTTTAGATGTAAAGCACCGTAAAACATTGATACTGAAATCACTATCTGGTTGGCCTATGCTAATATATGGTATGTGTCTTTTCAGGACGTATCTGGAAACCCAAGAACTCGGTCAATTACTGAGTTCTATTCGGCCAACCCAGATCCTTTTGTTGAGGTAGTCTGATTTGTTATTCTTAAATTAACAATATTATGATTCGTTTATTGTTAATAATTTATTTGTTTATTTTAGGATCTGACTCGACATCCCAAATTGAAAAAGGACAAGGTGTCTCTGCCTGATTCGCTTCGTGTTTATTTAAAGCAAAAAAAAAAAACAAAAAGCTATAAGTTTCCATGGGGCGGTCGTAACATTGTTTCTGATATGAAATTTTGGCTAGCGTTGGCATGTCTTGAAGATTGTAAAGGCGGTTGCCTGTATGACTATGTAAGGAACCATCATCACTATCTGGTCAAATACATTTGTATATACTTTTGATTGAGTAACCACTATAAGTTTTATAATTTTTGTTTTGTGTACACAGCACTTGGATATATGGTTTGACCTTATGTGGTCACTTAGACCAAGCAATGCTGATTGGACCTTGGCAGGTTCTCTGTTCGCCCGACATATCTTGGCTGGTCAGATGTACAGTCATTATTCAGATGGAACAAGCTACCCTGTGGCTTGGCGAGATGTTGAAAAGGTTAGTTTGCCACAATCCTTTTTAAATATAATTTTAAGTGTATGCATATTAATATGTACATTTCTTTGTCTATATTAGGTTTATTTCCCCGTGAATGAACCTGATAAACACTGGTGTCTCGCTGAGCTTCACCTACGTAGTGGTGTTGTTTCATTTTATGACACTCTTGGGTTGGTACATGGCAATGGTGCACGGTGGTGGAGAACTTTGAAAAGAATTTTGCCAAAACAACTTACCATGTATCTGGTTCAGCAGGGTATATTGGCGAGCAAGGGCATATCAGCCGAGGAATATAAAATAACATACCAGTGTCCTGCAGTCCCGAAACAAGCAGACGTATATGGCGATTGCGGTGTATGGGTATGTATTATTTTATATAGATTGTGCCGCAACCAACCACTGGAAGTAGATGACCCGCTTCAAACAGCGGTAGCATACCGTGAGCGGATGCTTCAATACTTCTGGAAGCACAAGGAGTTAATAAACAATGTTTAATGGTATTTGGAAGGTAGTAGAGTTGATTTATAAATCTGTAACCCAAAATACAATTTACTATTATCTAGTAATCGTAGTAATCGTATGTTTAGAAAGTTTGTTATATTTATTTATAGAAGAGATTGATGTATATCTCTTCACACGTTTTCTTGTATGACGGGTAAGGTTAAGGAGTTCTTGTTAGTATAAAAGAAACACCCGTCTATGAGTTATGTACAAAGAATCTATAATCAGTGTCAAGCTATGAGGAATAAGATAGTTTAATTCAAGAAAAAACTTTGTGATTTGGTGTTGATCCCAGATGAGGCCTTGATAGATCTTTGTTAATTATATTAGATATGAATGTAAAACAATATGTATAGAAACTGTGTAGGATCGTGCCTCTGATAGATATTTGAGCCAAAAGAACTTTTACATAGCTTATTTAAACACAAGCCAACTACTATGAGAATCTCTGTATAATAAACTTGTGCTTATGCGGAAACTAAACACAAGAGTTGAAGAAGACAATGACTAAAAGACTTTGATCCTCTATGGATCTTGTATTAACTATTTTCTTTGGAATTGGATGCAAAAACACAATGTCGTATGTTTCTCTTCCTAAAATAACAAACATACAAAAAATACGCCATGACCAGCAGTAACAAACACTGCCAGCAGAAACTAAACAATGCTACCAGCAGGAACCATGACCGGCAGAAACCAACACTGCCAGCAGGAATCAAACTACACTAACAGCAGCAACGAAAATAAAGATTATTCTAATATTTCCTAACAAACTGTTATCGAATTGACACAATATTAAACACAATTGCATTTGTATTATATACTGACACTCACAAATATTGTCTAGTACACTTACACATGTTAAAACGTTAACACTTATTTCATACATTTATGTGAACAGGTTTACCTCCGGTTTGAGAAGGTATGAAGTTATTGATCCAGCATCGTCGTTTGACATGTTTTCAGTGTGGCTTCGAAGTCTAGTGTCATTCGCCTTTGGAACCTTGTTACCGTCATCAATGGAAGGCGTTCGTTAACATGTAAGCTTCAAGAGTGTGGTGTTTCGATCTTTTCCTAGATCAGAGAATGAATTCACAATAATAAAGCTCATACTTGCGTGTTCCCCCTTGCTGAAGATGGTTTATATCAAGCTGTTTGATTTGAGTTATGATGAGGCCGAAAATGTGAGGATGAATTGGGAGTTGGCTAAGAACCTGTTGAAACTCCATCGAGCTTCCCGCACAGCGTTGGTTGTTTTCTTTTAGTCTTTTAGTTTATGCATGTATGGGTTGAATACTCTATGACAACCAACTTCGTATTTTGTTGTTTGCTATTACCTTATTAGTTATTACCAAATACTGTATAAAGATTTATAAAAATTGTTTTATTCCAAAAGTTTTAGCAAAAACTGCTTAAAGTAAGACGACATTGGAGTTCAATTGGGTTTAATGACCACAGTTGTTTGGTACTCAAAAGGTCTATTTAAGTTGCCCAAAATAGTTATGGCATAACTATTGTTGCTCTATTGTTATTTTGGTACGTTGTTAAGTAAATCTAATGAATCAACTTCCAAAAGGTAGATCACTTTCCAATGCAGCCCTTGCGCTACTGTTCACACAATGGAAATCCACTTTATTTTAAATTTTTTTTAATGCCACTTGATACTTTAAGCATAATTAATGAGACTCCTATATATTCTTCTGAACGCCTGACGACTAAAATACTGAAATGTTGTCTAGCCACAACGATGCATCAATTTAAAGTTGCCCATCTTTTTTACATTGCCCAATTTTATTAAACGTTGCCCAATTTTGCCATGTAGGTTACTCTACAGTTCACACAAATACATCTACTGTATTTTTTTAAATGGCACTTCAACCAGTAGGTTTAATCATAATCAATTAGACTCCAATATATATGTGTCATCAACTTTATTTATTGTTTCTACTTTGCAAACCCATATATTGTAAGGTTTTTAAAATGTAAAAACATTGTATTTTTAAAAATAAATACGCAACAATCTTTTAGATAATAGGTCATCAAATACGCACAACAATCTTTTACCAAGTAGAAAACCCTACCACAGTAACATAAAAAAATGAAAAAAACATAAAACAATTACAAATCTACCAAATTAAAAATAAAGTGCACAACAATCTTTTAGAAAATACGTAATTACGTTACAAAATATTGTGGTGTTTGGGCGAAAAGTCGCTTAAAAGAAGTCGTTTTATTATACGCATGCCATTTGAATAACCGGACTGAAGTCAGCATTACTTTTGTCTATATACCACTTCGTATGGTTACTTTTGTCAATATACCGCCTTGGTCTTTTAACTTCTTCCCACCGTTACTATGTCCTTCATGTTGTAAGGAGTCTTTAGATAATCAGGTGCAAGTATGGCACTTTATGCAACAAAATTGCCTCCTGTATCTCCAAGCAAAAGTGCTCTTCCCATTCTATATCTCCCTTCCGTGGTTTTAGGAATGCTTGCAGAGACGCCCTTCTGCACAAAAACGGTTCGAAATGCACCATATTGTTCGAAAGGACGCTCAAGAATGTTATGGAAGGGTGTTTAGATGATTGGGATTTGTAGAGCGTTATGGTTTATGGTTATTAGTCGTCATTTAAGAACGACTAACTGCTATTAGTAGTCATTTAAGAACATGTGTGGGCCGTCAGATGACCCTCTTGACGATGCTTGCTAACCCACGTAATGTGTGAGCACATACTTGAATTAACGAGTATGTAAATGATGATCATCAGCAAATGACGTTTTGTCATTGAGTGAAGACCGTGGTTATCATATATGGTAAGCAACTTTATACTGTTATTCAGCAACCAGTTGTAAAAAAACGATAACATCTTCAACTTGTCTCAAACGGTGGTTGTGAGTTCGATCGCTGTGACACTCTGTATTATTCTATGTGTTAGATGTCTTTATCGTTTTTTTGTGGGGTTGGTTGCGCCTTCTTTCATTGTAATAACCTTTTATAGAGGATGAACCACTTTTGTGTCACGTGTGAACAGTCACGTGGTCTGGTCACGTGCCTAAACTTGTAGCTGGATGCCTACCTAGCATGTTGGATTAGACATAAAGTATATTGTCTTGACTCTTGACTTTTCAACGTCTTGGAAGGTACACAAATTTGTGTTTAAACTTGTTGGGAGTATATCGGCTGAACTTTCCAAAGGTGGATAGTCCGCTCAACTGCCTTTAACATTTTATTTTGGAAAGCCACTTTAATTTTTTTAATTTTTATTTGACCGGCAGAAACCAACACTGCCAGCAGGAATCAAACTACACTAACAGCAGCAATGAAAATAAACATTATTCTAATAATTCCTAACAAACTGTTATCGAATTGACACAATATTAAACACAATTGCATTTGTATTATATACTGACACTCACAAATATTGTCTAGTACACTTACACATGTTAAAACGTTAACACTAATTTCATACATTTATGTGAACAGGTTTACCTCCGGTTTGAGAAGGTATGAAGTTATGGATCCAGCATCGTCGTTTGACATGTTTTCAGTGTGGCTTCGAAGTCTAGTGTCATTCGCCTTTGGAACCTTGTTACTGTCATCAATGGAAGGCGTTCGTTAACATGTAACCTTCAAATTATTGGCTACTATTTAGTCATCGTTGTGGTTTATCATTTCAGCCGAAAACTTAGTAATTGTACTATGTTATGTTGTTATTGTGTTGTATTTTTTTACTTGTTTATGTTTGTCATGGTTTGCAACCGACGTACCAAAATAACAATAGAGCAACAATAGTTATGCCATAACTATTTTGGGTAACTTAAATAGACCTTTTGGGTACTAAACTACTCTGCTCATTAAACCCAATTGAACTCCAATGTCGTCTTGCTTTAAGCAGTTTTTGCTAAAAGTTTTGGAATAAAACAATTTTATAAATCTTTATACAGTATTTGGTAATAACTAAATAGCAAACAACAAAATAGCTGGATGCCTACCTAGCATGTTGGATTAGACATAAAGTATATTGTCTTGACTTTTCAACGTCTTGGGAAGGTACACAAATTTGTGTTTAAACTTGTTGGGAGTATCGGCTGAAATTTCCAAAGGTGGATAGTCCGCTCAACTGCCTTTAACATTTTATTTTGGAAAGCCACTTTAATTTTTTTAATTTTGATTTGATTGTCAAATTGAACATACACTAAAAATTGCCTGGAAACTTGAGAGGTACATGGATGGTTCCCATTTAATGTTATTAAATGCAAAAACTCTAGAAAGACTTTTGGCAGTGTCGATGCAATCAACTATTGTCTGCAACTGACAGGTGTAATGATGACTTCTCAGGGTAAGTTAGTCAATCACACTTGCAAGATGGGAAAATGGGCAACTTAGAAAATGGGCAACTTTAAAAAACTTATGAAACTTTAGAAAATGGACAACTTTAGTTGCCCATGTTAACAAATTAAACAACTAAAATGTATTCGTCTGACGTGTTTCTATTTAATTAACATATTAACCAATAACACGTTAACGTTAACATATTAAACTACTAAAAAAACAACTGTTATTTTTATTAGAAAAATAAATTTTGTTTTCCATTTATTTTTCCGAAATAATTTTTTTTAGAAAAATAGTTTTTTTTAGAATTTTTTTTAGAAAAATGCTTTTTTTTTTTAATTTTTTTTGTACACGTTAATATTAACTAAAATGTATTCGTCTGACGTGTTTCTATTTAATTAACACATTAAACAACAACACGTTAACGTTAACACATTAAACAAAACTAGTGTTATTATTATTATTATTATATATATATATATATATATATAATTTTTTTTTTTGCCTTTGTTTTTGTTTTTATTATTTTTCGTACCAAACGGGCTCTAAAAATTATGAAACTTGCGCCATTATTAACGAAATACTTTTTTTCAACAAAAACGAGTATAAATATGCAATACTTTCTCGAAATCAATATATTTGTCTTTGTTTTTGTTTTTATTATTTTTCGTACCAAACGACCTCGAAAAATTATGAAACTTTCGCCATTATTTTGAAATTAAATTTTTTTTAACAAAAACTTTTTTATTTCGAAATTAAATTTTTTTTATTTTGAAATTAAATTTTTTTTCAAATAATTTTTATTTTTTTAGAAATTTTTTTCTGAATTATTTTTTTTATTTTGAAATTATTTTTTTTTCAAATAATTTTTAGAAAAATAATTTTTTTTAGAAAAATATATTTTTTTAATATTTTTATTGTATGTATACGTGATAGATCTGAAGTAAGGGAAAATTAACGTTATAGATTATTAAGGAAAGAAAAAGGATTTGTAATGTAACAAGAATTAAAGACGAAGAGGAAAATGAACAAGGTGAGATACGTGTGTTATATATAGAGGAGAGAGAATATCAAATAAAATTAGTATTTTATTATTTTAATAATACGGAATAGTAAATTTATTAATAGAATTAAGTATGTAAGTGATGTGAGATGATGGGGTAGGGAGACTAGAACTGAGCAAATTTAGGGAGGGTTTGTCATATTGCCCATAGACCCCATTCTTATAACAAAATGGCAATTTAAAAGATGGGCAAACTTAAAAGATGGACAACTTAAAAAATGGGCAACTTAGAAACTGGACAACTTTAAAAAACTTGTAAAACTTTAGAAAATTGACAACTTTAGTTGCGCATTTTAAGTTGCCCAATTTTCAAAGTTGCCCATTTTAAAACATTGCCTAATTTTGCCATGTAGGTTGCGCTATAAAATGCCTTTTTAAAACATTGCCTAATTTTGCCAAATTTGTGTTTAAACTTGTTGGGAGTATCGGCCGAAATTTCCAAAGGTGGATACTCCGCTCACCTGCCTTTAACATTTTATTTTGGAAAGCCACTTTAATTTTTTTAATTTTGATTTGATTGTGAAATTGAACATACACTAAAAATTGCCTGGAAACTTGAGAGGTACATGGATGGTTCCCATTGAATGCTATTAAATGCAAAAACTCTAGAAAGACTTTTGGCAGTGTCGAAGCAATAAACTATTGTCTGCAACTGACAAGTGTAATGATGACTTCTCAGGGTAAGTTAGTGAATCACACTTGCAAAATGGCAACTTAAAAGATGGGCAACTTGCAACGTAGAAAGTGGGCAACTTAAATTGGGCAACTTTTAAAAACTTAGGAAACTTTAGAAAATGGACAACTTTAGATGCCCATTTTAAGTTTCCCAAATTTTAAAGTTGCCCATTTTAAAACATTGCCTAATTTTGCCATGTAGGTTGCGCTATAAAATGCCTTTTTAAAACATTGCCTAATTTTGCCAACAGAAGAGAAATGTCGCCAGCAGGTGCAAGGGTTTCACTACCTGTAGCAATGGAAGAGCTACCAGCAGGATCACTTTCTTTGCCCATTTTTAGTTGCCCAATTTGTAAAGTTGCCCATTTTACGTTGCCCATTTCTTTAAGCTGTCCTTTAAATTTTGATTTTTTTTCCCATGAATTGTACAACAAAAAAACAAACCAATAAAACGTCGATACTTAAACCACGTATTGTTGGTTGGTTTGTTGTTTTAAACGGAATTAAAAAAATATAAAATTAAACAAAAACTAAATAAACAAATAAATAAGTAAAAAATAGAGGCAACTGAAATGTTAATACAATCATAGTAATCACATAACCTGGTTGCCCAACAAATGGTGCTACAGTAGTATATATGGTGTTGTCAGTCGTTCAGAAGAATATATTGTACTGAAAGTACAAAATAATAAATGGCGCTAGTACATACTCAGGGTTGCCTAACTAATTGTTTGTAACACTTTTTTTGCACCACTTACCCTTATGCAATTTTTGGTTAAAACCACACTAATAGTTGGTGATATTTTTTGCACCACTTACCCTTACACAAATTTTGGTTTGTTGACTTCGGTAAAATCAAATAATTCATTGATATTTTTGTAAAAGGTACTAAACATACTAGAAACATGAAAACAACGTCATACTAAACTGCTTCAATGCATTTCACCCCAACTTGTTAGAACCGGAGCTCTCTTCCCTGCTTTCCATCATATTCTTGCTTTCCTTGAGTCGTTTAAACACAATTTCAAGATCGGTAATCCTCTTTTCTAGATTATAAGGGTCGTGAAACCCACCTTGTTGCTCCCCCTTGTTTTGAGGCACCACCACATTTTGCTGCTCCACCACATTTTGCTGCTGATCGTCTTCATTTTGCTGCACCAGTAACTCACTTTGAGCCACCACATCCTCTTCACCTTCCTCCTCCTCTTCATCTTCATCTTCCTCTTCGTCTTCTTCCTCCTCCCCATAATCATTCACTCCCCAAACCTCATCCCAGTAAAAGTCTTGCGCATGCAGCCAGTTCAAAATTTGACCCCTCATCCACGCATCTACCTGCCTATACGACCCATATTCTGCAATCGGTTCATACCCGAAAGCATCAAACACTGCGTCAAATAGTAAATTGTTGTTTAACACCCACTCGTACTCTTCAGCATCATTTTGAAAGTTGCCATTATTCGTTGCCATTGTTTATGTTTTCTTTCAATTGAAAGGGATATATGTGTTTGTCTGTGTGTTTTTGGTATACAATGCATAGTTATAAATAGGCTGGAGAGTTAGATTAAAGGTTCCCAACACTTTGGGCGGGAAAGGGACAAAGGCGCGCGCCAAAATTAATAGATGTGAATCGAAGATGTACGCAAAAAGTCTCGAATATCCTTTTACCAAGTATTGACCTTCCATGGCCAATGAGTTGACGCAACAACTAGGTGTATCTCATGCTTTGTGAATAATAAACTTACAAACTCAATATTACCAACTGGTTGTTTGTGAAATTTGGGATGATTTGGGATCGGGTTTGTTAATATTGGCCCGAGGGAATAAATGTTGGACCGTCACCGGAAAGGTCAAACAATATGTGGTTTAACTACGGACGGTTTCTTGGTTGGTTTGTTGTTGTAATAAATGGGCAACTTAAAAGATTTGCAACTAATAAAACGGGAAACTTAGAAGATGGGCAACCAACAACTTAAATTATAATGGGGGATAATTACCAAAATAGACCAAACACCAAATGGTCTTTATAATGGCTGTTGGGCAGGGTTAAAAGAATTGGCAACTTAAAATTTGGGAAACTAAAAATGGGATTCTCGCAGGCTAAAAAGATGTGCAACTAAAAAAACGTGCAAAATATGGGCAACATACAAATTGGGCAACATAAAAATTGGGCAACTTAATATGGCAGTTCATCAAACATAAAATAATGGGCAACTTAAAAGAGTTGCAACTAAACAAAGGGGCAACTTAGAACTTGGGCAACCAACAATTGTGCAACCAACAACTTGGGCAACTTAAAAGATATGCAAGTTAAAAATCGGCCAACTTAAAAGATGACATCTTAAAAAACGGCCAACTTAAAAGATGACATATTTTAAGTTGAGAGTTCTACTGCTCGCTTTGTAACTAATGGGGTCATACTATTATTGGGGGGTTCACTTTTACCATTGTATAACTAGTTGCCCAAATTTTTAATACAAGTTGCCCAAATTTTTAATACAAGTTTATTTGTGTTGTAAGCTAGTGGACACCAAGGGAGCATCTTTTATAACAAGCTGACCAACGTGACAAGACCCAAGTATTCACCAATTCACTATCAAACATTGACTTTTCTGCCGATAAACCTGCAAACCAAACCCCTATACCCACCATGATTACACAAACAATATGTGGGTTTTTTTTTGGAAGGCGTACAATATGTGGTTTAATAATGAAAAAAAAAAAATAAATAATAACTAAATAAGTAAATAAAGAAAGTAGGAAAGGTACCTACTTTCTTTTCTTAGAAACTTTAAAATTTTTACCATTAAGCCCATCATTTTCCCATAAGTAAATACATAAAAATTAAAGGAAACTGAAATGTTAATACACTTATGGCAATCATATCCTAATTCTAATGATGTTGATGAAGTACAGATAGAGACTACTGCTTGAGTTATATTCAGTCTTAAGTAGCTTTTCCATTCCAGATCAGTCCTAAGTAGCCGGAAACAATGTCCTTTGTGCTTCCGGGCAGGGCAGTAACAAGGATGAGAAATCATGGATTTTCATCCTCTATTTTCTTGATCCACCACACAAACACAATCTATCTACCCCTTTAAGAACGGCTAAAAGTTATTAGCAGTCATTTCAGAACGGATCTAGATCATAAGAGTGATCCACCCGCTGTGATACCATTTGTTGGTGCGCTTTAAACTTGAGAAACTGATGAATTAACAAGATAAACATAAACACGTGCCGCTTGGACATTGAAAGAATAACGAGTTTATGATTCATGATGGCAAAATTACAAGGTTAGTACGGTGAGAGACAATTAAAAGTAACTAGTAGGCTTGGGTTAAGTTTGTTGGAGGATTGTAAGAATCTAATTATGTTATGGAATTGTTAATCTCGTTCAACGCGCACATTTTGCTTCAGTTGGGAGTGCTTTATATAGCAGCTAGATTACTGTTGTTGCACGTGAGACTAGTTATCTTATTTGATTTCTAAAAAAAGCATTTGATTGTGAAGCGGATCGTGCACAAAAATAGGCTTGAGAGGTAGATGAATGGTTCCCATTTAATGCTATTAAATGCAAAAAAGGTCATGAAAGACTTTTGCCATTGTGGATGGTAATCCACTTATGGGGGCAAGTGACAGGTGTAATATTGGTAGTCAGACTTACAAAATGGCAACTTTAAAGATGGGCAACTTAAAAAAAGTGCAACTTTAATGGTGCAACTTTATAAAATTGAGCAAATTTGTGACGCAACTTAATAATGGGCAATTGAGAAGACTTTCCACCTTTGGAAATTTCAGCCGACATTCTACTGCTACTTACAAAGTTTATGCTGCTAGGTATAACATTCTACTGCTACATCCCATGTTGAAGTTGTGCTTAATCATGTAAACGATAAGAAGGACAAGGAAGAAAAAGAAATGAAGAAAAGGACGAATGAAAGTTTCTAATGGTTTGTGATTCAATTTGTAATGGTTTGTGTAATGGAAATTTGTAATGGTTGTAATGGAAATTTGTAATGGTATGTGTAATGTGTTTCTATTTTGGAACAGGGCCTGTTTGTGTTTCAATTTTGGATCTTTATGTTAAATTAAAAATCAAGTATTTACACTATATATTTAAAACAGCCTATATGAACATGGTCATATAACTTGACAAGTTGCCCAACTTTACAAGTTGCCCAACTTGACAAGACCCACCGTTAATTAACATTGATTTTTCTGACAACTATTTAATTATTTCCCGCGGGAAAAATAAACCCACCCACCAAACCCCTATACACACCATAATTACACAAACCCTTATAAAAAAATTAAATCCAAAACGAAATCCAAACTCTCATTTTCGAGAACTCACCAAAGCAAATCAAATTCCAGCAATACCATGTCTTTTGGACGTAATGTTAGCCCTAAAATGATGGATTATATTAGCAACATGCCAGATAACGTGATCACTAATATTATGAATCGTTTGCCACTAAAAGATGTGGTGAGGACCGATACTTTAGCGAGTAACTGGAGGTTTAAGTGGACTTTGCTCACCGATGTTATACTTGATGAGGATTTCTTTTATTTTTTGACGAATAATTTTGATGGGAAGGAACTTACCAGACTGCTACTTCAGCTCAGAGGTCCAGTAAGAAGGTTTGTCTTCTCCGTAGATCCCAAACCGCTGTTTGGACAAGATTACTTCAAATATGAAGAGATTCATGATTGGCTGTTGTTTTTGGCTCGGGAAGGAATCGAGGAGCTGACAATTTGTAACTGGTATGGTGAACCCCCAAATTTGGTTTGTGGCAGCGGAAAAATAATTTGGGTGTTACGGTGAGGATCGAAGTTTAAATCTCAGAAAAACGGCCCGGAAAGGGCGTTTTGAAAGTTATATGTCATTCAAAATAATATCCTTGATACAAAGTGAAATATTTGGTTTGAAAATCCCATAAAAAGAGGTGACCATTTTGGAAGAATGACATATTTGATTTTACACCTTTTAAGTTATCAGAGTAAAAGATGCCCGCTCCGTGTCTTGTCCTGCTCCGTTAATTACCTGAGATAAACATGCTTAAAACGTCAACACAATGGTTGGTGAGTTCGTGGAGTTTATAGAAAATAACTTTCTTCGGAAGGTGTATAGTGATTGTCGAAATAAATAGTAATCCTTCATGAAATATTAATAAGTTGTGTTGTATAAAATTCACAAGTAATTCGTGTATGATATTCAAAATCATAAGTTTCAAGTTATGAATGCAGATGAGCTACGTTGTTATATGCTCAATGTAGACTGTTGTATCATCTTTTAACTATAATGACATACCAAGCATTTGGAGTTAATTTGTGCAGAATTCTCATTTAAGTCACATATGGTAACAGTTAAAGTTCAAGTACGGAATTCACAATCATATCACATAGTGGGAATGATAATCTAGAATATGAAGTCTATCAGTATAAAGTGGTGGTCTTCTAAATAAAGCTGTATCCTCGGATATATATGAAACATTCATATATTCATAAAGTTATATTGCCCTAAGCCTCATGACACGCAAAACGTTAACAGAGTACCGATAAAACGGAGTGTTCACCAAATTAATGGCGAAAGTTTATGCCCTCGTGTAATAGGTGATTTGCCACTTCCTATTTTTCTCAAATATAGCGCATCGCGACTAATACGACTAGCGATTAAGCATTCCGTCACAGTATTAGTGGGATAGGTTGTCAGTCCTCCAACAGGTTTCGAAGCTGTTGCTATATTCGCGCTCACCGCAGTGATTAATGGCTCATGATAAAGGGTCTTTTTGGCAATAAGGTGTGCTTAGGCAATATAGGTCTCAAGGTTCATAAAATACACGTATTCTGATCTTGGCAATTATTTCCAGTGGAATATAGAAATATTATAATAAGTAACAGTTCATTCATTAGTCACATGAATGCATACAGTAAGCCTCAGTATCATGTTACATCAAGTAGTTCAGAGATATTATGTTTCAAGTTCCGTGTTTAAGCTAAACAGATAATTTGCACATATATTGAGCATGTTTTCCTTTCAAGTATAATTCAAATAGGTACAGCATAGTTGATAGTTTTGAGCAATTCATGAGAGTTTTCAAGTAATATAAAACAGTTAAAGCATGTATCTCCCCCAAAAGAATTATTAAAAACAAGTGTGAAAAGTAGGGGCCACGACTCACCTGGAGCGTATCCGGCAAGACGAAATTATAAGATTGAGTAAACGATCACGAAAACTTCTTCAATACAAGACCTGAGTATAAGCGAAGTCTAAGAGTCTAACTTATGACTAATAACGAATGTGGAAAGGATAAATCGTATAACGATTTGATCGGTGATGTGAGTGTGTGATATGCCTAAAATGCCTCAAGTTAAAAACATGATATATCTATAATACCATCTTGGTCCCTATCTCCAATGACCCAAAATATTACTTTTCCAAAATATGCCGGAATAATATGCAAGTGGAGATTGCTAATATTTCTAATAACGAAACTATAGTAATGCATAACTTAAAAATGAAAATGCATATGAAGTGAAGGGTGCAGAAATGGAAAATAAACTAAGAATGGCAAGTGAAATTTAATAGATCCTTGTTCTTTTCAGCTTTCATCCTTCTTAGTCTAACGGTGGTTGCGTTACATCGTTAGTCCTTGGTTAAGTCCAAAGTCCATAATAGTCCAAAATTTGTCCATATGTCCATATAAGG
>CP139504.1:69086254-69115131 GCA_021014915.2 Artemisia tridentata subsp. tridentata | reverse complement strand
TATCATCTTTTAACTATAATGACATACCAAGCATTTGGAGTTATTTGTGCAGAATTCATTTAAGTCAATATGGTAACAGTTAAAGTTCAAGTACGGAATTCACAATCATATCACATAGTAGGAATGATAATCTAGAATATGAAGTCTATCAGTATAAAGTGGTGGTCTTCTAAATAAAGCTGTATCCTCGGTATATTATGAAAACATTCATTATATTCATAAAGTTATATTGCCCTAAGCCTCATGACACGCAAAACGTTAACAGAAGTACCGATAAAACGGAGTGTTCACCAAAATTAATGGCGAAAGTTTATGCCCTCGTGTAATAGGTGATTTTGCCACTTCCTATTTTTCTCAAATATAGCGCATCGCGACTAATACGACTAGCGATTAAGCATTCCGTCACAGTATTAGTGGGATAGGTTGTCAGTCCTCCAACAGGTTTCGAAGCTGTTGCTATATTTCGCGCTCACCGCAGTGATTAATGGCTCATGATAAAGGGTCTTTTTGGCAATAAGGTGTGCTTAGGCAATATAGGTCTCAAGGTTCATAAAATACACGTATTCTGATCTTGGCAATTATTTCCAGTGGAATATAGAAATATTATAATAAGTAACAGTTCATTCATTAGTCACATGAATGCATACAGTAAGCCTCAGTATCATGTTACATCAAGTAGTTCAGAGATATTATTTTCAAGTTCCGTGTTTAAGCTAAACAGATAATTTGCACATATATTGAGCATGTTTTCCTTTCAAGTATAATTCAAATAGGTACAGCATAGTTGATAGTTTTGAGCAATTCATGAGAGTTTTCAAGTAAATATAAAACAGTTAAAGCATGTATCTCCCCCAAAAGAATTATTAAAAACAAGTGTGAAAAGTAGGGGCCACGACTCACCTGGAGCGTACCGGCAAGACGAAATTATAAGATTGAGTAAACGATCACGAAAACTTCTTCAATACAAGACCTGAGTATAAGCGAAGTCTAAGAGTCTAAACTTATGACTAATAACGAATGTGGAAAGGATAAATCGTATAACGATTTGATCGGTGATGTGAGTGTGTGATATGCCTAAAATGCCTCAAGTTAAAAACATGATATATCTATAATACCATCTTGGTCCCTATCTCCAATGACCCAAATATTACTTTTTTCCCAAATATGCCGAATAATATGCAAGTGGAGATTGCTAATATTTCTAATAACGAAACTATAGTAATGCATAACTTAAAAATGAAATGCAAATATGAAGTGAAGGGTGCAGAAATGGAAAATAAACTAAGAATGGCAAGTGAAATTTAATAGATCCTTGTTCTTTTCAGCTTTCATCCTTCTTAGTCTACGGTGGTTGCGTTACATCGTTAGTCCTTGGTTAAGTCCAAAGTCCATAATAGTCCAAAATTTGTCCATATGTCCATATAAGGTTCGGAGTTCAATGGTATGTCAATTTAAGTCCTTAGTCAACTGTTTTCACAGCTTCAGTCCATGAGTTTCATGGTTTGGCAGTTTTGGTCCTTCCGGTTAGTTCGCGTTACATTTTTAGTCCTTTTTGCATAAAAATGACGGGAAAAGTATCATGAAAATTTCTATAACTTTATTAAGTTTATTTTAACTTATTTCAATTGATTATTTAGAAAATACCTTATTTTTAGCTTGTTGGGCTTATTAACGAAATATACATAGGCCCGTTAAGAAATCGAGAGGCGGGGGCATGAAAATGGTTTTGGGCTTGGACTTGGGTTACTTTTATGATTCTAAAAATGTATTTCATGGGTCCACTGGACTGGTTGTACGCAAAAGATTGTTGGGCTTAATATAGGCCCAACTGGAAAAACTTATTAAAGTCTTTGAAAATATACAAATTAAATATGGTCGAGTACTATGTAAAGTTGATAGATTTGTATGTCAAAATTCGGGTATGGGACAACTAAAAATACAAATCATATGGTTTTCCAGGTTGTAAACCATGTTGAGTAAAAATACTTATATGTTTATATTCCGAAATTCGAAGATACATGATGGTTTTGTGGGTTGGTCGCATGGTTTACAAGTTGAGAGACATTTAATAAATTCTAAGTCTTTTAATACCCAGTCGAGTAGTGTGTATAATGGTTCGATTAACATGTCGAAATGGGCTTATGGAATCGTACATGAAACACAAAACATGTAGTTTATTATGAGTACAACTGTGTTGTGAAATAAAAATAAGGTGTTGTTAGATTAGTTTTGAAAATAAATAAGCGGTTTGTGGGTGGTCGATAGGTGTTTATGAAGGCTAAGTTAGCACGAAGTTTGTGGTTGGCTAGGTTGTCTTTCAGTTCACGCAATATTATAGGTGGGTCGTTAAATGGATTTAGGTTTTACCGAGCTGTTTATATGGCGTTATGGGCTGTTCTTCTGGGTTAAAGAAGGCAGGGTTTTTCTAAGGGTTGGTAGTATGTGTGAGTTGCTCGATTCTTCTTGATTATTTTAGAGGGTCGAGACCCCATTGTTATTACAAGTTATCTATATGAAAAACGTAGTTAACCATGTTGGTCTAACAAGTCGTGTAAAGATAATGTGTAATTATTTGATTGATTCGTGAGATATGGGGTCGTGTTTGGAGTGACTTAGAATGGTATTATACAATGGAACACTTAATACTTTTCTAAACGTTTTCCATTTTTAGTTGTGATTGAGTGAGTTGTGCATGAATGTTAAATGCATGTAGGTATTTATAAAGTGAGAGTGGTATATGTTGTGAGAGTGAGTTGAGAGTAGTGCTAGTTGTTACAGAATGATCATAGCAACTGATTTGCATATATATGTATGTTCGGTAATAAGAAAAGTCATGCATGAGGGGTTTTTGTACGTGGATAATAAATCTAGAGGGACTTACAAGGAGTGAGATGGACTGTAGTACGTGGATTGTGGGGCAGAAACATAAAGAACTTGTTCAAAATTCTACCCGTATGAAACTAATATATCTCGTTCGACTTGGAAATTTAAAAAACCCGATCAACTTGAGTTTCTGGTTCTCGTGGTCTGGCACAAGAGTTTTATAGAACATTATGATGAGTTGTGTGGCGGTTGAGGGTGGTTGAGAAATGGTGAAGGTGAAGGGTGGTAATGAAAAACAGTGAGGTTCGACTGAAATTACAAAGGTGAAGTAAACATTTTTCCAACTGAGCTCGAATTACATTTTCACCGGTTTCTGCTTTGCTTGATTGTTTTTCTGAGTTTCGACTAAGGTGGCTGACCTTTTAAGGAGATTAGCGAGGGTGAAAATTAGATGAAATGGGTGTTGGGTTGAGTGTGTAAAGGTGATAGCTTTATAGCAGCAACATATACATGTTAGAATATGTTTGCATGATAAGTAATTAATACACGTATACATGGCAACAAATTGATACATGTTATATTGTTACACAGTAGATATGATAATAGGTTGTTGGCTTTTATGGAGCAAAGTTAGGCACGTATATTTTTCATGGGCAATAGCTCATGGCATCACTTAAAACAAATACTCCGTATATAATTAGTTTAAGATATAGTTTGATCCCAGTAATTACTAAAGTCAAGTCTCTAAGCCACGAAATTTAAAAACTGGGGTAACGTAAAAATTGTAACGTTTATAAGAATGTCAAAGTTTATTAATATATTCCAACTAAAATATTAGGCATGTAATAAGTTTAACGGAGAGTGTATACGTTAATAAAATTTAATAGGTTTGAGTATTCGTATTGCATAAAGAGTTTAATGTAAAAAAAATAATAAAGTGAAAATAGTTCATATAAAATATGTAGGCTTATCCAAATCTTATGTTGGTCGTGAGTATAGTATATTAAAAAAAAAATTTAAATTTCCCCGTTTAAAAATTTGGGGTTCGTTAGACGGGAAGTCGGGGTTATTATTAATTAACAAAGATTACCATGACGGGTTTTTGTGGGATCTTACCGAGGAGCTGACAATTCGAAACTGGTATGGTGAACCAGTTATGTTGCCAACCCAACTGTACTCTCGTATGGAGTTGAAACATCTTGAACTTCATTGGTGTACTCTTCCTAGTTTGGTATCTTTTATTAGCTTTCCAAATCTATTGAGCTTAGAATTGTTATATGTTGACTTTCAAACCGGTTCAGTTTGGAAGTTTATTTCTCGTTGTCCCTTACTTGAGTCTCTTAAAATGAATCGTATTCATAAAAACGACATGAGACTTTTGGATATGGCACAACTTGGAAATTTGAAGAAGTTGTATTTGTCATTCGGTGTTTCGAACCATCCCACGACAATCACAACTTACAATATCTTTCAGCTTAGAACTCTTCCCAATCTTGAGTCCCTTACATTGGATTTTCAGGAGTGCAAGGTTAGACAAATTTGAGTTTTACAGTTCAAATTTCATAATGTTAAAGTAATCTCTAATACTTATGAAATATAATCTTTAAAACTTACGATAAGTCGACCATTTGTAGTTGTTGGAAGAAGGAAGCTCCTGGATGAATGTCCCTGTGGCATTTGTAACCCTTAAGACTCTAAATCTATCCGGACTCGATTTTGGAAACAATGCAATGGTGTCATTCATCATTCAAATGATTTGTGGAGCTCAAAAATTGCAAACTCTAGAAACCATGGTAAGTGGAATGCATATGTATGAAATACGTCATCTTAAATTGACATGGTTGTGCATCTCAATACTATCTCAATTTGCAGGCTGCATTGGAAAGTGATCTACCTTTGGAAGTTTATTCATTAGATTTACGTAGCAATGGAATAAGGTCGGGGCAGCTCAAGAGTGTGGCGTTTCGATCTTTTCCTAGATCAGAGAATGAATTAACAATAATAAAGTTCATACTTGCATGTTCCCCCTTGCTGAAGATGGTTTATATCAAGCTCAGCAATTTTAGTTATGATGAGTCTGAAAATGTGAGGATGAATTGGGAGTTGGCTAGGAAGCTGTTGAAACTCCACCGAGCTTCCCGCATAGCCTTGGTGGAATTCTTTTAGTCTTTTTGTTTATGTATGGGTTGAATACCCTATGACAATCAACTTTTCAGTTTCCTTTAATTTGTATGCATTTAGTTATGGGGAAATGATGACTACTTTATAAAAGTAGGAAAGTTGCCTACTTTTCTTTATAATTGAATGGAGATAACATGTATTCGTGATATAACCAAGGAGCTTAATTGTAACTATTTTTAATTTCCTACAAAAGAAAGTAGATACCTTTACCACTTATTAATTTTTTTTTCATGACTATTACATAAAAAAACCAAGCAAGAATACGACCATAGTTAAACCACAATGTACCAAAGTTCTATCTGGTTTGGAACTGACGGAAAGCGACAAATAACAACAATGTCGCTCTACAGTAAACACAAGTTTAAAATGTTGTCCAGTTTTTACTTGCCCATTTTTTAAAACATTGCCTAGTTTTGCCACTTAGGTTGCGCTATAAAATGCCTTTTTAAAATATTGCCTAATTTTGCCAGCAGGAAGAGAAATGTCACCAGCAGGAACAAGGGTGTCACTACCAGTAGCAATGGAAGAACTACCAGCAGCATCACTCTTCTTTGGCCATTTTGAGTTGCCCACAATGAACTGCCCAATTTGTAAATTTGCCAATTTTAAAACATTGCCTAATTTTGCCATGTAGGTTGCGCTATAAAAATGCATTTTTAAAACAATGCCTAATTTTGCTAGGCAGAAGAGAAACGTCACCAGCAGGAGCAAGGGTGTCACTGCCAGTAGCAATGGAAGATCTACCAGCAGCATCACATTTTTAGTTGCCCATTATTAGTTGCCCAATTTGTAAAGTTGCCCTATTTACGTTGCCCAGTTATTTAAGTTGTCCTTTAAATTTTGATTTTTTTTACAACAAAAAGACAAACCAATTAAACGTCGATACTTAAACCACATATGTTTGTTATTTTGAGTCACGGTCTAAAATTTGCTTATGGCGGCCATGTAGCAACTAAACCAAGCAGTAGAACATTTAGCCTAGCAGTAGTAGAATGTATGTTAACTGGCAGTACCAATTTACCCACTTTAGTATAGTCATCATTTTTATGTTGCCCAGTTTTAGTTGACCGTCCATTGTAAGTTGCCCATTTTAAAAACGATGCCTAATTTTCCCATGTAGGTTGCGATACATACAGTACACAATAGTACTTCAACTTTATTTTATTTTACTGCCACATGGTAGGTGTAATCGTAGTCATGTGATTGTCCCTTTACCAAATTTGGTACAATGCCAACACAAGTACATATAATTTATTTTATATTATTTTTAATGCCACGTAAACCTCCAGGTGTAATCATAACTATTTATATGTGTCATCTACTTTATTTATTGTTTCTACTTTGCAAACCATATATTCTAACGTTTTTATAAAATGGAAACAAACGTTGAATTTTTAAAAAAAAATACACAACTAGTAACATAAAGAAAAGAACAAAACAGAAAAAAAAAATCTACGAAATTAAAAATAAAGTACACAACAATCTTTTATAAAATAGTTACACTACGAAATAATGTGGTGTTTTTGGGTGAGAAGTCGCTTAAAAGAAGTGTATATACCACTTAGTAGGGTTACAAGTTTTCCATGTCTGGCCAACAAAATAATTGAAGGCATCATTTTAATCCTTTGTTGCTTGATGTTGTAGGACCTTTTGAGCTTTATCGGGTCCAACTCTATGAAATGAATTGCCCCTGTATCTCCCTAGCAACGTGGGCTCTTCTCATTATCTATCTCCCTTTTCGTGATGCCACAATGAACGAGAGCCTTGATGGCCAACGAGACCATTGATGGCCAACGAGAGTCTACTTCACTGGAAGGGAGTTTAGATGAGTGAGATTTGTAGAGCATTATGGTTTAGGGTTATTAGTCGTCATTTAAGAACGACTAAGTGCTATTAATAGTCATTTAAGAACATGTGTGGCCCGTGAGATGACCCTCTTGACGCTGCTGCTAACCCACGTAATGTGTGAGTACATGCTTGAATAAGCGAGTATGTAAATGATGATCATCAGCAAATGACGTTTTGTCATTGAGTGAAGACCGTGGTTGTAATATATGGTAAGCAACTTTATATTGTTATTCAGGAACCAGTCGTAAAAAAATCGATAACATCTTCAACTTCTCTAAAACGGTCGTGATTTTGATCGCTGTGATACAAAGCATTCTTCTGTGTGTTAGATGTCTTTATTGTTTCGGGGTTGGTTGCGCCTTCTTTCGTTGTAATAACCTTTTATAGAAGAGGAAACACTGTAGTTTCACGTGTGAACAGTGACGTTGCCTGACTCTTATGAGTCTGGCCACGTGCCTAAACTTGTAGCTGGAGTGCCTACCTTGCATGTGGGATTAGACATAAAGTAAACTGTCTTGTCTTTTCAAAGACTGATATTTCCAAAGGTGGATATAATGCTCAACTGCCTATAACTTTTTTTTTTTGGAAAGCCACTTTAATTTTTTGCCCAATTTTATAAAGTTGCCTATTTTTTAGTTGCCAAACTTTTAGTTTGCTCGTTTATTGTAAATTGCGCCCATTTCTTAAAACGTTACCACATTTTGCCTTGTAGGTTGCGATACAGTTCACACTTCACACAAGTACATCTAATTTATTTTATTTTATACTTCATCGTCATGTAGGTCTAATCAGAGGCTATTTGTATTTCATCAACATCATTATAATGAGGATACGAGTAACATAAGTGTATTAACATTTCAATTTCCTTTTATTTGTATGTATTGTTTTATTTTGTTATTATTTATTTTTAATTTCTGCATGCCATTAACAACTACAAACCAACCAAGAAACCGTCCATAGTCAAGAGGAGGAGATGGCTGAAAGTGACGCGGTGCAGCAAAATTAATAGGATGAGCAGCAAAATGTGGTGGTAAACAAAATGTGGTGGTTCCTCAAAACCAGGGACACCGGCAAGATGGGTTTCAAAGCCCCTATTATCTAGAAAAGAGGATTGGCGATCTTTCGGATGGCGGTGTTTTTATGTTTTTAGTTTGTTTAGTAATTGTTGAAGGTTTTATTATTATAATCCACCATATGCTATGGTGACTTTAAGTGTGTTTAATTTGGAAGTAATAATGTTTCGTGTCTGTGTATGGTGGGATGCATGAAATATTTTTGAATCAATCATTTGGCTATGTATCAATCAGTTAGCTATACATTGAATGCGGCCTTATTTATGAGCGCGTGAAATTATAGCCAAGCAGCAGGAACTTTGTAACAAGCAGTAGAATGTCTGCTCAAGAGCAGCAGGAACTTTTCCCTCTTTTGCAAAGTTGCCTAATTTAAGTTGCCCATTTTTTAATTGCAAAAGTTTTAAAAATTGCCCATTTATTTAAAACGTTGTCTAATTTTGCCATGCTGATTGCGCTACAGTACACACAAGTACATCAACTTTAATGAATGCCACTTGGTAGGTGTAATCATAATCAATGAGAGTCTTGTAGTCACATACTATTGGCATTTCATTTTGGGCAACAAATTACTGTGTATGCGTGTAGAGATTTGTACTTTGGGCAACTAAATTTGCATATATAATTCTTAACCATATACAACACAACCCTCAAATAAAAAAAAAAAAACCAAAATGAATTCTTGCACAACAGATAAGTTGAAGGTGTTTATACGGTATGAAGAGAATGTGATTGCTGTTTTACTTCCAAAAGACGTCAACTTTGGCAATCTTGTGAAGTATGTATGGAAGAAGTTTGAGGTTAACGATGCATACGCAATACGGTTATCTTACAACAACGGTGGAGACCTGAGGACTATAGTTAATGAAGTCGACCTCGAAGTTTTCAAAAGTCTTGTTTCGGCGACGCCGTCTCAAGAGCACACAATAATCGTACACTGCGCTATGCATACCGCTGATGTTAATTTAGATCCAGATCACCAAATGCACCGCACTGGTCTTAACTGTATGCCAACCCAACCCCAACCACCCACTTTTGATTATACCGCACCATATAAGAATAAAGGTGGTTTAAAAGTTCATCATCTGTTTGAAGATAAGGAAGAGTGCATGTATGAGATAAGTTTGAAATGTTTAAAAGAAGGGTATGAGTTTTGTGTTTTCTAGATCGTGTACGGCAAGATACGCTGTGAAGTGTGTCCAACCAGAATGTGATTGGCACATAAGCTGTCGTCGATATGGGCCAACTTGCCGATTTAGAATCACTTCACTAAACGACAATCATAAATGTTCAAAAATCAAATTCAATCCAAATCACCGAAATGCATATACAAAAACATTGGCTAGAATAATATCCCCGAAGCTCGGAGATCCGACAAGAGTGTATAAGCCAAAGGACTTTATACATGATTTGAAGTTGGATATGAAGATTGACATTTCATACAGACGAGCTTGGAGAGGGAGACAGTTGGCACTGGAATCAAATCAGGGCTGCCCAAAGGCCTCATTTTCGCAGCTGCCGCTATATTGTCATAATCTAAAGATTGCAAACAGGGGCACAGTTACACACATACAGACCGACGATGCAAGCTGTTTTAAGAACCTATTTATAGGTTTCGGTGCTGTGGTAAGCATATTATTAAGATTCTAATCCTCTTTGTTAAGTTACAAAACATTTTATATATATATATTTTTTTTTGTTTTTTTTCATAAGGGTATCAAAAGAAATAGCTATGGTTATCATGTCATACACTATCCTAGGGGTATGAATATAGAAAAATAAAATCTAACTTAAAATTTAAAATATATATATATATATATATATATAATATATATATATATATATATATATATATAAGAGGATTTATGCATAGCATAAGTGTATACAATATAAATTGGGAGGTGTTATAAGAACCCTCTCTACGCATGGGTCCCGCCTATTTTTTTATAGAATGTACAATCTGACAAACAAGCGGCGGCAGCAGTAAAGTCAACACACCCTCCCTACCAGGGAGGGTCATTATAACCCAACCTTATAAATTATCTAGTTTTAATGAATTGCAACAGCATATCACTGAAACTAAACTTATCAGTTATAGAAACACAGAAACATTTATCTGCATACGCAGGAACAACATAAAGGTACAAAATATATAATTTTTTGCAACATACTTCTGATACCTAGTTTTCTATAACAAAAGCAAGACATCAATATTACGTGCATTAAAACAAAAGCAACACATCCATCTTATGCGCACACCGCACCTGTCATATCAAACAACAAACAACATATTGTTATTACTTAAGGTAGTCGTTTGTCAATTAACAATAAACAATAAATTGTTACATATATATATATATATATATATATATATATATATATATATATATATATATATATATATATATATATATATATATATATATTAATATATATATATATATATATTATATATATATATTATATAATCTCTATATTTTATATTTATTTTATTTTGTATCTGTTTATATGTTTTCAACCTTATGTACCATGATATATGCTACATTGTACTTCACAGATTAAGAGTTTCCTGTGTTATATGCGGCCTCTCATCATAATTGATGCCGCACATCTAAAAGGGACATACCAGGGAACAAATCTTGTCGCAGTTGCAATGGACGGAAACAATCAGATAGTACCGCTTGCCACCGGTGTTGCTCAGGGCGAGACTGGTGAATTCTGGAGTTGGTTTATGACGAAACTCAAAGAATGCATAGGGGAAGTTCCTAATTTGGCCATCATATCTGACAGACATCACGGAATCATCCTGGCATGTAAAACTGTATTCCCGAATGCCTTTCACGGCTATTGTTGTCGTCATTTGATGTTAAATACAAAGATGCAGACAGATACACTGAAATGCTTATACTGGAAGACATGCAAAGCGTACACAACGGAGGATTTTGCAAAGCTAATGTCTGATATTCGTTCGGTAAGACGACAGGCTCACAAAAAACTTGTTGAAGCAGGCGTCGAGAAATGGTCAAGGGCACATTGCCCTGGGCAGAGGTACAATTATTTAACCTCAAACAGTGTCGAATCCATAAATGCTTTAACAAAGCTTGTGCGCCACTGCCCGATAACAACGCTGATGGAATGGTATAAAGGTCTTCTTCAGAGCTGGTATTACCACCGCCGAGCAAAATATGCAGGTAATAGATTGTTTTAATTTCAATACGTTTACTGAAGAATAATGAAATACTAGACACTAAACAAACTTTATTATTTATGGTTAGATGCCCCGGATGATGATCTTTCTGAATGGGCAACTGCAAAAGTGAATGGCAGAATGGCCAAAAGTGCAAACTGGAAGGTTTTGGGGATTGACAAGGACAGAGTGTATGAAGTACGGGACACAAAAAAAAGGGCATATTGTTGATTTGGAACAGGGTGAATGCACTTGCCGACAATGGCAGCTTTCGGGATTACCATGCGGACATGTCTGTGCTGTTGGTAGATTTGCAGGGCTGACTAGTGTGAAGAAACTGGCTAAAGCTTGGTTTTATAATACAACACTTAAAGGCACATACGAAGACATGGTTTATCCTTTAAAAGACATGACGATGTGGGACACTCCAGACGACATCCAAGTTGTATCACCCCCTATTGTTTGCAATAGGCGACCAGGTAGACCCAAAAAAAAGAAACAGAATTCCCTCTCAAGGCGAGGTGCCTACAATCATTACGTGCGGAAGGTGTGGAAGGCCAGGACATAACCGGCTAACGTGCAATGCAACAATTGTGATAGAAAAGGTCGAAATTTTATTTATTATGCCACAATTAAGTAGTTGTGATTATTGGGGCCCTAATGTTTATGTGTACCTGTATACAGAAAAGTCCAGCCGGTCCAAGGAAAAAGACCCGTGTGGTGGAGGGTTCATCTAATCAAAGTAACGGAACACAACCCGAGGCAAATTCAGAGTTTATGCACAGGGTGATGAATGCGGCCGAGGCACCCAACTCAAGTCAAGCACAGGAGCAGCCAAACTCATCCAATCCACACATTAATTCGCTGTCAGATTTCCCTACTGCAGACAAGTTTTTACAGTAAAGACCCCCAATGACACACCCTATATTTAAATGTATGCACTCACTTCCTAGTTGGTACCATGTTTTGTTTAACTAAGAATAACAAGTGTGGGTCGTTTGGTGTGTAATAAACATTAGTATTAAACTATGTTATGAAAGTTTTATGGAGGCAAACAATTAGCGGTTGTGTGTGTTTGTGGTAAATTAAATTGAAAATACAAGTAAATAAACGTACCAACCAGCAATCAATCAGATTGCAGTTCAACCATATTGGATCGCCCGTTAATGAAGGCCCTGACGGTATGTTTTTACTACTTGGAAAGTGATATGGTTGCTTCATTCAAATTGATTCATTGTTTCAGTTCGTTTGTTTCTACCCTTAACTATGTTTCTTTCCAGCAGATCATCTTCAAACACCTTCGATTTACCTTTATCT
This sequence comes from Artemisia tridentata subsp. tridentata, assembly GCA_021014915.2. Taxonomy (NCBI): domain Eukaryota; kingdom Viridiplantae; phylum Streptophyta; class Magnoliopsida; order Asterales; family Asteraceae; genus Artemisia; species Artemisia tridentata. The sequence continues at coordinate 69,102,705 of CP139504.1, read as the reverse complement.
GAACCATTTGGTTTCGCTATTTGTATGCCAACCTCGTGTAACATTTTTTCTTAACCAGTTTCACTTCCTCCTATATATGTACCATTTTCATTGACATCCAACCAACCATTTTCATTGTACTTGAACGGAGTTGAACTACACCAACACTGGCCAGCGCCCTCCCTCTTGCCAAACCATGTTGTTAAAATAATACTTTGATAACGGCTGTTGCTTGTGAGCAATAAACAGGTCCATGGAACCATTGTTCAAAGCATGACTGGAAAATCTACGAACATCTGTATCAATGTGTAGCAAAGTTAAAGCATTTGCAAGTGACATGTTGGGTTTACAATAAAACAAAGCCCATTTATCACCACCAATGTCATTTATAAGACTATTAAGTGCCCTAGTAAAAACACCCCTGTCAGAGGTCAAACACCAAACGTTCCCAACACACCCATCAACATAACGAAGTGGATCGAGAGCAAATTCCACATATTTGTGTACTTTGAACTCAACTTTCATCCAGAAACTTAATTAAACATGAGTATAGTTTATAGTTACAAACTAAAAGCAATTATGTAGCTTTTTGGCACCCATAATTAACAAACTAAGTACGTTGCACAAAAAAAAAAAAAAAAAAAAAAAAACAAAAATAATCAAATAATAAAAATCTTCTTTATTCACTGTAATATCATATTTATATGAACAAAAAAAGGAATAATATAGTTATGGGAAAGTACAACAAACCTAGAATACGTGATATAAAGATGAAAAGGACAGCAATTTTATTATTTTGGATTCGTGTGGTGACAATGCCCTAGGGTTTGATCTGCTTTTTGGGGATATTGTGTTTGTTGGGAACAAAAAGGATATGTGGGGTTACAGTGTTTCCCGTGCAAATTACACGTTTGGTCCTCAGACGTGCAATTTTATACGGAGTAATAAACTTTTGACTTAATTTCTAAAATGGTCCCTGTATTTTATGTTGTAAAAGTCTTTGTCTGTTTACAGCATGTACATTGTCCCTTTACCAAATTTGGTACATTGTAATTTGACTTCTAAAAGTCAAATAACAGAATTATGGTTTAAACCAACTTTCGCAAAATATTCACAAAGTTATGGTCTAAAAGTCTGCACATTTTGCACATATTACACAGTTATTGTCTGTTAGTTAAATTACACAGTTATGGGTTAAACCATAAATAAGTCAAATTGCACAGTCAAGGACCAATTTCCATTCACTCCCATTTAACACAATGTGCAAAAAAATTTAGGTACATGAAACAGTTTACCAACCTTTTTATTGAATGACTATCTTCAATAAAAAGGTCTTTAAATTCGCTTAAGCATACACACGACCTACTCAAGAAACCTGTATTATTCACCCAAACTCTTACACAAGTAAAACCAGGTTTCACACTTGGTTATAATATGGTCATAGGTCAGTGGACTAAACCCGTTATGTGCCCCAACAATGGGTACTAAAAGTGTTCAACCCGTTCGAGTATAGGGTCCCTTTTTTTCAAATTAACTCTAAAGTTTTTATAAGTCTTATTTTAGTAAAAAAAATTGGATTTATACAAAAATAAAATAAGGCCTCACACGTGCAAATATTTTAGTCCTTTATATAAACACCCCCGCTCCCAACTGCTTTCCCTTATTTCCCAATTGTTTTAAATCTTGAAACCCTAAAGTATGAGTTCGCGAAATAGAGCGACAACCCGAGTAATTGATGGTAAAAATTGAATACTTTTGTAGGTGTGCTATTCGACTCACAGTTAAGACTTCAACAACAAGGACAAATCCGGGTAAACGATTTGTAAAATGCTCAGTTTGTGAAGTGTATGACTTTTTAGATGGTGATCTTCCAAGTGAATACTATAAAGATTTGGTGTATGGATTCTTACAAAACGCCAAACGATTGAACAAGACTGTGGACTACCAGCAGGTGATTGATGCTCTTGCTTTGGACAAGTCAATAATGGAAGAAGAGTTGAATGATATAAAGGCAAAGTTGAAGCTGTATGAGCGATTGTTTTTCATTTTGATAGGATCTTTTGCAGTTGTTTGTGTTGGGTTTGGGATGATAATAGGAAAATAATGTAGTGGCGTGGATTAGATGTAGTCCATGGAATGAAATGAAGTTGTATCTTTTGTTAGTAAATACGAGTAATATGTTTCCTCTTGCAAATCTAGTGTTTTATATAAATAAAGATAGATTGATTCGTCATACAAGGCATTCGCATGTTCTGCTTCATGGTTAATCGGATTAAAATGGTTACAATTATCCTTTCTTAGATACTGACATTTTTTTTTTATTATTTTTTTTTATAGGTTTGTATGTTTGGTAGTACTAAAACACCCGCCAAAATAATCGGTTGCCCTAGCATTTCTTCTGTTTTATGGGGTGGTCAAACAAGTAGCAAGAAAATATGATCAACAAAAAATATAACGATGTATCCAAAAAGGGTATGGCATGGCATTTAACCTTTTTTCTTAATTTAATTACAATCTTGTTGTTTTCAACTTTTCATTACAACAACCCTAGATTGCAACTTTCTATCATTAAGGAACCAACTTATTGTTTCTCCAATACCTCCACTCTTCCGCTGCTTGCATAGAGCTTTATGATACATCAACCTTTTTCGCCTCCGCAAATATGAAGTTCGTGATCCAAACTTGAACTTCCTTGAGTATTTCTTTTTCCCAACACGTCGACCGGTCGTAGGATGCACACTAGTCCCACCTTCTTCATGAACTGCTGACCCACCCACATCCAGCACAACCTCGTCTTCAAAACAGTGATCATTAGAAAGACTTGGCAGTTTTGAACCATTGTAACTGAGTACAGCATTTTGCCACTCATAAGGCGGCGAGCGAGACCACCCAACGTCAATGGCAGGAACATCGAGACCAACAACACCTGGCTTGCAATCTTCTTCAAAAAAATAAAGCCCATCAACGATAGAGTCACTATGCAAAAAGTCTTTAAAAATATTTCTACATTTAAAATTAGTTCCTTTGATTCTCGGTTCTGAAGGAGGTGTTCTTAGAGGAGGTGAACGACCTTCTTCCTCCTCCCATGCCTCCAAAGCAGCAGCCGATTTAGATGTAGCAACTAGCATTGCTTCCGTATGTTTTTTAAACTTTAACAAAATTTCCTCATCATAAAAATCATAAGTAAGATTTTTATAATAGAAACCTGCTAGGTTTTGTGGTGCATGGACAACATACAAATGGAGCAAACCATAACACTCAGCCGTGTCATACATCTTTCGCATATGACATTCAGCTTCAATCAAATGCAAGCCTTCTGCTAGAGAATGTCTTGGACAACAAAAATACAAAAAACGAATTTCTTGATCTAGTTGCAAGGTTAACAAGTCAAGCAACTGATCCAATTTCATCCTGTTCGACTTGCATACCTTCAATGTCATTCTTTTGCCATATTCATACTTTAAGCCTGAATATTCTAAGAAAACACCATCATAGTTAATCTCAAGGACTATATGTGTAGTAGTGATGACGTGTGACCTGTACACAAGAAACATAAATTTATTCAAAATAAATAAAAGTTAGCAACTAAGCATATGATTACATTACATAGTTAAGACATACATGCATACCTTTGTTTGATGTCCGCCGAATCAGCATGGGGGTTTGCAGGGACTTTCTTTGGAGGAGTTTGATGAGGGTCCGTGATGATTTAACAAGTAATAATGTAAGTGGGACTTAATGAAGTGGTAAGTTAGTCGAACATATATATATATATATATATATATATAATATATATATATATATATATATATATATATATATATATATATATATATATATAAGAAATGCTATCCATTTGGTTGAATAGGAACAAGTGAGAAAGAGTGAATTAGTTTGTAATAATGTAAAGTAAAATATATTATAGAGGTATTAAGGGTTGTATGTATTAGTAAATTGAAGACTTTTGTAAGATCCTACAAAAATCCGTCATGATAATCTTTGTTAATTAATAATACCTTTGACTTATCATTTAACAAAGCCCATTTTTATGGAGAAATTTAAATTTTTCTTTAATATACTATACTCACGATCAACATAAGATTTGGATAAGCATACATATTTTATATGAACTATTTTCACTTTATTATTTTTTACATTAAACTCTTTACGCAATACGAATACTCAAACCTATTAAATTTTATTAACGTATACACTCTCCGTTAAACTTATTACATGTCTAATATTTTAGTTGGAGTATATTAATAAACTTTGACATTTTTATAAACGATATATTTTTACGTTACCTGATTATAAGTCTCATGACATAAGGACTTAACGTTAGTAATTATCGGGATCAATCTATATCTTAAAATATTAGTATATGTTTTAAAATAATGCCACATACATTATTTCACATGAAAAGTATACAAAGGCCATGCAATATAAGCTAAGGTAGTTTAAACACTCCCTATATACGTAAGTAATATTAATAATTGAAACGTGTATTAACTTTGTATCATAGAATTCACCAACCCATAAATATGTAGACGTGTATAATATATTAACCAAAACATTGCCAAGAAGCGTGTACTAAATAACTACCATAAGCAAACTAATATACGTGTATAGATATTTTAACATTTGACTCTTTATATACAAACACACACTCACATATCATCTTTAAAACTCTCCATCTCTCTCCTCTCTATTATCCGGCGACCAAAAACCGACTAACGCCCCATCACCGCCGCTCACCACCTCTCACCGCCAACACCATTTTAATCCTCTCACCCTCCTCGTCATTTCTATATGAATCACGCACCTCCAACCCACTTCCATTTATTCCTTCTCAATCGGTAACGGAAGGTTTTCGGTGATATTTTCCGGCAACTCAAGCTTGTGCCGACCCCACTGCTGCGCGTCTCCACCGCCTCCTCTCGCTCTCTCCCTCGTCATGGTAAAACCGAGAAAACATTTTACTATATTTCTTTTAGTTATTGTTGGAACCGATTATTATTGTGTTATTGTTTTTATTCGTGGATTTAAAAGCAAACTAAACCAAGGTTATTAGTTTTTTTTTGTAAATAAAAACGGGATTAAAACATGTTTTGATATGGATTACGTGTGGTAACTTTTTGGTGTTTGTTTAGTTACGGGTTGAAAACGAGTTGGGTCGTGTTTATTTCGGGTAGTGACCCGTTTTGACCACTGATTGGATTTGGGATTTGCTTCTTGTGATGTTATAGTTATTGTGATAGGTTTTAGTTGTGAGTTATGATTTGGTTTGGGTTTACTTTGGATTGTGGTATCGGTGGGATTTAGTCAAGGAAACTATAATGGTCCGTTTGGGTTTGGCAGCCGTGAGTCAAGGCCGAGACCATTAGGGTCTCGGCAAGGGTTGTTGATAGTTGTGTTATTGTTGTCATTGTTATATGGTGGTTCTCGTTCGGTTGAGACCCGGCTAGTTGGGGGTGCGTTTGATTTTGATACCGCCTAGGGTGCGCTTGATGCTATTATGGGCCGAGGCCCAAACGGGGTGCGTTTGGTTTTAACGAGTCACAAGTTCATTAGTACAAAACATAAAAATATGTGTTTAATATTAAAATGTGAATTGAAATTGAATACGGATTGAAATTATTAAACCTGGACGTTTGGGACAATTATGAATCGTTATCGGACTTATGACATTAGATAACATTTTGAGACTTGAGACGGTATTAAACTCGAAATGGACACAAAATCCTCAATAAAACTAAAACTAATATCTACGAGAATAATAACGAGACATAAACTTATTTAATATTGTAATATTTGAGTTATCGACGACTCAAGAAAAAGCTAGATTATTAGTTAAGCATATTTTTATACAAGTTATTTGGGGATAATGGGGTAAATGCTGAAACGTACAAAATAGCTATTTGATTTGAGGTGTTTGTTTGTCTCTAGCTTCTAAGTTGACATCTTTGGTTAGAGTTCTCGTCAATATCCTCTTGAATTAGTTAATGTCTATTCTTTTTGGCGTGAGTTGTAAGTCGAGTCTAGGTCTTTTTACCACACCACACGAAACATTTAAACTAAGCTTTTGATAAGTTTTGAAAACTGAATAATCCACGAAAACTATGACACTTTATCTTTTATAGACTCTATTACTTTTGCGAGATGTATTTTGAGACAATCGTATACGTATTAGGTTGTGTACCTTCGTTGCTGTATGAGACTGTTGTAATATGCTCTAGATGCCAGTCATGTCAGTGTGATCCTTGCTTGCTGTGGCTAAGGTGAGTCGTGGCCCCTACTTTTGACACTTGTTTTTAATAACTCTTTTGGGGGAGATACATGCTTTAACTGTTTTATACTACTTGAAATATCTTATGATTTACTCGAAATTATCAATTATGCTTTACCTATTGAAATCATGCTTGAAAAGAATACATGCTCAATATATGTGCAAATTGTCTGCTTAGCTTAAACACGGAACTTGAAACATAACATCTCTGATCTACTTGATGTAACATGATACTGAAGCTTACTGTATGCATTCATGTGTCAAATGAATGAACTGTTACTTATTATAATATTTCTATATTCCACTGGAAATAATTGCCAATATCAGAATACGTGTATTTTATGAACCTTGAGACCTATATTGCCTAAGCACACCTTATTGCCAAAAAGACCCTTTATCATGAGCCATTAATCACTGCGGTGAGCGCGAATATAGCAACAGCTTCGAAACCTGTTGGAGGACTGACAACCTATCCCACTAATACTGTGACGGAATGCTTAATCGCTAGTCGTATTAGTCGCGATGCGCTATATTTGAGAAAAATAGGAAGTGGCAAATCACCTATTACACGAGGGCATAAACTTTCGTCATTAATTTGGTGAACACTCCGTTTTATCGGTACTCTGTTAACGTTTTGCGTGTCATGAGGCTTAAGGCAATATAACTTTATGAATATATGAATGTTTCATATATATCCTAGGATACAGCTGTATTTAGAAGACCACCACTTTACACTGATAGACTTCAGACTTTAGACTATTATTTCACTACGTGTTATGATTATGAATCTCGTACTTGAACTTTAATTGTTATCATATGTGATTTAACTGAGAATTCTACTCAAGACAATTCAAAATGCTTGGTATATCATTACATCTAAAAGCTGATTCAATAACCCAGTTCGAGCATATAACAACGTAGCTCAACTTCATTTATAATATGAAACTTATGATTTTGAAGATTATACATTATTCACTGGTGGATTTTATACAACGCAAATTCTTTATTTATTTCATGAAGAACTATTATCACTATACACCTTTTAAAGAGAAACATTTTCTATCAAACTCCGCGAACTCACCAACCATTGTGTTGACATTTTAAGCATGTTTATCTCAGGTAATTAACGGAGCAGGACAAGACACGGAGCGGGCATCTCTTACTCTGATAACTTAAATGGTGTAAAATCAAATATGTCATTCCTCCCAAATTATCACATTTTCTTATGGAATTTTCAAAACAAATATTTCACTTTTGTATCAAGAATATTCTTCGAATGACATATAGCTTTCAAAATGCATATTCTGGACCGTTTTCTGAGATTTAAACTTCGATCCTCACCGTAACACCCAAATTACTTTTCCGCTGCCACAAACCAAATTTGGGGGTGTTACAGTAAATTGAAGACTTTGTTTTAGTGTTTTTGTATCGTTGTATTAACACAAAATTATATGTACCCATGTTGGTTAACATGCCAAAGTTTACGGTCATATAATGTTGTAAACTAATTTTACAAGCTAATTCACTACAAAAAACTAGTTGAATTATCCAGATTTTAAAGGCCCAATGGCCACGTTTAAGAAGGTGTAAAATTATTGAGTCCACACTTTCTCACGTTTTAAAGGCCAAATGGGTGTAACAAAATATTTTTACACATATAAGTGTGGAGATATTATCCAAATTTATTAGTGTAGCTTTATTATAATTTTACACACTTATATATGTGGTTTATTTTTTAAATATTTGTGACACTTATAAATGTAGCGAAATTATTATCCACATAAAAAAATAAGTCCACGGTTGACCATACCGTGGCAAAATAAGTGTGAAGAATAGCACTATTTTTTTGGGGAGTAAATTATATTGATAACTAAAGGTTGAGAATACAACAAGGACACATAAGATGAACAAAAATAAACAAACTAATTGAACATAGGGTAATATCTATGCTTGTAATAAAACCGAACCATCTTTTCACGATACGCTAACGCAACGTCAACGGGGTCATCAACATCCAACGATAGACCATGTGACAAACGATATAGAAATATACACACCCACACACCACAATCACCAAAGATACCCCCTTGCTTTGGAACTTTCTCCTCAAGCCTAAACGTGATGTTATATTCGCTCGGACGCATTCCATTCTTATCGAAAACTTTGGCACGTTCTAGAACCCGTGGAAGTCGAGCCTGTATAATAGGATAAAATGTAAGTATACATAGACGGGAGATCTTAAGGTACACTTTGTAAGTAATGCTATTAAATGTGATCCATTTACCAGCAAGGTTTGTCCATAAACAGTTTAATTGTTTATTTTTTTGGTGATAGTTAGTTCAGATTATTTGTTAAGCTATTTAAGGTTTAGTGTTCCTTACTTCATATGCACTGTTGTACCATTTGATTAGTTAACAAACTGATTGTTACATAAACTTGTTTAATTTCATTACAAGATGAAAAACTAGTACACCCAACACTGGAGGTACACGGATGATAAACACAAAACACAAAACACAAAGCACAAGAGACTATAGCGTGACAGGAATAAAGAGCAAGCACATAGCAGGCCAGGGATGGAGGTTCAACAGTTATTGCGCATCTTTGCCAGAAATGAGATTGTATTGAGAACTTTGATTTGAGTTTCACTGATGAGTATCATCAGTGTCCTACTCTTCTCAAGGTCCTCATCTTGAATTTGAAGTAGCAAATCTAAACACTTAGTTGCGAGACTGGACCCAACAACAGTTTGGAGCTGTTTGATCTGGTCACCCCTTTCCTTGTAACGGCGTGTGAGCTCTACCACCTCCAGCTGAAGTGAGTTTATGAGCTTAAAGTCACGCTCAATATTAGTTTTAACCAAACTGGTCAGCAGATCCTTCAAAAGGTTTTGTTGATCCATAGATATTCGAAGTGAAAGCTTGTGTGTGTGTAAAGGTGAGTAGGGTTCTAAATATGGTATGAAATTGCACTATTATATGGATCGTTTAATATTTAAAAGTGGGGTGACCCTTACATTTGAATTTAGTCAACGGTAATAAATTAGGTTTGTTAATTGGTGAATAGTTGGGTCATGTCAATATATTGTTTAATATATAAGCCCGATATTGTTAAACCGGAATTCTGCTGATATTAAATGACTGTGGACAGTGTCATACAGTGGTCACTTCCTGTCCACTAATTTTCAACGCAACGATAATTCAAATTGGGCAACTTTTATCAAAGATGGCCAAAATAAGCCAAATGTTATTAATGTGGATTAGACAAATGAAAATTAAGCCAAATATAATTAGGGCGGATAAGACAAATGTCATGATTGTGGCCAGAGAGCGTCATAAACTGCCCCCTTACTGTACACTAATTTTCAACGTAACCAAATTTCAAATTGGGCAACTTTTCATCAAAGTTGGGCAGAATAAGCCAAATGTTATTAATGCGGATTAGACAAATGAAAAGTAAGCCAAATATTATTAGGGCGGATTAGAGAAATGTAATGATTGTGGCAAGAGACTGTCATAAACTGATGCCTTCATGTCCACTAATTTACAACGCAACCCAATTCAACTTGGGCAACTTGTTGTCAAATTTAGCGAAAATAAGCCAAATGTTATAAACGGATATTAGATAAAAGTAAATTAAACCAAATATTAATAATGCGGATAAGATAAATGAAATGATTGTGGACAATGAAGTTCATATACGGCTCCCTTCCACTACAAGTACTACTTTGGAACTTTTTTTAAAAATTGGGCAATTGGGTTGAAACATAGCCCAACTAGACACATGGAATTTTACTTTGAGGTAGTTGTATGTGACCTACGTATGGTATTCAAAAAAATTATACTAGTCGCTAATTGTATTTTAAAATTCGTCAACAAGGTTGAAACATTTCCCCAATAGACATATGTTGTTTTTACTTTTAGATACTTGTATGTGACCTTGATATGGTATTCAAAACACAATGTCGTATGTTTCTCTTCCTAAAATAACAAACATACAAAAAATACGCCATGACCAGCAGTAACAAACACTGCCAGCAGAAACTAAACAATGCTACCAGCAGGAACAATGATCGGCAGAAACCAACACTGCCAGCAGGAATGAAAGTACACTAACAGCAGCAATGAAAATAAACATTATTCTAATAATTCCTAACAAACTGTTGAGATACTTGTATTTTAAAATTGGTCAACAAGGTTGAAACATTTCCCCAATAGACATATGTTTTTTTTACTTTGAGATACTTGTATGTGACCTAGATATGGTATTCAAAAATATTAATATTCGCTAATTGAATATAGAAACAACGTACAGTTAAATGATTTAAGTTAATGGGTAAAGAATTTGGAGGGTCAGCATAAATTGAATAATGTTTGGGTCAGGATGGTTTAATGTGGAGAGTGCTGACGTTGACTTGTATATGGATAGTGGAGGCAACGCATATGAGTTGGATATGGAGAGGTAATGAGGTTATGCCTGAAAAGGTGAACAAGGGAGCAGCTAGTAGAAATACTTAAAACTTTACGTGCTGCGCATGCTCAAGATGGTTCTGCTGTTGAAGATGTTGCAAAAGTTGCTAAGACTGATTCTACTGCTGAGAATCATGTTGATTCTGCTGCTGAGAATCAACTTGATTCTACCGCTGACATATTGGATGATGCTAACAGTCTGGCACATGCAATACTACAACTGAAGTATACCAACTCATCAACCCCCAAACATTGGATGATGCTGATGTTAGAGGGGGACAAGAATCACAACCACAAGCACAAAAATAAGGTATTAATAAAAAATTTAGCAACACGGACCTGTAAGCACTTCCTAACGCGGATATACCAGTCACGGGTGTCATAGTCATATGTGTCGCCGCTATCATAGAATGTCACCACTCCTGATCGTATATGAAACTGGGCAAGACACCAGTGTTTGTCCGTTTGGTTGATCGGAATAAAAACCTACAATATACAGGGTTTCTGATGAATCCTTATAGTAGGCGACATATCAATAATTACGTATACTATCTTTAAACGGCCAAAAGACCAGACTTTTAGTAAAAAATGGTCATATACAACAACTTGACTCATCATGTAACTTTAACCGCCCACACATAAACGTAGTACCTGATCCACATCGCTCCATGGACAGGGATACCTCTGGCCATCTGCGTAAAAAGATGGTGTGCCGTTTTGAAGAAGAAGCTGAAAAAAGTAACAGCTAACCATCGCCCAGTTTGCATTATTAGGTCTTACATGCCACATGTAGTCAACCCACAAGTCTATGTGCTGCAAATAAGTGTTTTAAGAAAGGGTGAGAGGTAACCTTATTTATGAATTAGAGTATACATGTACGCTCACCTGCTCAGTTAGCCAACCTTTTCTACCAGGGTCTAAGCAAACTAAGCGTAGCCAGAAATTTCGATCAACGGTGTGGTCTTCGGACCATGGAAATTTACACTGGTGAGTGTACCCCGGTTGACCAAGAAATACTTCAATATCATCGGTGAGCCAGACATTTTCCACGGTATGGAACCATCGAGATAGATCCTACAAACGTGGGTAAATTTATAACATATAATGTAAAAGAGGTAACAAAAGAAAATGTAAACCAACTTTAGATCATGGCAATACCTCAACCCAAGGTTGAACTCTTGTCAGCAATTCAGCGGTACGTGGGTTATTAACGTCAGGGCCGTGTTTCTTAATGCTAACTATAACCTTTTCCGCATTTTCTGATTCCGAATCAGGTTCCAAATAATTTCGCCTCTTGCTCGGTGGTAACCGAGCCAAATATCTTTGATAGTGTTTCGAATTCAGAAACGATATTCTGCGTTTCTTCTTCTCCTCCTCCATCTTCAACATGTTTTCTTCTTCCAAGCGCAACCTCTTAGCCGCTTCCTATCTTTTCATATTATCTTCTGCCATCATCTTCTCTTCTTCTAACTGCAACCTCTCTTCCTCTGCCAACGCCCATCTCAATTCCTCTTGAATAAGATACTCCTGCAACAGGATATTGTGGATTACATATGCCGCACAAATAATATTACGCTATAAATCGGGTATACGGATAATTTGGAATAACGTATTCTACCTGAGCTAGTTCTTCGTCAGAATCAGGCAAGGCAATCAATTTCAGGTAAAATTTGTTAAGTGAATGGCAAAATTCAGAACTCGTGTTAGGAAAATGTGACTCAATATCCAGTTTCTCCTGGTAAATCATTATATTTTTTGTAAAAAAGTACAGGGTGGATGTCAAAGTAGGTACTCATATTTTTTTTGAAATGTACCTGCAGTCCGCCAGGTCTCTCACGAGCAAGAACCTGTAATATTATAACATGTATTATAAACCCGTATATACAGAGTGCATACTATTGACATAGTAAGCTGAATAAAACGCAACCTCAATAATAATCTCAAGTTTCAATACTTGGCCATTAAGCTCAGCAAGGACACGGTCCTTAAGCCTCTTGGTTGGTGAACTATTACCAGCCCTACGTTGAGTGGAATTTACTTTCAACGACTCACTGACCCGTTTGCGTGCCTTTGACAACCTGTTAAGATAAGCATCGAAGAGGGTGTAATTGGATGTGGCTGCAGCCCTGGGAACGTAGTTTTGGAAGAATTCTTGGCTCTGTATCCACCATGAAGACTCGTACTCAGGTGTATTCGGCTTGAGATCTAAACGTGTATTCGACTCCTACAAATAAACGGGGACAAATAAAATATGTAACCTTACAACTGTTTGAACGACAATTATATCTCACAAGTAACTTTGTGCGCCTAATGTTGACTTTTGAAGATAGTGCAGCTTCAAGTTCATTAGATACTAAATACAACTATTGATTGTGATTATTGTCAGATACTCTTGGTTGCGTTAACCCCATTGTCAAATCTACTTCATTTGCAAGCAACTCTTTGTGATTGATTTTTCAAGGGATTATATAGCCTTAAGGGGAGGTTAATGGAATTAAATGTTGGGTTGGTTTAGAGTTAATTGGGGATTTGACGTTAGTCACAAATCATTCATTGCTGCCGATTGACCATCACATTGTTGCCGGTTGACTTAACGTTGCTGCTGGTAGTGTTTTTTAGTCAAAGGTACTCTGGTTGACTTCATTGCTGCGGACGTTTAAGAATTTGGGGGATTAATTTTGGGAATAAATTAAATTCAAATTAGTCAAAGTTTACGCGAGAAATTTAGAATTTAGAGCTGCTAAATTTGGAAACCGTATTCACGAACTAAATATTAAATTCCTCTCCCAAAATAACCGCAGTCTCTCAAATCAATTGCACATCTCATTCCTTCTTATTTGCACATCTCAATCCCTGATTCAACACTATGGCAACCCTTGAATACAAAGAAGATCACAACAAAGTTGGATTTCCTAAGAATTGGCTAGCCCACATGCATATGGCTTGTGGTAAAGGCAGTTTGAAAACCATATTTGGTACTCAATTCACCAAGGTTCTGCTGTAACCAAGAATTGGCTAGTCCTGAGCAAACGGCTACAGGTAAAGACAAGTCAAATCCGTTTATAGTTGATGATTTACTAAAAATCATATGGTTATCAATGTACCATGGTCTTACACACAAAAACATTGGCTACTCCAGTAGTGATGGCTATTGGTAAAAAGACATCAAATCCATTAATTTTCAATGATTCACCTCTCACAGGAGATAACACACCTGGAAGTGATGAGAATAGTATGAAACTTAAGTGATTTGATGTACACATTGTCATAGTAGCAGTCAAGATCAAGAGAATTACATGGTAACCAGCTTAATTGGAGATGATTATATTATGTTGCTGCTTTTATATAGAGGTTGCTGCTGGAAATGTTTGCTTTAAAGATGTTGCTTCTGGTTACTTAATCTTGCTGCTGCGCAAGTGCAATCCTGCTGGTAGCTTTGGTGTGTTCCTGCTGGCAGTGTTTATTGCTGCTGGTCGTTGCTTATTTTTTAGTCGTATTACAGTTATTCTAGTTACACTTATTCTAGGATCATAGTTCATTAGTCATTGTCTTCTTCACAATCTTATATTTAGTTTTCGCATAAATATAAGTTTGTCATACAGAGATTTTTATTGGCTCAAAGATCAATCAAGGCCTCGATCCTACAAGTTGGAAAGAAAAAGACAATGCAAACTCGGGAGGAGGAAAGAGAAATGTATACTCCGGAAGAGAGGACAGGATGCCATACATGATTTGGTTCTGCAACTTAGAAAGAAGCATAAGGGATAGTACAAAAAAAACAGGCTCCTACCTATGTGTGTTCATTGCTCTCCTTAAGATTATTCATTATATTCGGCGTAGTGATTAATTTTGTTTCAATTCAAGAAAAAGAAAAAAAGATCATTGCTCAACAGGGATTCAACAATTTATTTTACGTAAATACAAATAGAAAAAAATAGTGACCTCTGAAAAAAGGTAGGAACGGTCGCTTCTTTTGAATGGTGACTTCATAGACCATGCAATAGCTCTTGGAATCACATTTGGGTCTTTACTCCACCAACGTTCAGATCTTTCAAAAGACTCGAGTATCCAAATCTAAACAAATTGTAAAACACAAACATATCAATCAGTCCATCAAAATGTTCGGCTGAAAAATATATTATTAATAAAAATAAATACAAACCTGGAAAGCAAATACAAATCCAGACAAAGTATAGGTCGGAACAGATTTTGGGTTTTTCTTCAATACTAAAAGGTGGTTATCCGTGTGCTTATCCATTACATTATGAAGTTGGTCATATAAATGGGTCCAAATATGTTCACCCCACGGAAATGCATTCCAAGCTTCTAGGTTTTCAACCAACCTCATCAATGTGTCATCAACTTGGGATGTCAATAAACGACCCATAAAGATCACCTCTAAGACTAACAAAAGAGATATCCGTATCGCGTCTTCATCACATAGCTTGCGAAACTGCTCTTCATCCTCGATGACACCAATAAGGTCTAAGTTGGTTACAATCAAACCTCGCTTGTCAGGAAACACCCTATCACGAAATTTGAGAGCACCAGAAGTGTATAACTCAAAGCTCACACTTCCAAACCGCAACCCCGTCATTAGACAAAACTCAGGACGACCAAAATGCATAGTATGTCCATCTAGGTAATAGATAAAGGGCATATCATAATGAGACTCGTCCACTCTTCTTTGTTTCCGTACCATATAGTCAATGAGGTGTGTTTCATGTTCAAAGTATAACAAATCCAACCATTTTCCAAAGCAGGTACTCCTAAACAAGTTCCGTCGTTTTGCGTCTAATTTCTGATTTATCAACCAAAAGTAGTTGAGTTTGCTACTAATGATTAGTTTAGCTTCATAGTCCTAAAAGGAAAAAATATGTTAACTCAGAACATACAATTCATAACAAAATAAGTTTGAACACATGTATACAGCCAGCGTAAACACTATCATACACAGTTCAGATGATTACAACTTAACTACAACCACTTAGTGTTGGACCATAAGAATAGGGTGTTTTGCTTATGACCTTATTTGAATCAGGCATGGCGTATCAGATACAACCCAAAATCGTGGCTTATCAAATACATCCCAAAACAAAAATCAAATCATAATCCACATAAATGCATAAACAAACAAACAGCACTATATTATACCAGATAAACAAAAATCAATAACGATACAAAACAAATGTAATAAAGATTCGTAATACGCTGTACATACCATATTATACCACATTTTTTCTAATCAAACAAACAATCGACGGTGTTAAATGATTTTATTGGAACACTGTTCAATGAACAGTGTTCTCTGTTTTCAGATGACAATCAGGGAAAACAATGGTAGTAGATTGGAGATTGAAATAATAGTGTAACAAGATAAACAAGCGCGAACATAAACCGAGTTTATTTTTTTTGACCGTGACTGTGAAACGAGATGGAGGGAAGAAGTGTATAGAGGAGATGTTGTTTGTTTTTAAATTTTTATTTTCGAATACGGTATGAACAGTAATGAAAGCAGTGAACAGTGTACAATTTTTGAAATGACCAAAAAACCATCTGTAAAGTATACGGTTGCCCAACAAATATAAGTTGCCCAAAATACAATACTGTACAATACGTGATTATACGAGTTGCCCTGGGCTAAGGGGGAATTTTTTGAGATCGGGATAGATACTCTTAGCACTTGGGCAATCGGGCTATTTTAGTAATTATCCCAA
>CP139504.1:68750285-69086231 GCA_021014915.2 Artemisia tridentata subsp. tridentata | reverse complement strand
AATTTGGGGTGTTACAAATAGGTGTAATGGCGAGCTAAATCTCCTCATTCGGGCCCCACGGGGTGCCACGTCACCATGACATATCTCTCTTTACAACCCCCTTCCAATAACATACCACAACTTACTCATTTGGGCCCTACCACTATCTATTTTTATTTCTTTTATTCATCTTTATTAAAATATAATTGTGTACTTCCTGCCAACACCCACCACCACCACCACCACCATCAACTCCCTGCCGCCACCATCATTATAAAAAGACCCGGCCACCACCACCATCAACTCCCTGCCAACACCCATCCATAAAGATCTTTAAACATCCGGCCACCTTTAAACATCCGGCTACCATACCACCAAATCCGATCCAGCCACCAAAAAAAGAAAAGCAAGAAAACTAAAAAAAACATTTGATAACGTTTAATAACGTTTATATTTGTTACCTTCTAACAATAAGTACAACTCCAAAGCTCGTCGTGCAGACGAGCAAGGGATGAATGGCGAGGCACGGCGAGGGTGGGCGGTACAATTGCGAGGCACGGCAAGGGACTAAAAACTCCACACCGTTTGCTCTAATAGTCATGAATTGATTTGAACATAAGGACTAAAATTACAGTTTAGGATTCTCAAGGAACAAAATCTGTAAATTGAGTAACAGTTCAGGGACTCTTTTGTGACTTTCATCATACCGACTTAGCGAGGGTCCAAGACTTTTCCTAGGTTGAAAGATCCCTACATGGCAACGCGCAAAAATGTCAAACATAAGAACAAGTCAAAATCATGGAATAAAACTGTTTGATCACACCCACTGAGACTCCAAGTTGATCCATTTTTAATATAATTGATCAGTTCCTAATTATTGATATTTGGATCCAATAACTCTCATCATCTTATAAAGTCAACTTCCATTAGAGTTGATCATAAACACCCTTTTAGATCTTTGCTTCTTGTCCTAAAACCTCAAAAAAACAACAAATCTCTGATCATGGTTGGTGCACCCGTCTCCTCCTCCAACAACAACACCGCCATGGATGCTAGATATGCTCCACCTCAACCTGCATACGCCACGCCTGGTGCTGCACTTTCAACTGTCCAGTCATACAATCCTTCAGCACCACCAGCAACCGCCCCACCTTACAACGCCATGCAACAACAACAAGCCACCCCTTACCCTGCTGTCCCACCACCAGGTCCTGCGTCCCAATACCCTGGTCAACCTGCAGCCCCGTACCCTGGTGCCCCTGCAGCACCCTACCCTGGTGGACAAGCACAACCTACCTACTCAACTGCATCAACTTATACTAATGCGGCGAATATCTATCCTACAACTCCTCCTGGTTTACCGACATCTTCTCCTTATCCATCATACCCTCCTAACTCAAATCCCATGGCATCACTTGTACCATCGTACCCTCCAAATTCGGCCTGCGCTCCTGTTGGATTTCCGGGATCAAACACACAAACGTACCCTCCAACTTCTGGTAACTCAACTTACCCTCCTAGTTCATCTCCTTATCCAAATTATCCCCCTGGCGGTGCAACATATCCACCACAGACAACATACCCGCCACAAACCGCCACATATCCACCACAAGGCAATACGTATCCACCACAAGGTAACACGTATCCCCCACAAGGCAACATGTATCCACCACAGACGGGATATCAAGCACCACAAGGTTATCCTCCACAACAAGGATCCGGAGGGGGGTACCCACCAAATCCAAACAGTGGAGTTTATCCACCACCGCCGTACTAGAAGCTACTTTCTGGTACCTGTATCATTGATCTAAATAAGGTGCTCAACTTGAGGATAAACAACATCAATTTACCTTTTCCTTATATGTTATTTTTCCATTTATTTATCTAATTATAAGCATGTATGAATTTTTGTTTCCCTGTAAAACTCACACGATTTGTCTCCACTTATATCATGAAATTTTCAACCGAGAAAGGAGAATGTGAGAAACATTAATAGCTACAACTTCTTCGGAAGTAGGGAAGTGGGGGAGTTTACACTTAGCTAGGGCCACAAGTTTGTACGAAATTACACAATACATAAAAGCCAAAACCTTCATGTGACTAAAAAACGCTTAAGAGAGTTCCCCAACTCCCCAGAATCATGTGATTCAACCAAGAAATGAACTTTCAGGAATGACTTAAGCTTGCAAAAAAATAACTATCCAAGTCAACTACTTTAAATGTATCATAACAAAAGAGAGGAGTGGTTGGGCAAGAATAGTGTACAATTTTTCTGAAAAAACTATCATTGGCAATTTTATTTCACACCTGCAAAAGTATGTTGACCGAAATTTTTCCAAACGATAACAACAATGGATGAACTTAATGATAAATCATGACTTTTCGGCTTAGTAAGGGTCATGGATGAAGGTTTTGGCAACTTATCGGAGATGAGCAACTTCACTCCATCTCCAAAGCTACTCATCTGTAAATCGTGATAAAATTATTAGCAATACTAATAACCAAAGGCTGTAAAAACTATCCTCAGTCAAACCAAGAGAAGTTACGAAGAACCGCCTCTGTGACGCACTATAATGAAGCAACATTATCCACTATGATGAGGCAATACAAGAAACGTGCACTGCTGCACCAGAGTCACCAAGGTGGTCTCATTAGAAAGTGACTAGATGACATAACATCAATCTCAGAAGTCCTTATCAGATCTAATAGGATTATCATAATCAAAATATATACGAGCACTCACAAATATATGCAAACAGCACTGACCGACAATACCAGTCAACTAGGATCATCATGATATCCACAACAAAATACCATTTTTTTTAGACAGTAAGCCAACATTTTAGTTTTTAGAACATACATAGCACAGACCAAAGATGCAACAATCTTATGTATAATGCAAATAGGTCATCATGTGGTAACAACCGGCATACAACTACACTAAAGTATATGGCAGTTTAGAGGTTTACTCTGAACTTGATAATCGAGTTATAGACTAAAGTATAATATAAGTCAATGATCCACCTAGCTCTAGATAAAGCCAAATGCGGTAAACAATATTCAAGCGAAGCTACTTGTGCGAAATGGATTGATGAGATTTTGAATTAAACAGATCAGCTGATAAAAAACAGGACCAAAATTTCATATGTAAAGGATTTTAGAATTCATAAATAGCAAGCCATGCTGAATACACACGACAGAAGCATACAATCAAATAAGTTAAAACAAGACCGTAGCGCAAACCAGCAAATAATTTACTCTTTTCATCATTAACAACAACTAACAAACATTTCTTAATCATTGACTCCGGGAAGAACTACCACCGAAGCTTGACCACTTCCTGAAGGTGCAAGACACTAAACTTCTCCCTGCAATTAGGCCTAATCTAGCCTTGAACGATGTCGATCTACTAGTACTTCTAGAAGCAGAATTACTAGCCCCTTCAATATGGTTAGTTACAGAAGGGGTCTCAACAACATCATCTTCAACACCTTCACTAGGCGCATCCTGGCTCTCAACTTCGGTGCTATCCAAATTAACAGTCAACGACTCTCTACTAGCCCTCAACGAACCAAGACCTTCACTAGTCACTCCACGGCACTTCTTAACCTTAACCTTCACCAAATTCGGACACCCACCCGCAAGCGCTTCCATTCCATGATCCGACACGGGACAACTCTTAATACAAAGCTTCTTCAACGCTATACATTTTTCAGCAACACAAGATATCTCAGCATCGCCAACCGTCTCACTCCCACACAACGCCAACCTTTCCAACTTCACACAATTCGAACCCAACACCTCCAAACCAACACGAGTACAATTCACACCAATCAAAACCAACTCCTGAATATTAACACAATACTTGGACAAACCAACCAACCCTTCATCATTAATCCTATTTGTTTTCCACCCGTCAATATGCACCTTCCTTAACCCCCTACAATTCTCCGCCACACTCAACAACCCCAGATTAGAACAATCCGGCGTTTTCAAAATATGCAAAACCTCCAAACTCCTACATTTCGAAACCGCCACTAACCCAACGTCACTCAATTGCAACCTCTCCAAATGCACCTCAACCAAACCACACACACTCTCCGTAACCATCTCCAACAACTTATCCCAATCACCCGAACACCTAAACACCTTCAGCGTCCTCAAATTCTTACTCCCAGCCAACAAATTCCCGAAACACTGCGCATTATACAAATCCTTCAAACACACAAACTTCAAACTCATCCCACCCCCCGGTCCCACACTCTCTGCCACGTCACCATTACTAATGCCACGTAAGCGCTTAACAGACAACTCCTCCAACAAATTACAATTATCAATCAAACCATTCATTCCTTTCACACCAAAACCACAACTCCCACACGAAAACCTCTTCAAATATTTCAAATTCTCAGAAACCCTAACCATACCTAAATCAGTAATCTCACGACACGCGCGGAGTTTCAGGCGCGTGAGATTCCGGCAATGCTCAGAAATCAAAACTAATCCATCGTCGCCTATACTTACAGATCTCCGGTCACATTTTAGCGTCAGTTTCGTGACGGAATCAAATCTCACAAAAAGTGACGTCACGACCGTCGTAAGGTCCGACTGAGCGTTTAGCGAGAGGCGGTGACGGCTTTGTCCTTCGATCTCTAACCACCGTTTTGAAACTAATGAGCATGTTTTCCGGTCACCGGAGGTAAGAAACTGAAACACACACGCGAGACACGCGTCTGGTAGGATTGAGATGTCTCCGGTGGTGGTGACGTCATCATCTTCCGTTAAGAATGAACGGGGCTCTTTAACGGCGTTATCACGCCGACGGTTGGTTATGGTTGTTGCTGCGGCGTTAATTGACGGTGACTGGCCCATTCATCAAATAAGAGTGTGGACTTGAAAATGATTCATAAACGGATTTAAAAAAAAAATTATGGTGATGACGTGGCGGGGATTGGGTGAGGGAGGGTGTATGGGAGTTGTGGTGTGGTGTAGGGTTTGACGGTTTGGATTGAAGTGGGATTTGGGTGAGTGTAAGGGTGTAGAGTAAGGTTGGTGGAACTGTGGAAGTGTATGTAGGGGATTGGGACCTGGTCAGTGGGAGTCCTTGGATTTAGACTTTAGAAACGGGATTCACGAGTGGTGTTATGTTGAATAACGACCGTTTTTTGTTTTTAAATTCAGAAATTTTGTTTAAATATTACTCCTTATACTACATCTCAATTTATTTATCAGGAGAGAAAAAACACAAAGTTTAATAAAAGTGGGGCCACTTTGATTTTCAACCACTAAAATGGAATATTCCTCCACTAGATTCTCTAATTTTTACTAAATAAGAAAAGTGGACAATTAATTTGAGACATCCATAAAAGGAAATATGGACAAATAAATTGAGACGGAAGGAGTACTATTTATACTACATATAAGCATAAGCATGATGTAATTTTTAGACTTATTTTCAGACTTACAACATTAATGCTATTAAAGTGGTCAATATTATTAATGACTATAATGATTACTACTTACAAGAAAAGAAACATAGTGTACAACACTTTAATGCACATAATTTTCAGACGTACAAGACAAGAAGCATATTGTACAACAAAACACCACATTAATGCTATTTAATGTAGTCATTTAATTAATTGGTCAATAAATACAATTAATACAGTTATTAAAACACCCCTTACATAAGAAATACAAATTATCAAGCATATTGTACAACCAAATTAAACACAATTCCTGCATTAAATTTCACTAATACAAATAATAAAGCACATTATACAAATATTCAAGCCCGAACGGGCAACGGGCCAAATGGGCTTGAGCCCGAACCGGCGCAGGCCAAACGGGCTCAAGCCCGAACAGGCACGGGCCAACGGGTTCGAGCCCGAACGGGCACGGGCTATACGAAATTCTTGATATCCGTAAATTTATTGTCAAAAAGAACATAATTAACTAAAATACATGATTCACCGGAAAATTTTATTTCAGGGTACCCGCCGCCGCAACGCGCGGGTACCCTGCTAGTATATACTAATAGAGCGTCAACTGACGTCATCTCACGTCATCTTTGCAGCCCACTCACTTGGGTTTGTCCGGCTCATAACCTTAGCCCTTACCAATTTTTTTTCCTTCATTTTTTGGGGGCTTGGATATTAACGTTACCGACTGTCTTTGGATACTTATCTTCTTCTCCCATCTGTTCTTGAAGTGCCGACTATCCATCTTCTGTAGCCGTTGATTCATTTTCGGTTCAAGTTTAGTTGTTTTTGGTCGGATATTGTTGTGTCGCTGGTAATTTAAGGTTGGTTGGTGTTTGTATCTCAATTTTTTGTTTTACCGCTACTTGGTTTATATGCGTATCTTTGCTTTGATTTGGTTTTAGGATTTCTGTGATAAGTGTAGTTATACATACGTGTAGTGTGCGCTTTTGTTGTTTTTTGTTGCCTTTAGTGTCGTGCTTATTGTTTGTTTAAGTATGAGAACCAAGAGTAGAGTTGTGCCTAGACCTCGTGGGGAACCGATGTTGGAAGACGACGTGTCTGTTAGCGCATCTACCGACCTAGACTCTGTTAGGTGTCCAACTTTCGAAGGCTTTCAACAGGCTTCCATGGTTGTCAATGGTTTCGATGCCTATGCTGATGGTATTTCTCAAAGGCTCGTGAACGGGGTCGATGTTGTGCCCATGTCGGGTCATGCCCCGAACGGTATATCGATACGTGAGCCTGAACCAGGAAACACAATGGTGCCGGGTGGTAACCGGCGCCATTTGTTAGACGCGTCTGTTACCGGGAAGGGGAAAAGGAAGGTCGATGATATACGAGTATATGAGGTTCAAGGTACTCTTACATACTATGTCACTGCACTTTATGATGGGTTTGTGTTGTTTGCGTTTATCATGTATCGTGTGTCGTCTTCGTTTACAGGTTCCTGTAATATGGATATTGCTGCTTCGAGTAGTTTTGTGTCAAACGAACCAACTTAACAAGCACCAGACCAGCATCCTATACTTTACGGTTAGGCTTTCGTTTTCAATTCGGATCTGCCATATGCAAGTGCACTAACTTATGCTATGTTGTTGTTATTACAGCCAGAAATACTCAAGTTCTTGCATCCGGTCTGGAGGCTACTCAATGTAAGTTGTGGTAGCCCCAGTTTTAGTGCCTTTTTTTGCTTCCTTTTGCCGAATCCTGACACTACCACTATTTTTTAAGTGACAACAGACGCTTCTCATTCCAGTTCTCATGCGGCTGCGCCTTCTTATGAATGTATGTTGAATATTTACTGCCCATTGTTGCAGCCTCTTATTCTTTGGTTTTACGTTCTCCGGCTACTTATACTACTTAATTGGAACTTTTACAGCGCCGGCTGATGTTCCTGCATTTGATTCTACGAGTTCGCCCACGCCTGCTGTCCCGCACAGAAATTCAGAACGTGCTCGAACCAACAACGCGATCCCACGCTATGGCAGGCGGACACGCGCACAAGCAGGTACAACTGTTGCGTATTCATTATTAGTGCTTACGCACTTTCTTTTTTGTGATGGTTATACTTATACGTGGAAGAGATAATATAGTAAGAATATCCTTAGTGATTATCAGTTTGTGTTTGACAAAGAGTCATAATGGGACCTTTAGAGTTTGACTTGGCAAAAGTTAGTCACTAAAGCATGCACTCAAACTTGACGCCATTCGGTTTATATTTGTGACAAGTAGGACACGAACGCATTGAATCAGCGGTTTAAACATGTTGAATGGCAATTTGGACCAGCTTCTTAAGGTCAGTGGCAAATATGGCCTTTTCAGAAAGTGAGTAGCGAAATAACTTTTCACACATTTTGGATGGCAAAATTTTCCTTCTTAGCTTTCTTTGAATCTTATAGGAGCAACACGATAATATGGGTTTTTACTTTTTATGTTTATATACTTCAAGTTAGTCAAAAGGAGACGCGCAACTTAGACGACCAGCCCTACACGGAGCGCTGAAGCAGCTAAGCTAGTAAAAGTTTCCTGATTGTGTAGTATATGACACAACTTGACATAGAAACATAGAACACGAGCATAGCGTGAAGAAACAAAAAAGATTTGTACAAATCCTACACCAAATTAGCTGATAATGACAACTTATCAAGAAAAAGTAGTCTTAAACTAACTAAAATGTCTACAAAGTTTGTCGATTTCTATACCATTATTTAGAAACTTTTAATTTTCAATAATAATCATTGTCTTCTGATTTTATTATCTGATTTTTCTCCTAAAAAGTTAGTAACTTACGAAGACAAACCATTTGTTTACTTGTGATAACAAAGGATGTTTTCACAGTGATGTAGGGAAGTAAGGCACTGATAAGTTGCCGTAGAGGAAAGAAGAGAGGAACTCTTCTTTTTTTATATTCGAAGTGGACCCAAAACCCTAATTTTACGTCATCATATACAAATTTAAAAGTTGGCCTAAGCATGATAATATGATATGGCTGTGAGGCTAGGCGACCTAGGTGCGTGCCTTTAAACATACTTTTCATCTAGCGTACCATAGTCATATGGAAATTTCTCAAATTGTTCTTTGTTATTCATCGAATCATTGATCTCATTAGTCTGATTTTGACCCAAACTCATTGGCCTGGCCAACACATGTTGCCAGCTTTACTTGGGAAAAGTACAATATTCAGCTAGATTTTACTCTGTTAATAAGAAGTTAGATTTTACTTTGTAAAGTCCTCTAAAGTTATGTTATAGGTGGCATTACGATGGGTCTTGGGTGCACATATGTATGTTGATGAAAATTTTAGTTTTATGCTTGATATTTGAGTTTATGTAGATCGTATAATGATTAATGACATGTTCCATAAAACAATATCAGCATCAAGCTATCAAACTTCTCTGTTCATGGTGTCTTTAACTAGAGAATTAAGTTGGAAAGGGAGATTGGAAGATGTGGTGTTACCGTATTACTGCATAAAATCAGACCAGATAACATTACAGTTAGGGATTTGATGATGATCCTCCATGTAGAGGTTCTCTTTCAAGATAGATATCAATATAAGTCAAGTATGAATATTTAGTGTCGCTAATTATAGACCATCATTCTGCTAAAAGTAACACCTGCTGGATGGCATGGTAAAATTTATTATAACGACTTTGTTTACATCATTTTCTGTTACCGTATGCAGGCACATTGACCTTCATTTTATTTGCCCTCATTGCAGGACCTCCGGACACGTACCTGTCTTTAGGCTCGTGTAACAGGATTTGTACACATTGCAGAGCATTATTTTGGTTTGAAGAAAGGCTGAAACATGGAAGCAGACTCTTTCCAGAATACCATAAGTGTTGTATGGGTGGGAAGGTATTACTACGGGGTCAGCCGGAGTACCCTGATTACATAAAGCAGCTGTTTACAGACCGCCACTTCATGGAGAATATATGAGCTTATAACTCAATGTTTGCTATGACATCTTTATGTGCTCAGGTAGATGACACGATCAACAGGGGTAATTTTCCGTACATGTTTAAAGTATCGGGCCAGATTTATCATTATATAGGTGGCCTGTAACACCCCCAAAATTTTGAGTTAACAGCGGATGACTAATTGAGGTATTACGGAGAGGATCATAGTCATAATCATAGAAAATGGCTCAAAAGAGGCGTTTTGAAAGTTATTGTCATTCATATAATAATTCGGTTACAAAGGTGAAATTCCAGTGTTGTAATATCCCACAAAAGGTGTAGTAGTTTGAAATGAATAACATAATTTATTTAACACCATAATAACTATAAGTTTAATGCCCACTCCGTGCCTTAACTGCTCCGCTAATTACCTGAGATAAACATGCTAAAAGTCAACAAAATTATTGAGTGAAATCATAGAGTTTGTAATAGTAATCAGTTTGAAACACAAGTAGTGATTGCTAGTGAATTACAATCATTATTTTAAATGGTGATATTGCAATTGGATATATTGCCCTAAGTCTCATGACACGCAAACGTTAACAGTGTACCGTGAAACGGTGGTGAACACACCAAATTAATGGTATGAGTTATGGCCCTCGTGTAGGAGATTGCCATCTTCCTAGTTCCTTCAAATATAATGCATTGCGACTAATCCGACTAGCAACTAAGGCTATCCGTCAGGTATTAGTGGAATAGGCAGTCAACCTCCAATAGATCTATTCGCGTTCACTCACAAAGTGATTAATGATTCATGATGTGAGGGGCTTGTGGCAATAGTGGTAACTTAGGCAATATCAATCAGGTGTAGCATACATAAAATACTTGTGTTCTATTTGTGGCATGTATCTCCCCCATGGAGTGTAAAGTGATTAAATGAGTAGAAGTGGGGCTATGACTCACCTTGTGTGTAACTGGCAAGGTGAAATGTGAAATCAAGTGAATTACGGGAACAACTCCTACACACGACCTGAATAATAGTGAAGTCTGAGATTTGAGTGTGATAGTTTTAACTTAATACGAACAGTGAGTGTGAAAGTGAGTAACGGATAACGATTTTGTTTGTGATAAGTGTGAGTGATATGCTTAAAATGCTTAAAGTTCAAAAATAATATTATATATAATATTATCTTGTTTTTATGTTATTGAAATCATAAATATCGTTTCCTCGAAAGTGGTTGAACGAAACGTTAAGTTAAATCGTTAAAATTCGTTATATATAAATATATAAACATAACACGTTTAAATATATTGAACGAAATGTAAAAATGCATATGATTGTGTGAAAAAGTGTAAAATATGAAATAGAATTGAATATGGTATAAAGTTACTGTTTGGTCCTTGTACTTATACAAATTTTACACTTTTTACCCTAACGGAGTAAGTTTTGCACCGTTAGTCCTTAGTTAGTTATATTTTACATTTTTAGTCCAAAAAGTTCTAAAATGACCTTTTAAGCCTCATGTTTACTGGATGAACATTTTTCCACCCTCAGGTTACTAATTTGACAGTTTAGAATATAATTTTATAAACTTTACACTTTTAACCCGAAATGGGATATATTTGGCAAAACAAGTGCAAAAATTACAAAAAGAAGGTGAAACGTTTTTCGAAAGTTTTAACAACTTTAAAAAGCTTATTCAAGTCTTATCCAAGTGCTTATTTACAAAAAGAGCTTATTAATAGCTTAATGGGTTTTAACGATATAAAAACAAAGGCCCATTAACGTTTTATGATCCGTTGGGTTTAAAGACAAAGTGGGCTTATCATTGGGCTGGTTTTAAGGTCTTAAAAACATATTGATACTGCTTATAAGTACTACTTATCGTGAGAGCTTAAAATCTGCTTATTGGGCTTAAAAGCCCATGCGATAAAATGAGTATATTAGAAACAGTTTCGAGTAGCGATTAGATTGAGGTTCCAAATCGACTTTTTAGAGCTTGTGATGAGTGCTTATTTTACCACCTTATTAGTTGAGTATATGGATAATTAGTTCAAGTAATAAAAATGGTGTGTTGTGTATACAATACGGATTTAACGAGGCCATTCTTTAGTTGAGTATATCAATGTGTTCAATATGTAAAAAGATATTTAACGTGTGATATAAAGTTTGCGATGTAACAAAAGATAGAAATGAGGTTCGAAATGTAATAAAATGAACATGTGTGTGTCGAACAAATGTGAGACTCGTTTCTTAGCCATCCTTGGCTATAGGAGGTCGAATATGCAACGAAAAATAAATATACGAACTCGAATAAATGCGTAGAAAATGAATATACGTTCGAGTAAAATATATGTACGATGCATGGTGTATAGGAAATGAGTATAAGAGTAGGAAATTGTTTAAGAGGACTTACCACACCTTAAAGGTGGTGAGTTATACGTGAGTAAGGTCTAGAACTCGGATGGAAAACCCTTAACCCGTTGGAATGATCAAAAGGGGCGAGTTCGACTTGTAATATTTGAGAAAACAACTCGAATGGCTAGTGAATGGCCTTGCTTCCTTGTAAGGCTCGAATATGGAGTGAAAGACTTAAAAAAATATTGTGAATGAGTTTAAGTGTGAAAGGGAGTTATGAGGGAGTGAATATATGTGTATGTTCGATATATATGTACACGTACATATGTTTATATTGTAAAATAAGATACAAGTAGACATGTTTAGGAATATGGCAGAGATTTGGAACTATTTAGAAGATATACACTTGAGTTCTAGAGACATTTGGGGAGGGCTTGAGTGTTGGTTTGGCTATAAGTCGAGTAGCCTATGTATATGTGTGTGTCGACACATCCAAAGTGTCCAAAACAAAAATTAACGTGCAATATTGTATAAGAAAGTGAGAAAATGATCTCTTGGACTCATATTTGATCATAGTAAAATAAAAGAGCTAGGTGAAAATTATTTGGGTCGAGTTTGGTATAAAAAGGATAAATATTGTGTGAATTCATTCCTGTCTCTAGTGAGACTTACTTTGCCTCTCATTTAGTGTTCAAACGTTCAAATGAGGGAGTGAGACTCGACATCATGATTCTTTGGTGTATGGAGATTCGAGTGGTGAAAAATGTATCATATCTTGTGTGTCGAATTTAAAAGAAATCGAGGCCAAGTATTGTGTGTTAGCCGAGTGATAATAAAAGAATTATAAAACTTGGGTTGGGCTTGTGAATAGTAACAGGCCAAAAACCTGGGCCAGGAATAGTAAATGAAACGTTTGGTTTATAATGAGTGTGTTTGATTCGTTTTGGTCCGTGTGTGAGCTTGTTCCAATGTTTGGTGAATCACGTATCAACGTGTTTGAGTTAATATAATGTAATAAACAAAAAGTTCAAATTTTTTCCCATAAAAATGGTTAACTGAACAGTAATTGTGATTAATACTTGATTAACATTTACAATTTACTGGGGAATTTTACAGCTTGCTACATGGCCTTTGTCCGGCTGATGAAAGTGAACCGAGGTTCTTGCAGCTGTATATTTTTGATACCCAGAATGAGGTCGCTAACCGGATGCAACAATTTCAGGGTAGTCGTAATCCGCTACGCGCTGAAATTGTTGAGAATCTTATTCATATGTTGGACGAGTGCAATGTATTGGTTCAGATATTCAGAACTGCTAGGACAAGCTAGTACATGTTGATGTTCCAGAATTCAAAATCAAGTTGTTTGGTGTTGCGGGATCTCGCCAGTACGAATTACCGTCAGGTGATGCGATTGGGGCTATAGTTTACAAGAGAGGTCCGGATACGGGTACTGAATACGATATGGTTATTGAGCAGCGTGCCGGAGACCCGGAACATGTAAACAAACTCCACTCGTGCTATATGTCCTTGCAATTCCCATTGGTGTTTCTTTATGGTGAAGAAGGCTTTCATCTTGGTTTATGCCTTCGGGATATCACCAGTCAGACGTTGTATGAAGACCGCAAGCTATCTATGAAAATGTACTATGCGTATCAGCTACATGAACGGTTTCAGGAATACAGTCTGTTAACGAGGGCCGACAGGTTATTTCAACAGTATGTTGTTACAGCTTACTGTGTCGTGGAGCAGTATCGGTTGGATTTTGTTCGCGATCACCAAGATGATATAAGGAACGAGTATCTTTCAGGGTTATATTATGCGATCGTGCGTGGAGATCGGGACGGGTCAGACGTGGGGATGCGGACTATACTACCGTTATCTTTTACTGGTGGCCCGCGTTATATGTATTCCCATTACTTAGACACTCTTGCAATATGCCGTGTTCATGGAAACCCTTCCTTTTTCATTACGTTTACATGTAATGTCAGATGGCCTGAGATTGAAGATTTTAAGCACAGTTTCCCGACATAACTGTTGCAGACAGGCCAGACGTTGTTGATCGGGTTTTTGAACAGAAGATACATCACCTAATTACATACCTACGTGACGGAAGGCCTTTTGGATCAGTCGCAGCAGGTATTTATTACTTTCCGTATGTATTTGCCAATGCGTGTTCCATGTATTATTTAGTCCAACAATTGTTGTATTTGTTTCCACAGTTTTATACACAGTAGAGTTTCAGAAACGGGGACTGCCACACTGTCATCTGCTGTTGTGGATACATGATCATTCAAGGGTTCGTAGAAATGAGGATATAGACCGGTATATATCCGCTGAATTGCCTGATGCGCAATCTGATCCACAGGCCTGTCATGTTGTTACAGAACTGATGATGCACGGGCCTTGCGGTTTGGTGAATAGATCAGCAGCCTGTATGAAGAACACTGACAACTGCACAAAAGGCTGTAAAGAAGAGTGTTTCTAAAATCACACATGAGAGATGGTATGTATTTCTTTTCCTCATTATCACTCTTAAGATATAAGCAGTGAATGAAAATTTGATACATTCTTTGAGTAAAGTTGATTAGTTTAGGGTTTTTTTTATATGTGCTTTTCTATGCACGTCAACTCTTTGAAACAAAATTGGTTTCATTTTATTTGTTACAGTGTAGAGATGGACTTTAGACTTTTAGTGAAATGAAAGTGTTAATGGTCAAGTATATAAAATATTCACCCATTTTTTGACCCGTTACCCAAGTGAGTATAATTGTGAGTGAGTACACTATTACAAAAATTAGGAAAATATTGACAAGGCATATTCAAATCAAATCAATTTCGGCTTTGACATACCGTTCCTTTCATGCAAATAATTGCTCTTTCGTATGTGTGTAGTATGAGCATGAATTAGTAACTGTTTCAAAGTATAATAGTGATAATAGCTAGGATATGCATTTCAAAGTATAATAGTGATAATAGTTAAGCTTATGTCAAAGGGCTTTTATCATTTTTGGAAGGGAATACGCTAATAATCATAGTCTCTTGAATTTGAAATTTATGGAAACTTATAAACTATTATGCATAATCTTTGCCCAAACAGCACATATAAGATCAATTGTTAACGAACAATGAACAAACTACATGGGTACCCGTTTCTAAAGGCACGAAAATTGTTAATATATAATGAGAGAAATTATTTAGGTTATATGAATCTAATTACATATTCTTTGATAATGTACGAGAAGAAGTTTCACAGTTGCCTGGAAAATGCAACATAATAGGCTATTAGTGATGATGTTTTGCATAGTGAAGTTTTTGTTCTTTTCAATAACTTGAAAGTGAAGGTCTATGAATTATAATAACTTAAGTTTTTGATAATGGCTATATACATCTGCCGTGTTTAGAAACCGCTATGAAAAAATAACATTGTTATGTACTCGAATAATTTATTGAAGATAAGCTTAAAAAAATTATAAATATAGTATGTTTATTTATATTATATGAACATGACTAGAAAATTTGTAATAGAAAGTTTACAAGAATGACACAAAAACATTGCATCACTTCCCTCTTTCCGATTCATGTGCTTTGATAAATCGAAATTAAATAAAATAAATATTAATCAGATTGAATTTAGAAGTTCATCATCAAATCGTTTGAATTGTTTGTCTGTTTTTCTGAGGGGATGTATATAGGTTGTGTACTTGGGTGTTGACCAAGTATTTGTGCATAAATTATTGTAAATTGTCTTAGAGTTGATGAACTTTGGCTAATTAGTCTCTATTTTTGGTAAATATTCTGCAATGATAAATGGAAAGATCAACATAAGTTTGAAGGGAGCTCATATTGAGGCAAAGTTGCAAGTTAAGAAGGAAGTGTCGGAGACGGTGAGTGGACCATTTCCGACATTGCTAAAGTGCAGGTACTTATGATTTTATTTTGAACTGCATGTTTTTAAAGAAGAAAACGTACACTATCTTCTGATTTTACTATCTATTATGGGACATGATACGCTGACACCCCCATAGGGGGTGTGTTGACTTTTTTGCTGCTGTCGCCGCTTGTACTGTCTGTTTTGTCGGATTGTACATTCTTCAAAAATAGGGGCTGGCCCACCCAATAGGGGGTGTTACCATAGTAGCTCCCATCTATTATACTCAGGGGGTGTTTGGTTGGGGAATTTTAAATTCCGGAATTTTAAATTATAGAAAATTTAAATTTTTGAGAATTTAAAATTCCGGAATTTAAAATACATTCGCATGTTTGGTTGACAGAAATTTATAAGTATTTTTTTATTTTTTTAATATAAATTTCATAAATATTCTATTTAAAAGTTTATAAAAAATTTATAAAAAAATTTATAAAAAATTTATAAAAAATTTATAAAAAAAAGTTAATAAATAAAATTTATAAAAAAAGTTTATAAAAAATTTATAAAAAAAGATTATAAATAAAATTTATAAAAAAATTATAAAAAAAGTTTATAAAAAATTTATAAAAAGAGTTTATAAATAAAATTTATAAAAAAAGTTGAGTAAATTACATGGATGGTCCCTGTGGTTTGTCAAAAGTAACAACATTCATCCCTCGAAGTTTGAAGTTGCACTGGTAGTCCCTAAGTTGGTAAACAAATAACACGACTGGTCCTTTAGTTTAACTGGTGTTAAGTGAGTTCCGTTATCGTTTACACATTAGCCTCTTTGGTTAAAGATCGTTGCATTGTCTATCCTTAATAATAACGGTTGTTTATAATTTAAAGTTTACATATGTTTTTTTCAGTTTTTACACGTTTGCGTCCGTTTTTATATGTTTTATTACGTTTTTATCCGTTTTCGTCCGTTTTTATACGTTTTTTTACTGTTTTTACACGTTTTTGTCATTTTTTGTTACATTTTTATACGTTTTCATCCGTTTTTATCCGTTTTCTTACATTTTCTTACGTTTTATCCTTTTTCGTCCGTTTTTCTATGTTTTCGTCCGTTTTCATACGTTTTTATACGTGTTTTGCCGTTTTTCTTAAGTTGTCACACGTTTTTATCCACTTTATACGTTTTCGTATGTTTTCTTCCATTTTTCTTAAGTTATCATACGTTTTATTCCGTTTTTATACGTTTTTGTCCATTTTTATATGTTTTCGTCCATTTTTCTTTGGTTTTTATCCGTTTGTATACGTCTTCATCCGTTTTTGCCCGTTTTCTTACATCTTCATACGTTTTTGTACGTTTTCGTCCGTTTTTCTTACGTTTTATCCATTTTTATACGTTTACATACGTTTTTATATGTTTTCGCCCGTTTTCTTGTATCTTCATACGTTTTTGTAAGTTTTCAAACGTTTTATCCTATTTCGTTCGTTTTTCTTACGTTTTTATGCTTTTTCATATATTTTTGTATGTTTTCGTCAATTTTTGTATGTTTTCGTACGTTTTCTTAAGTTGTCATATGTTTTTATACGTTTTCATCCGTTATTATACGTTTTCATACGTTTTTCTTGCGATTTTATCCGTTTTTATACTTTTTCATTCATTTTTATACGTTTTCGTCCATTTTTATACGTTTTTATCCATTTTTATACGTTTTCACCCATTTTCTTACTTTTTTATACATCTTCATACGTTTTCTTACGGATAAAAACGGACGAAAACATATAAAAACGGACCACAAAATGGACGAAAAGTTATTTGTACTCTTTAAATACATTTTAATGACATATGGACAAAAAAGTTATTTGTGGTCCGTTTTTATATGTTTTCGTCCATTTTTATCTGTAAAAAAAACGTATGACGTCTAAAAACGGATAAAACGTAAGAAAAACAGACGAAAACGTATAAAAACGGACAAGAATGTATAAAAATGGACGAAATCATATAAAAATGGACGAAAACGTATAAAAACGGATGAAAAAGTGTTGGGAATTAAACCAACAGTTAGTACTGCCAAGCATATAGTTAGTACTGTCAAGCATGAAGTTACAACTGCTGAAGATTACACTAACAGTACTAAGTCAGTTAGTACTGTTAGCACAGATGATTAGTACTGATTATAAGATGAAGACAAAGATAAAGAAGACGTGTGAAGATATATATAGAATAGATATTGTGTATATCTTATTGTTATAGTTTGATACGAATATTGTGCTTATAGTTATCTTGTATAGGACTTCTTGTGCTATAAAAGAAGATCTTAGGTTAGAGTTTGTGTACGATTAATTGATAGAGCTTCAAGGTTTTTGTAACCCTAGTGATAAACAAAAGATCACTCGTATTAATAATAATATTGAAGCTATTTGGTTGTTTTACACATTGTGTTCATACAATTACTGTGAAGGATTATGCAAACACTTGGGATGTGAATCTTAGTAATGTGTTTGAGATATTTATGAATGAATGTGATGTAGTATGCGGAATCTACTATAACACACTTAAAAGAACACAAAGGTGGTGAGTATGTAAACGTGAGTTATAATCAACAATGAACACAACTTTAGTAACACAAAACGATTCAATATTATTGATGAAAAATACGGATGATCTAACTATCACCAGGATTACAAAGTAACCTTGAATCTTTGATTTGTTAAGGATTTGTGAATTTGTAACTAAGTTACTTAGAGAGATTATGTTGGTTTAGGTTATTAGTTGGAAAGAGAGTGCTACAAAGGTGGTGACTAAGGGATCCTTTTATAGGATAAGGACCGCTTATTACAAGTTGTCAAGTTGAACAATATAATAATATATTTGGACTTTTCTAGCCTACAATTAAATACAACTACCAATGTAACTACTCTGTATATTCTTCTGCACAAACATGGAAGACTGAACTACTTCTACATAACGTATTACATTGTACAAAGACTAATAATACAACAAATATCTACAAATAAATATCTATCAACTTGATCATTATCTTGGCAGGACCTTCATTAACTAGCAGTACCTTCTCACCCAGAAGGTACTGTTAGTACATCTTCATCTTCTTCAAAATCAACTAGCAGGCTCAATACATCTTCCAGCAGGCTCTTTGACTTGAACATTTTATTCCCAACAATCCTCCCCTAAACTTGTTATTTCCTTTAAAATACACAAGTTTCTGATGAATAAAATACATACCTTGAGGATCTGAGGGAACTCTTCCAAAAACCTTTTACTCTCTGTTCTTCCTTTTTCTTTCACATTGCTCAAATATGCTCCTCAGCAAACTTTGAACAACTTCTGACTTTTCTTCATCTTTATCACATCTCAATCTCTTGGAGATCATGGTTGTAAGCACTTCATAGCTAAGTGGATACTCTTTCTCAGCCAACATAAAGAGTTCAATCCCACTTTGTGTAAAAAGATGATGAATACTGCTATGACTTAGAAATTCCCATGTTGTAGAAGGATCATGATAAGGAAACTTCCAATGAACATCTTTTGGATTAGGATCATATATCCTATTGAACTCTACCCATAGTTCCTGTTCCTTAACATCAGTGCTAGAATTTGTGTCTAGCCTAATTTGAACTAGATTCCACAATTCTTCTAAGTCAGCTCTATCACATGCTCTAATCAGATTTTGAAAATTCTTGAAGATAGCAGTTTGTCCCCCAACCCTAATTATTTTCTATGACTTTCCTGATCTATTATGGTGAATTTCCCAATCAATAATAGGGTGTCTAGACCTAATTGGATCAGCATGTATAATTGTTGGCAAAGTAATTAACATTTTACTTACTTGCTCTGAATCCAATTTTGCTTCTTTCTTCTGTTGAGCATCTTTCTTTTTCATTGAAGGCTTTGCATCAGATGGGATCTTGTAGTAAAGACTCTTGTAGGCATTTAGATACAGGAAGTAGATTTCATCAGCAGATTTCTTCTTCAGTTGATACTCAGTCCAATTTGCTTGACCTCTTAGAAATCTCTTCATAAAAGTCACTTGATCTTTCTGAGATGTGCCCACCTTAAAACCTCTTTTCTGACTTTCTTGCATTTTATCAAAAATATCATCCAGAGCTGCTTCTTTATACTTTTTGTTGATGAAAGTTTCAAGCTCTGCTGTTTTCTCTTCAGTAGAAAGATTCTTGTCATCCATAATTATTGCAGCTTGACCTCTCACAATTGGATCATTGGAAATAATCCATTGCATCTGTGCATCAAAGGTTTCCTGAGCAACCTGAGTGTCAAGAAGAGTCTGAGCAGCATCTTTTTGCTCTTGCATTTCTGCAAGCAGTCTTGAAGCTTCAAATGCTTTCTGCACTTCTTCTTCATGAAGCCTTTTGGAGACTTCCTCATCTAGAGCCATTTGCACTTGCTTTGTTCTCTTCAACTTTTTGGGCTTTGGTTCATCTTCAACCATAATTTGCTTGCCCTTGTCTTTTGGTGTAGGTTCTTGAGATGGAGCAGTAGATTGCTCATCAGCAATAAATAACCTCCCTTGAACAAACAAATCCCCTTGAGGTTCTAAGTCCCTCTTTCTTTTGTACACATGATCAGCAGTACCTTTGTAGTCCATAGCCAAAAGCCTCTCAATCCTAGCAGGCTCTTGCTCTGCACCAGCAGGCTCTTCATCATAAACCTGAGTTCCTTCATGAAAATCAAAGTGAGCCTCCTCTTCATCTTCTGAGCTACCCATCCTCCCCTTTTTGGAAGAGTGACCCAAACCTTCAGCATCTGATCTTGAAGAACTAGATAAAACAACCTTTGAAGATCTTTTACCCTTTAGCTTCTTCACTTCATTCTCCAATTTCTTTACCCTCTTAACTAACTTGATGTTGATCTCAGAAAATTTTGTGTTTTGACTTTTAAGAGCATCTTCTAAGAGCTTCACCTTCTCTTTTAGTTCTTTCACTGTCTGAGGAGATTGGGGTGTTGATACATGATGTGATGGTGTTGGTGGTGTTGCAGATGGTACTGGTGTAGGGATTGGTGATGTAAGATGAGTTGGTGAGATGTAACCAGGTGAAGAACTTGATGATGGTGATTCAGATGATGGTGTTGGTTCTTCAGGATTGTTGTGGTAACATTTCATCAAAAAGTGGTATTTCTTCCCCATTGAAACCAATTCTCATATTTGAAAATACTTTGTGAGAAAGTTTTGGTGTTTCATAAAGTGAGTGTGGGGGAAGTAACAAATGTTTTGATTTTGCAATGATGCATTGAATAAATCTTGGATACATCAAAAACTTTGTTTGACTATCCACATTTTTAACCAATCCTTCAAAAATATGTTTGGAAAAATTGTATTTTCTGTTTGTTGCCAAGCAAATGAGAGCAGAAGCCATGTTTCCACTAAATTGCTCCTAAGAGGTTTTCTTTTGGCTCAAACAATGAAGGATTGTATGGATCAAAAATCTCCATTGTGGAGTAAAATGCTTTTTAAGAAAGGTGAGTTTTGTAGAATCAGCATTATACCCCATTCTTTCCAAATTTTCAAAAACTTCAGTATCAAGCAATTGACTAATACCATCTGAATCATCCAAATGAAGATGTCTTCGAATGGATGACTCAGTAAGAGTCAAGGGTTTGCCATCCACTTTGGCTTTTATTCTTTGTTCCCCATTGATGAACTCAAATAAGTACATTTTATTACTATCATTTATCCTATTAATTTAACTTGTTTTACTATATTATGTATGAGGATTGATACTTAATCATTTACTTTTGTAATTCTCAGGTAAAAACAAGCATTTGGTGAAACTTGGCGATTTTGGACTAATAATGGAGCAAAACATGCATAAAGTGAAGAGTCTACTGAAATGGACAAGATCAAGTTAAATCTGCTCCAGATGCGCCGCATCTCACTCATGACATGCGCCGCATCTCTATCAAGATATCACCAGATACGATCCAAGATACAAGAGGACATGCGCCGCATCCAAAGATAAAGATACGCCGCATATTCTGGCGGTGTACGAATATTCCTGAATATTATAATCTTGGACCCCACGCGAAGTTAAGTACATGCGCCGCATCTACTTACTAGATGCGCCGCATCTTCCCTCAGACAGAAACTATAAATACCCCGTAGACCAGACGAATTAAAAAGTTCCAAAGTTTTAACCTAAGTCCGAACAGAAGAACCGAAGGACGAATTCAGTCAAGGAGGCAGCACAAGACACACCTAAATCAAAGATACAAGAGCTGTAAGAAGGTGCTGCATGTGTTTAATTCATTAAGTAGTTTTGTTTTATTGTGTTAGCAAACTTTAATTCATCAGGATTGGTGGCTTGTGTAATGTGACAACGAAAGATTGCACTCCCTTTAATACTTGCTTTCCCATCAATTAAAGTTTATATGTTGATGTCTTTGGTTACTACTTATTAGTGCATTGATAACCTCTGTGTTTATTAGTGGCTTGCGGGCATTTGACTGCGGGACATAATGTGGCTCCCACGGTTATTACTAAATTGATCACTTAGGAATAACTTTTAGACATAAGTAATCATTAAGGGTTTACTCGCCGATAAGAATAGGACCAACGAGAAAGGGTTAACTACATACACTTCATATAAAGCTATC
The DNA here is from genome assembly GCA_021014915.2 of Artemisia tridentata subsp. tridentata. Taxonomy (NCBI): domain Eukaryota; kingdom Viridiplantae; phylum Streptophyta; class Magnoliopsida; order Asterales; family Asteraceae; genus Artemisia; species Artemisia tridentata. The sequence goes on along the minus strand of CP139504.1, from coordinate 69,064,018 downwards.
AATAAAACAAGTGACAATCTACTTAATCATAAGGACAGCCCTCTTATTGTCTCAAGTATCTATCTGTGTACGTGTGTGCTACTTGCTGATTCGTGCCTATTAGTTTAGTTTATTATTTTATTGCAAACAAATCGTGCCAGTCTCTCAGGCTGAAACCCCCTTGCGTTAGGATATTAAAATACTAATTAGAATAACGAGATAATACGTTCCACTCTTAGTGATCGACACTCTACTTACCATTATATTCATACTGACCGGGTACACTGCTCGTTAAGTGTGTGTGTTATTGATAAGTCGGCTAAATATAAATTTAAAACTTGAGTAGGCATTAAAACTGCTAAAACTATACTACGACACGCATACGCATCAAGTTTTTGGCGCCGCTGCCGGGGAGTGAATTGTTATTATCTGTTAATTTGATTAGTATTTTAATTAGGTTTTTCTTTTTATTAGATTAATTGCATCATTGTACTATTTTGCATATTTGTTGTATTGTGTGTTAATTGTTTTCTTTTATTTTTGTGTGTTTATTTTTGTTTGTGTGTTTTTATTTTTTTTTGTTTTTATTTTTCGTATTTTTCTGTTCTGCTATCGTTGTACTGTGCTAAATCAAACGATACGGCGCATCTGATTTCTCAGATACGGCGTATTGCGTTTAATTTTTAAAAATACAACGCGTTTAATTAATTCGATACGACGCATCTTTTCCCCAAGATACGGCGTATCTGTTTTTAATACGAAATTTTTTTTAAAAGCGATAAAGTAATACGACGCATCTGCTTTTGCAGATACGGCGTATCTGTTTTTGATAAAAAAAATTTTCTAAACGTTAACGCCATACGACGCATCTGCTTTCGTAGATACGGCGTATCTATTATTTTAATTAAAAACAGTTTGCGAATTATTAAACAGATACGACGCATCGATCTATATCGATACGGCGCATCTTTCTGAATCAAAAATCGATATTTATTTTTAAACGTAACGAAAATACGGCGCATTAACTTTCGTTAATACGACGCATTTAATTTTAATTAGATAAGCTGATTTTTGATTAATTAATTCGATACGGCGCATTCATAAATTCTAAAGCGGCGTATCTATTTTCTGAATAAAGTCTGATTAAATTTTAACGATTATAAGATACGGCGTATCCAACTTTTTGGATACGGCGCATCGTCTGCAGATATCAGCCATTTGTATTCATATATCCGTTTCTATATTCATTAATTTCTCTTCTAGCGAACAAATCCTACTGATGATTTTACCTTGGATGACAGATTTTGCTATGGAAGACATGTCAGTTAACGGATATCTTGCTAAGGAATGCTTGTTTTCAGAATCATTCAATGTACTCATGATCGATGCAGATTTATTCTCTTGGGAGACTCCTCTTGAAGCTGCTTTTAAGGAATTCATGCGTTTATGCAACATTGACAAAGAGGTATTCTCTTATGATGTATTTGTGAGGTACACTGGAGAAGAATTGTCGCTCTTATGGCCTATCATTGAAGCCGAAGGATTGAACTGGACTACTATCGAAGAAGATGATGGGAAATTCTATCTTGCATACATGGACTCAAACAACAAAAGCTGTGGTGGAGGCAATACCCAAAACTCTTACATGCCTTATTCCGAGCAGTACTGGGGATTAAATGAGAACTATCTGGATAATGACATGAATTATGCTTTGGCGGAGTTACTATTTCATGGCAGATTGGTAAGATTGATAGACCTCTCCCTCAATGATTGGCTAGAACTCAAATATGGTAGTCCGGAATTTGCCCCTACAAATGAAGTCAAGCAGATTATGACTTCATGGTTGACTCGGAGTTTTAAGAAGCAATTTAACGAGTTCATGGAGATAAAAAAGAATATGATTGGAAAGGTTTGCTTTGACGTTAACCACGATCCTCACGATGTTGATTTTTCAGAATGGTTGGCTAGTAAGTTTAATAACCATAAGAGCATGGATCGAGCTACTAAGGATGCATTATGGGTATATTGGATGAGAGGAGAAGACGAAGAAGTAGAAAGCGAATATGGGTCGTCACTTCATGATTCAACGATCAATGAGGGCATTGAAGAACTTTTCAGAATTGACATTGATGTGTTCGATTATGAGACACCCTTGTGCAAGCAGTTCAAGGAATTTAACTACCTTCTTCAAGTCGACGATGATGTGCTTACTGGAGATCTACCAGGATTTAAGACTTATGACGATTTCAAAAACACCTGGTACTATGAATGGAATGACCAAGTACCATGGGTTTGGGATAAACCATGGGAATTTGCGCACATTAATCACACTTGTACACCCTTCGTTTTCAAGGACGGGAGTAGTGTTTGGCCGACCTGTGATTATAAAAGTGACGGAACCTGTAATGGGGGAAGTATAATTGGGATGAGACGGGTTGGAAACGATGTAACCTTTGAAGATTATGAGTGGTACGATAATGTTGAAGACTGCCCACAAAAGGCGGAGGCTTTACAAGAAAAGGGGAGAATTGAACGCTTGAAAGGACTTAAGGGGACATCGGATACTACTTTCTGGGAATGGGTGCATAAACAGTTTGATGATTTCACAAAGCTTAGTCGTCGGTTACAATATGATTTGGAAAGAGAATGGGAGGCGATTCAAGACAATAAGTCATTAATTGAAGAATTAGATGATTATTTGATTAAGGATCCTTATTTTAAGTTTGTTGATAAAGACGAGGAAGAGTTCACCAAAAGAAAGTGTCAACTACTTGGGATTCCTTACAATGAGCCACCCATGATTATTTCTGAAAAATTTAAAATCATCAAATATTCTTTAGGTCCTGATGAAGAGTATACTGCGGCGAAGACAAAGAGTTATATTAGATTAAGTCGAACGGAAGAAAACGTCGCAGAGATATACGGGAAAATCTTTCGGATGAAGGAAGAAGGATGGACCGTGACAAGGACTGAATAATGAGCTGAACGTGAGTCTAACTTGAAGACTCTGGAATAAAGACAAGTGCTGGCCGGGAGACAACCCGGATTTATCTTTTAGTATTCTGTTTGTGTCGAGTCAGTCAGGCCCGCATGAGGATACGGCGCATCTCAATTCTGAGATGCGACGCATCTCCTGCAATGGTCATATCTTATTTTATTTTTCTGCATTTTTATTTTTGACTTTAAAACTATTTATCAGTTTATTTTAATGCGGCGCATCCCTGGTTAAGGATGCGGCGCATCTTTATTCTGATCCGTATTAATTCCAGGCTCGATACGGCGTATCTTCTTCCATAAGATACGGCGCATCGACTGACCTGATGATTTTCAGTTTTTATTTTTATGTTTTATTTTTCCTAACTACTAATGTATTATGCAAGTTTGAACCTTTTTTATCTTAGGTGTGTTTTAAAGTGTTGGTGGTATTATAGTTTCCTGGATTTCCTGTGGATACATCAAGTATGAAGCTTTAACGTTCTAATCCACAAGAAAGATGATTTTTGCTCTTATACAAATGGAGGATCATACCGAGCAAATCTCAGGGGAGTTTTCCTGTTCTAATTCTTTTATTTTCCAGTTTTTGACCTTTTATACAAACAACGAGGACGTTGTTTAACTTAAGTGGGGGGATTGGAGAATTAGAACACTTAACATTTACTTGTCCTAAACTTTTTCAAAAATTATGCTTAAAATGTGCTTAATATATCAAACTTAAAAATTTTTTTAGCATGTTTTTGTTTAAGATCTAAGTTGCATAGCTGCACACATGACGTTATTTTCAAAAATTGTGATTTTTCAAAATTCACAAATCTATGAGTGTGCCGGTGACTTGTAAACTTTAGAACTTGGCTTGTATACTATTCGAGACCACCATAATGAGTATTATTTTATATAATTGGAATGACTTGTCTAAATTGGTAAATTTCTAGGATTACACCCAAATAGCCTTTATTATGTTATGTGTTATTAACTAACTACACTGGTTAGTTAACCCCCGTATAAACCCTTTGTTACTCTCATTTTTAGAGTAAGATACCCCTAGAAAAACCCTCAGAGCCATTCCTTTCGTTTCTTACACCTATGTTTAAAATGTTTCGTTACACCCTTACACCTTAGCCTACCCTGTAGATTAGAATCCGTGGTTGGTTAATTGCTATAGGCAAAGTGTGTTTCCTTACATTACCTGTGTTCGCGTGCGTAATTCATTATCTATGGTTAGGTCGGGAAATTGCACAATGCAATTGGAGTGAAAGTAAATATTGTATATCTTTGAGTTTATTTTTCGTGTGTTTACTACTTTCACTATTACCGTTATTTCTGAAGTATGAAAAGTATGGAAAAATTATCCAGAATTATCATTATAGTGATGTGGTGAAATTTTACACATCTATGTTTATGTTAAAAAAAAAAAAAAAAGAAAAAGAAAGAAAGAAAAGTTGGAAGTTTGTTTTAACCAACTTATGTAAAGTTATGTAAGTGGTCGATATCACCACTATTTGTTGTACTATATCTATGGATTGAATGGGAATTGGCAGTTATGGGAACGCCAATTAAGGTTTATTCTTTGATTAAGATCTTGTTGAGTATAATTCGTGTCTACCTAAAGCGTGTGTTTCAAGTGTTAAAGCGTGAGTTATTCGATGATATGAGTCTTATTCATGGGATGGTTGGGATAGTGATTAACCACACTTAGGATTTTAATTTATTTGTTTTGTTTATTTTTCATTTTACACCAATTTATATCCCAAATGTTATCCATGCCCTTTATTATTCTTTATCCAACCGAACCTTTGATTTATTGAGATTAGGGATTTGAGCAATCTTAAGTATCGTAGTCGTGGATTCGGCTATGTATTTATGATTTTGTCGCCCTTTTTGATATATTATTATTGGTGAAGTTTGGACCTATCTTTAGCCTATTCGAGTTAAGGATTTGAGCAATTGCAAGTATCGTGTTCGTGGATTCGATCATGTATTTGTGATTTTGTCGCCTTTTCTGGAATTTGAGATCGATAGAGATTAAGGAGAATGATTAACCCTTAAGCCTAAAAACCCTTTTTACCGCTTTAGACTTGTTATTCCTTGGCTTTAGTGGAGGAGATGTGTATACTTGCCAAGCTTATGATAGAATATTCGTCACGACTGGACAGTTAAACGATTAGATTTGCTTTTATCAAATTATTTTATTTTACTTCTAATTCGTTAAGTGTTTAGTTGTGTGATTATGAAATAAACGAATACATGCTTAAATATAAAAATAAATCCTAACATCTTTTAGGATACATTTTCATAAAAGAAATTCTAAGGTTTACTTGGGGACAAGTAAAGTTCAAGTGGGGGGATATTTGATGAACTCAAATAAGTACATTTTATTACTATCATTTATCCTATTAATTTGACTTGTTTTACTATATTATGTATGAGGATTGATACTTAATCGTTTACTTTTGTAATTCTCAGGTAAAAACAAGCATTTGGTGAAACTTGGCGATTTTGGACTAATAATGGAGCAAAACATGCATAAAGTGAAGAGTCTACTGAAATGGACAAGATCAAGTTAAATCTGCTCCAGATGCGCCGCATCTCACTCATGACATGCGCCGCATCTCTATCAAGATATCACCAGATACGATCCAAGATACAAGAGGACATGCGCCGCATCCAAAGATAAAGATACGCCGCATATTCTGGCGGTGTACGAATATTCCTGAATATTATAATCTTGGACCCCACGCGAAGTTAAGTACATGCGCCGCATCTACTCCCTAGATGCGCCGCATCTTCCCTCAGACAGAAACTATAAATACCCCGTAGACCAGACGAATTAAAAAGTTCCAAAGTTTTAACCTAAGTCCGAACACAAGAACCGAAGGACGAATTCAGTCAAGGAGGCAGCACAAGACACACCTAAATCAAAGATACAAGAGCTGTAAGAAGGTGCTGCATGTGTTTAATTCATTAAGTAGTTTTGTTTTATTGTGTTAGCAAACTTTAATTCATCAGGATTGGTGGCTTGTGTAATGTGACAACGAAAGATTGCACTCCCTTTAATACTTGCTTTCCCATCAATTAAAGTTTATATGTTGATGTCTTTGGTTACTACTTATTAGTGCATTGATAACCTCTGTGTTTATTAGTGGCTTGCGGGCATTTGACTGCGGGACATAATGTGGCTCCCACGGTTATTACTAAATTGATCACTTAGGAATAACTTTTAGACATAAGTAATCATTAAGGGTTTACTCGCCGATAAGAATAGGACCAACGAGAAAGGGTTAACTACATACACTTCATATAAAGCTATCAATAAAACAAGTGACAATCTACTTAATCATAAGGACAACCCTCTTATTGTCTCAAGTATCTATCTGTGTACGTGTGTGCTACTTGCTGATTCGTGCCTATTAGTTTAGTTTATTATTTTATTGCAAACAAATCGTGCCAGTCTCTCAGGCTGAAACCCCCTTGCGTTAGGATATTAAAATACTAATTAGAATAACGAGATAATACGTTCCACTCTTAGTGATCGACACTCTACTTACCATTATATTCATACTGACCGGGTACACTGCTCGTTAAGTGTGTGTGTTATTGATAAGTCGGCTAAATATAAATTTAAAACTTGAGTAGGCATTAAAACTGCTAAAACTATACTACGACACGCATACGCATCACCCATTTTCAGAAGTTTTAATATTAGCAGTTTGCCAAAATTGTAAAATTTGAGATTCATAAATAGTGGGATTAACTAGTAAAGCAAACCTGATGTAAGATTCATTTAAAAAATCCAATATTTGATGAAAAGAGGCATTATCCTCAGACTTTTCCAAAAATGCTAATTGGTTGTGACGTTTAACAAAAGTTAGAACAGCCATGGTGAAAGTTAAAAAAAATTTGATTATGATGGTGGGATTTGTTGGTGGTACTGGTAGAAGATGAAAGGTGTGTGTTAATTGTGATAAGGACTGATGAAAGATGTTATGAGAGAATTACTTTTAACCAACAATAAGAAAGATTATAATAAGTAAATGAAAAGGCGGTTAAAAAGATCTTTTATATGTGAAATATAATATAATATAATCATCAGTAATTTACAGAACTACCCCAACGGCTAAATGTAACTACCAGGCCCAACGGCTATAACTTTTTCTGACAGGCTCAATGGTTATCTAGCAGTACCATTTTACTCTAGCAGTACCAAAATTTGAACTACCAGTACCTTTGAAAGAAAATATTTCTTGGCAGTCTCTTTGAAATTTTAGCAAAAATCCCTTATAGTTTTTAGCAAACTATCAGCTATCAACGGATTTGATTTGTCTTTACCAAAAGCCGTTTGCTTATGGACTAGTTAACTATTTACTGTTAAGTATGGTTAGTTAAATACCATATAGTTTTTGGTAAACTATCAACCATCAACGGATTTGATTTGTCTTTACCAAAAGCCGTTTGCTTATGGACTAGCCAACTCTTAAGTTTGTAAAACTTGGTGAGTTGAATACCAATTCCATGTTGACCTAAAGATGGTGCAATTTCCTTGGATGGAGGAAATATAAGAGGCAATGATGCTGTGTATCTTGGATGCTTGGTTCAACAAGTGAAATCATCTATTAGCATGCCATTGCATTGAAACTTTCCTTAGTTTGATCTAGATAGAACTTTCTCCTTTAGGAATGCTTCATCCCTTCTGAATATGTGATCTATTCTTATCATTTTCAACCTCTGCATCATCTTGTATGCTCTTGTCTTTTTCTTTCATAAATTGGTTTTTCTTCCATTCTGGGCTATTATTTCCTCCCCTGAGAGTGTTACCTCCCCTGAGATATAAATAACTTATATTTCCCCCTTTGTTTGGAAGTGCTCTTGTTTTGTTATCAACCTGAAATTTGTTAGTTGCAAACCAAAAGAACAAAGTGCAAAGCACTTGATCTATAGCATTGTAAATATTTAAGCATCAATATGAACAAAACAGAGCAAATTTTATACTAGCAGGACCAATTATGAACTGACAGTACCTTTTGACTAACTAGCAGTACCATGTTTAAAAGCCAATACCAGTTATTTTTATGTACAAAAACACATGTTTTTCAAAGATTTATCATTCCAATACCTCCTACTAGGTATTTGAATCTACCTAAATCAAAAGCTTTGGTGAGAAGGTCTGCATAATTCTTTTCAGAGTCAATTTTGACAACTTGAATCAACCTTTTCTCATTGCAATCCCTTATGAAATGGTGTCTGATTTCAATGTGTTTTGTTTTTGAATGTTGAACTGGATTTTTAATGATACAAATAGTACTGCTATTGTCAATGAAAATAATGGTGTTAAGAAAATTGTACCCATAGTCAAGCATTTGATTTTGGATCCAAAGAACTTGTCCACAACAACTTGCACCAGCAACATATTCTGCTTTAGTTGTAGAGTTGGCCACCATTGTTTGTTTCTTGCATTGCCAAGATATGAGTCTGCAACCAAGAAATTGACATCCACCAGTTGTGGATTTTCTGTCTAGAGTTGCACCAGCATAGTCACTATCAAAATAAGCCACCAAATCAAAAGATGATTCCCTTGGATACCATAGACCCAACCTAGGTTGACCCTTGAGATATCTAAAGATCCTTTTGACTGCTGTGAGATGAGAAACTTTGGGATGTACTTAAAACCTTGCACATACACATACTGAGAACATGATATCTGGTCTTGATGATGTAAGGTACATCAAGGACCCAATCATAGATCTATAATTGTGCAAATCCACATCTTCACCCTTAGCATCTTTTAGTAACCCTTTTTCTGAATCCATTGGTGTACTTGCAACCTTAGAATCAGCAAACTGAAATTTCCTTAGGATCTCTGCTACATACTTATCTTGGCTGATAAATATGCTTTCTTTAGATTGTTTCACTTGGAGACCCAGAAAGAAAGTAAGTTCCCCCATGGAACTCATTTCAAACTTACTATGCATAAGTTTTTCAAATTCTACACACAAGTCTTGGTTTGTGGATCCAAAGATAATGTCATCAACATAAATTTGCACCAGCAAGATGTCTTTCTTAGTTCTTTTGATGAACAAAGTTGGATCAATCTTGTCTCTTTGGAATCCATTTTCTAATAGATAGCAAGCCAATATTTTATACCATGCCCTAGGAGCTTGGTGTAGACCATAAAGAGCCTTGGTAACCCTATACACCTTGTCTGGATACTCTGCATCAATGAAGCCTGGAGGTTGAGAAACATACACTTCTTCTCCAATAGTGCCATATAAGAAGGCACTCTTGACATCCATTTGATAAACAGTGAAGCCTATAAAAGAAGCATAGGCCAAGAATAGCCTAATTGCTTCAAGTCTTGCAACTGGAGCAAAAACCTCTTCATAATCTACCCCTTCTTCTTGAGTATACCCTTGGGCCACCAATCTTGCTTTGTTTCTGATCACTATTCCTCTTTCATCTTTCTTGTTTCTGAATACCCATTTGGTTCCAATTGCCCAATGACCTTTGGGCAAATCAACCAATTTCCAAACCTTCTGAAGCTTGAATTGAAGAAGTTCTTCTTGCATTGCTTCAACCCAACTTGCATCATCTAAAGCTTTGTTAATGTTTTTGGGTTCAACTTGTGAGAGAAAACATGAAAACAGGCATATGTTGGCAACTTCATGATTTTTTTCTTCATAAATAGATGAGATAAACCCTTCTTGGTCTGAAGTCAAGACTTGAGATCTTGTTCTAACACCAGAATCAATGCTACCAATCACATCATCAGTGGAGTGATCTTTGAGAATTCTTGTGTTGTGTGTTGTAGGAACTTCATAGGTAAATGGAAGATTGCCAATCCCCACTTCTTCTGGTAAAGAATCATCTGTTTGAACATTTAATGGCTCAGCAGTACCAATTTGTGAACTGGCAGTACTATCTGGTGAACTAGCAGTACCATTGTCATTTGCACTACTTTCTTGATTCTCTTGACCTTGAGTTCCATGATCATCTTCAGTACCTTCATGTGTTGTATTTGAAGGTTCTTCAAGACTTGAAGATAAATCCAACCCTTTCCAAATTGGCATCCAGATGAAATCTTGATCTTTAGGTGTTTCAACATTGTCTTCAAAACCTGCATTATCATTAGTATTTGTACCTGAAACAGGCACATAATTCATAGATTCTGAAAGCCTATCAATATCAAACATCCAATCTGGCCCAATGCCTTTCACATTTGTTAGTTTCTCTTGAAACTCTATGTGAAGATTTTCTTCCACTAGCCTAGTGCAACTATTATACACTCTATAGGCCTTACTTTGCAAAGAATACCCTATCAAATAGCCTTCATCAGCTTTTCCTTCAAACTTGCCTAAATGATCTTTGGTATTGAGAATAGTGACATGACATCCAAAAGGTCTCATAAAACTTAAAGATGGTGTTCTACCAAAGAAAAGTTCATAAGGTGTCTTTTTATGTGGTTTAATCATAAGAACCCTGTTCTGCACATAACAAGCAGTACCTACTGCTTCAGCCCAAAATGAAATAGGCAACTTAGAGTCAACTAACATTGTTCTAGCAGCCTCTATAAGTGTTCTATTTTTCCTTTCTGCTACTCCATTTTGCAGTGGGGTTCTAGCTACACTAAATTCTCTTTTTATCCCTTTTTCTTTGCAAAAGTCATCCATAACCCTATTCTTGAACTCTGTCCCATTGTCACATCTGATTACTTTCACTTTCTTATCAGCTTGGTTTTCTACCTCAGTGATATAAGACTTAAGAATCTCACTAGTTTCATGTTTAGATCTTAAAAAGAAAACCCAAGAAAATCTGCTATAATCATCAGTAACAACAAGACAATATTTTTTACCATTCAAGCTACTCACATTAGTAGGACCAAAAAGATCCATATGAAGCATGTATAAAGCCTGAGAAATTGAGTTATGGGTCTTGGGCTTACAAGAAGCTCTATGTTGTTTGCCTTTAAGACAATCAACACAGGTTTGGTCACTGTACATATTGTTCCTTTTTGGGATTTTAAGAAGAATCTGACTTTCATCAGGAATTTTAAAATCAGAAGAAAGAACCATACATTCATTGTCAGTAAATAGAACATTGTTCTTTTTGTCACACATTTGTGAGACACTAAGGAGATTAAACTGAAGTTCTTTCACAAAGTACACATTTTCAAAATCTAATTTACTGGTTTTGATTGTACCTTTACCAGTAATCTTTCCTTTGATTCCTCCCCCAAAGGTAACATATCCTCCATCAAATGTTTTGAAGTCTGTGAGGTAAGACATGTTGCCTGTCATGTGCCTTGAACATCCACTATCTACATATCCTTGATCAGCAATATCATTTGAATGTTCCTGCACATATATAGACATATTAGTTTCCTTGGGGTACCCAAGCCATGACAGACTTGGGTTTGCCTCTTGCATCAATGTAATTAAACCTTTTTAGGATTGTTGATGCACCTTTTGATTGGAGTGGTTTCCATATCCAACATGCTGAGGACTTAACATCATTTTCCTTTTTAATCCATTTTGTGGTCTTTGGTCTATTAGTACCAATTTTGGCAGTACCATTTGGTCTAGCAGGACCTTTTGGTTTTGGTCTCCAAATTTGTGTTTTGACCACATATTTCTTTTGAATAGGACTATTCACAACTTTTGGTGCATATTTGAAAGTGTTTCTTGCACCCTTATCAGTTGGTTTTGAATTAACAGACTTATTTTGTCTAACAGTATGTTTAACTTTTGGTGTGTTAGAATTCACAAAACTTTTTCTGGGGTGTGTTTCATTTGTTTTAGACTTTGATTTACTCCCAGAAACCCAGTTGTTACAATAAGCATGAGTATGATTAAAACTACCACAGTAATAGCATGCCTTATTGTACATAACAAAATCATCACCAAGTTGTTGTGACTTAATATTGTTCCAATTTCTTTGGCTACCTCTAGGTTTGCTATTACATTTAGTACAACATTCAACTGTTTTCAAAACAGCTTTAGCCTTAGTCTTAATCTCTACTCTTTTAGGACTGACTGGTCCTACTTTGTTTCCTTTGGTTGAAACAGTCTCTTCTTCATCATCATCAGATATCCAATCTTCAATAATTAGAACATCTGATTTCTTATCAGTGAGCACCTTAGAGAGTGAAGCAATCTTAGCACTCTCAACAGGTTCACTTTTCTCTATAGGTTTAGCTAATGGTTTGTTGATGAATTCATGTAAACCTGATTCTGCAAGATCTAATCCTGGGGGACAAGGGATTCCTCTATAAGGAGGTGGACATGTCTTGTATCCAATCCCTGATTTGATTCTCTTGTTCATTTGATTTTCAACTATGCTTCTAGTACAATCAGAAGCAGTTTCCAAAGTGGTAACTGTTAGTTGAATATTATCCTTTGCCAATGTCACTTTAGCACACTCAGTTCTTAACATATTTATTTCAGCATCTTTCAAAAATATTGTCCTATTAAGAATGGCTTTAGTGTCAGAAAAAGTGAGTTCATTTTCCCTAAAATGGATTATCTGCTTTTCAAGTTTGGCCATACCACACTTATGATTAACTAGGTCTTGATGAGTTTTTCTTTCTTCTACTTTCAGTTCATCATAAAGTTTTATGTAAGATTGTAATTCTTCAAAAACTTTACAAGTATTAGAACATTTAGAAATTTGTACCTCAGGAGTGGAGAAAGCCATCAAAGCTAATTCATCTGAAGTTGACTCTTCTTCACCCATAAAACTCCAATCAAAACCTATTCCATCAATAGCAACCATTGCTTTAGGCTCAGTGATTTCCACAGCCTTACTCTTGTTCTTAAAGCTTCCTTTCTTCTCAAAGCTTCCCTTGTTCTTGTTCTCAAACCCTCTTCCCTTATCATCCTGCTTCTTTGGTCTTCTACACTCTCTTGAGTAGTGACCTTTCATGTGGCAGTTGTAACACTCCACTTTAGACTTGTCATACCCAGCAGGCTCATTACCATCTATGATAATCTTCTTTCCAGTCCTCATCAGTAACTTCTTAGCCCTTATGCTCAGAAGTGAAAGTTGCCACTTTATGTCCATTTCTTCAAGATCATCATCATGGATCTCTTGAAGATCTTCAAAAGTTAATATGGACCCATTGTGTTGTGATGTCAGGAAAGCACAACCAATTGTTTCATCTAGAATTGTTTTGGTACTGCTAGAAGTACTGGCAGTACCAAAATTTGTGTTGGCAGTACCTTCTTCTCTATCATCTTTTTCTTCATTTACAACTCTTGAGGTGCTTGGAGATGATACAAAAGCCATATTTCCTGAGCTTGAACCAATAGTCTTCTTCACTTCATGCTCTACTATTTTGAAGTTGTTGTAGAGATCATTAAGACTCATCTGATCAATATCTGGTTTATTTTTCCAGACAATGACATGCATGGACCATTCAGAGGGTAAACTCCTAAGAAATTTGGAGTTTAAGTCCTCTTGAGTTATCATCACTTCATGTATGGCTAACTGACTTGAAAGTTTTTGTAGTCTATTGAACATGCTGTCCAAAGACTCATTTGTTGTGGCTGTAAAGTTTTCAAACTGATGTTTGAGGAGAGTTTTCTGAGTTTTCTTGGTGGCATCATTTCCACCAAATCTAGCCACAATAGCTTCAAAAAGGGTTTTAGCACATTTGTACTTGTTGAAGACCAAAAGCTGATCATTTGGAATAGTCATGAGAAGCATACTCCTGGCTTTAAGATCATTTCTCTTTTGAATTCTTTCTTCTGCGCTTGTTGCGTTTACTTGCACATGTGTTACTAGTGCATCGTTTACTGTGGAGGTGGTGATTGAGGGTTTGAATGAATTTCCTTCTTCAATGATCTCCCAAAGTGCATAGTCTTGCACTTGAAAGTATTGCTCTACCCTCAGTCTCCACATATCAAACTCATTTTGTTTGAGTAATGGAAGTTTTGCAGCAACATTTGTTTGAATGTGTTCAACGTCCATGGTTCTTTTAAATCGTAAATATCAGCCTAGCTCTGATACCACTTGTGAAGGATTATGCAAACACTTGGGATGTGAATCTTAGTAATGTGTTTGAGATATTTATGAATGAATGTGATGTAGTATGCGGAATCTACTATAACACACTTAAAAGAACACAAAGGTGGTGAGTATGTAAACGTGAGTTATAATCAACAATGAACACAACTTTAGTAACACAAAACGATTCAATATTATTGATGAAATAATACGGATGATCTAACTATCACCAGGATTACAAAGTAACCTTGAATTTTTGATTTGTTAAGGATTTGTGAATTTGTAACTAAGTTACTTAGAGAGATTATGTTGGTTCAGGTTATTAGTTGGAAAGAGAGTGCTACAAAGGTGGTGACTAAGGGATCCTTTTATAGGATAAGGACCCCTTATTACAAGTTGTCAAGTTGAACAATATAATAATATACTTGGACTTTTCTAGCCTACAATTAAATACAACTACCAATGTAACTACTCTGTATATTCTTCTACACAAACATGGAAGACTGAACTACTTCTACATAACGTATTACATTGTACAAAGACTAATAATACAACAAATATCTACAAATAAATATCTATCAACTTGATCATTATCTTGGCAGGACCTTCATTAACTAGCAGTACCTTTTCACCCAGAAGGTACTGTTAGTACATCTTCATCTTCTTCAAAATCAACTAGCAGGCTCAATACATCTTCCAGCAGGCTCTTTGACTTGAACATTTTATTCCCAACAGTGTTCATACAATTACTGTTACATTCATTCATCACACAAACAATCTTCTAAGTATTAGCTAGCAAATTCCACGTGCTAGTTAATATATACTCAAAGTATCTTCAACACAAGGAGTGTGTTTAGATCCTATCAAGTGGTATCTGAGCCAGGTTCTGATACTTTGAATTAGAAGATCCATAAGTACTTAATCTCTTGCAACCAAGAAGATGGACATGGAAACACCACAAACCTCAATCCTTGCCAAACTCCCCATGCTAAAACAAAACGAATATGATTTATGGAGGCTCAGAATTGAGCAATATTTCATGGTGCAAGACTATGCACTATGGGATATTATTATCAATGGTGATTCCTTCAAACCAACAACTTCTGAAGAAACACTTGCTGATGGTTCCAAGACCACAAAGCTCAACACTGAACCAGTCACCAATGATGAAAGGATAAAAAAGAAGAATGATCAAAAGGCCAGGAATTTGTTACTCATGGCAATTCCCAATGATCAGGTGTTGAACTTCAGCCATTATGAGACTGCAAAGACACTTTTTGAAGCAGTTGTGGAGAGATTTGGTGGCAATGAAGCCACAAAGAAGGCATAAAGAACTTTACTGAAGCAGAGCTATGAGAATTTTAGTGCCACAAGCACTGAAACTCTTGATCAAGTCTTTAATAGGCTACATAGAATTGTGAGTCAGCTTGCTGGTTTGAAGATTGTGATTCCACAGGAAGACCTAAACTTAAAGTTTCTAAATAGTTTGTCTGTTAATTGGAACACTCATGTTATTGTCTGGAGCAACAAGCCTGAATTGGAAAAGATGACACTCAATGAATTGTACAACAATCTTAAGATTGTTGAACAAAAGGTGAAGAAGGCAGGAAATACCAGTTCTAGTTCTGGAAACATAGCATTTTTGTCATCTTCGAGCAAAAGCAGTCTTGAGGATGATGAAGTAGTTTATACTGCTAGCCCTAAAGTTAGTACTGCTAGTGTAAAAACTAGTACTGCTAGCTTGAGTGATGAAACTATATATGCCTTTGTATCTGAGCAGTCCAATGGGTCTCATATCTACAATGAAGACCTGCTTCAAATTGATGAAGATGAATTGGATGCAATGGACTTGAAGTGGCAAATGGCCTTGTTAAGTATTAGGGCAAAGAGGTATTTCCAAAGGACTGGAAATAAGCTTACTCTCAATGGAGGAGATGTTGCTGGATATGACAAATCCAAGGTAGAGTGTTATAATTGTCACAAGATGAGACACTTTGCCAGAGAGTGTAGAAGCCTCAGACAACAAGACAATAAGGGTAAAGGGTACAAGAGTCAGCAAGGGAACAGGAGAACAGTGAATGTGGAAGACACTTCTTCCAAGGCAATGGTAACTGTTGATGGAGTTGGCTTTGACTGGAGCTTCATGAATGAAGAGGAGGAACCAGCCAACTTGGGATTGATGGCCTTCTCAGACTCAGAGGTACATGAGGTTCAAAAGTGTTCTATTTCTTGTCAAGCTTTGAAAGATTATGAGTCTCTTAAAATTCAATATGATAATCTTAGGATAAATTTTAATAAAGTAAACTTTAGTCTTTCTAATCATAAAAGAGGAATAGCTGTTTTAGAAGAGCAACTAGTTTTTTATAGAAAGAATGAAGCAAAATTTACTGATGATATTGCTGTTTTAAAAAGAGACTTGCAACTGAGAGATGATAAGATGAGTGGCCTTATATATGAACTAGAGAAGCTTAAGAAAGAAAAAGAAAACATCTAGTTAAGTATTGACACTCTTGAGTATACATCTAAAGGAGTTCAAAAATTAATAGAGAGTCAAGTAGTTCATAAAGCAAAATCTGTTCTAGGATATAAGTCAGTTGCACCCCCAAATAGAGGAATGTTTGTACCTCCAGGAATTGACTTAGCTCATACAGGATTAGAAGAATTTAAGGACATTGAGTTTCCTGGATATGGTCCTAAAACCAATGAGAATCCTACTCAATTTGTTAAGGCTGAGGATTCTTTTAAGAGTGCTAGTGAAACCTCACTCATTGAGGACAAGGTGTCCTCTGGTAGTCATTCAGATGCTCCAACCATAGAGGATTGGACTTCTGATGATGATCAGGATAATGAGGTTAAGCCTAAGACCAATAAGGTTGTGTCTAAGGATAGGTCTGAGGTTAAGGTAGAAGTGAAACATGTTCCTAAAGTGGTCAAGAATGAAAATATAAAACCAGTTAGGAAAAATGTTAGATATGCTGAGATGTATAGGTCTACACATAGATCTTCAGTTCCTAGGGGAAATCAAAGGAACTGGAATAACTTAAAATCTCAACAACTTGGTGATGAGTTTGTTATGCATAATAAAGTATGCTTTGTGTGTGGTAATTTTGATCATTTGGCTGCTTATTGTGACTCAAACCCATGGAAAAAGAAGGTTTTTGGGAATTCAAGGGTGTATGGGAATACCAATGCTAGGGTAAATCAAAATAGTCCCACTACATTGACTAACCCTAATATGAATCATAAGATGACACCCAGAGCAGTCATGTTGAAGTCTGGCATTAAATCAGTTTCTACTGCTAGACAAAACAAGTGGTTTAATAACAAACAAACTATTTCAAGTGCAAAATCATTTTCAAATCATGCACAAACAGTTAACAGGCCCTTTTACAAGAAAACATCTTTGAATAATCAAAAATGGGTGCCTAAAGTTAAACCAGCAGTTCCAACTGCTAAGCCAACAGTTCCTACTGCTAGGCCAACAATTCCTACTACTAGGCATATGAATGTTAAGGGTCAATGGGGCAATGCTGTGAAGGCCTTAGCACATTGGGTATGGAAACCTACCAAACCCAATGGTGCATCAATGACTTTTAATAAATACTCTTATATTGATGCACGAGGCAGATCCAAGTCAGTGATGGCTTGGGTCCCCAAAAGGAACTAAATCCTTTGTTTTATGTGCAGGAACATCCAAAAAATGATGGAGAAGATAGAGGATACTCAGATAGTGGATGTTCAAGGCACATGACTGGTAACATGTCATACCTTTCAGAATTTACACCTCTGGATGGAGGACCTGTTATCTTTGTAGGTGGTGTTGGTGGTAGGATTACTGGTAAAGGTATTATTAAAACTGGTAATCTTGACTTTGAAAATGTGTATTTTGTACCAGAGCTTAAGTACAACCTTTTTAGTGTATCAGAAATTTGTGATAAACAGAACAAGGTGTTATTCACTGATACTGATTGTCTTATTCTTTCTCCTGACTTTAAGCTACCTGATGAAAGTCAAGTATTGCTTAAAATCCCCAGAAAGGGTAACACATACAGTGTTGAGATGAATAAACTTGTTCCCAAAGAAGGTCTTACTTGCCTTGTTGTAAAAGCCACATTGGATGAGTCAATGTTGTGGCATAGAAGGCTTGGTCATATCAATTTCAAAACCATTAATAAGATTGCTAAATATGGTTTGGTAAGAGGTTTACCTAATAAAATTTTCAAAATGACCAAACATGTGTTTCTTGCCTTAAGGGTAAGCTACACAGAGCCTCTTGTAAGCCCAAGGTTCATAACTCTAATAATCAAGCTTTATACATGCTTCATATGGACTTGTTGGTCCTACCTCTATGAATAGCTTGAATTATAAAAGATATTGTCTGGTTATTACTGATGATTATTCCAGGTTTACATGGGTTTTCTTTTTGAAAACTAAGGATGAGACTAGTGAAATCCTTAAGTCATTTATAATTGAGGTAGAAAACCTAGCTGATAAGAAAGTTAAGATAATCAGATGTGATAATGGAACAGAATTTAAAAACAGGGTTATGGATGAGTTTTGAAAAGAAAAGGGTATTAAAAGAGAATTTAGTGTAGCTAGAACCCCACAGCAAAATGGAGTAGCTGAAAGAAAGAATAGGACTTTAATAGAGGTTGCTAGGACAATGTTGGCTGACTCTAAGTTACCTATTTCATTTTGGGCTGAAGCAGTTAGTATTGCTTGCTATGTTCAGAATAGGGTTTTAGTAGTGCAACCTCATAATAAGACTGCTTATGAGCTTTTCAGAGGTAGAACCCCTGCCTTAAGTTTTATGAGACCTTTTGGTTGCCATGTCACTATTCTTAATACCAAAGATCAATTAGGAAAGTTTGATGGGAAATCTGATGAAGGTTTCTTTGTTGGTTATTCTTTGCACAATAAGGCTTTTAGGGTGTATAATAAGAGCACTAGGCATGTAGAGGAAAATCTGCACATTGAGTTTCAAGAGAATATACCAAATGTTGCAGGTGGTGGTCCAGATTGGTTGTTTGATCTTGATATGCTTTCAGATTCTATGAATTATGTGCCTGTTATAGGTACAAATACTAACCATGATACAGGTTCAGAAGAAGATGATGAAGATCATATCTTGATGCCAATTTTGGAAGATAGTCCATTGTGTGTTTCTTCTTCTGAGGATGATGCTAAAGAGAAGAATGCTTGTGAAAACAATG
This sequence comes from Artemisia tridentata subsp. tridentata, assembly GCA_021014915.2. Lineage (NCBI taxonomy): Eukaryota > Viridiplantae > Streptophyta > Magnoliopsida > Asterales > Asteraceae > Artemisia > Artemisia tridentata. The sequence goes on along the minus strand of CP139504.1, from coordinate 69,044,834 downwards.
GAAAAGATGATAAAGAAACAGAAGTTCCTGAAAGCAGTACAAATGGAGTTAGTACTGCTGAGCCAAATGGAGTTAGTACTGTTGAGCCAGAAGATTCTACTGCTGGGCAAAATATTCCTACTGCTGGTTCAAGTTCTACTACTGCTCCACAAATGGATTCTTTTGATATGTTTGGAGCTGGTCTGCACAACATGCCAATGAATTATGAAGTTCCTTCTACTCCCCGAACAACTGTTCACAAGAATCATCCACTTACTAATGTGATTGGAGATGTACAATCTGGTGTGAAGACTAGAAGACAAACACAAGATCCAGATCATCATGGTTTTCTAAGTGTTGTGTATGAAGAAAAACACCATGAAGATGAGAATGAATGTTTATTTGTATGCTTCCTATCATAGATAGAACCAAAGAATGTGCTAAAGGCATTGGAGGACTCAAGTTGGGTTGAAGCAATGCAAGAAGAACTGCTTCAATTTAAGATTCAGAAAGTTTGGGTTCTGGTTGATTTGCCAAAGGGCATGAGAGTGATTGGTACTAAGTAGGTATTCAGGAACAAGAAGGATGAGAAAGGTATAGTGATAAAGAACAAAGCAAGACTTGTAGTTCAAGCCTATACTCAGGAAGAAGGGATTGATTATGAGGAGGTTTTTGCTCCTGTTGCCAGGATTGAAGCAATATGGCTTTTTCTAGCTTATGCTTCATTTATGGGATTCATGGTCTATCAGATGGATGTAAAGAGTGCCTTTCTATATGGTACAATTGATGAGGAGGTATATGTTTCTCAACCTCCTGGTTTCATTGACCCAGATCATCCTGACAAAGTTTATAAGGTGGTGAAAGCTCTCTATGGCTTACATCAAGCACCAAGAGTTTGGTATGGAACTCTGGCTAATTATTTATTAAAGAATGGGTTCCATAGGGGAAAGATTGATTAGACTCTTTTTACCAAGAAGAACAAGGGTGATATACTACTGGTTCAAGTATATGTAGATGATATCATCTTTGGTTCTACCAAGAAGGAGATGTGCAAAGAGTTTGAAAAGTTGATGAAAGATCAATTTCAGATGAGTTCTATGGGTGAGCTTACTTTCTTTCTAGGACTTCAAGTACAGCAGAAACCAGATGGAATATTTATCTCTCAAGATAAATATGTAGTTGAAATATTGAGAAAGTTCCAATTTACAGATGTGAAAGCTGCTAGTACACCTATTGATAAGGAGACACATTTGCTTTTGAAAGATCAAAGTGGTGAAGCTGTGGATGTGCACACATACAGATCTATGATTGGGTCTTTGATGTATCTCACCTCCTCTAGAACTGATATTATGTTTGCAGTATGTGCTTGTGCAAGATTTCAAGTGAATCCCAAGGTGTCTCACTTTACTGCAGTGAAGAGAATCTTTAGGTATCTTAAAGGTCAACCAAACTTAGGTCTGTGGTACCCTAAAGAGTCTCCATTTGATTTGGTAGCATTTTCAGATAGTGATTATGCTGGTGCTAGTATGGATAGAAAGTCTACAACTGGTGGTTGTCAGTTTTTGGGATGTAGATTAATCTCATGGCAGTGCAAAAAGCAAACTATGGTGGCTACTTCTACAACAGAAGCTGAATATGTAGCTGCTGCTAGTTGTTGTGCTCAAGTTCTTTGGATTCAGAATCAGTTACTTGATTATGGGTACAATTTCTTAAAAACAATTATTTACATAGACAATAGCAGTACAATGTGTATCATTAAAAATCCAGTTCAACACTCAAAAACTAAACACATTGAAATTAGACATCACTTTATCAGAGATTGTAATGAAAAGAAGTTAGTCCAAGTTGTCAAAATTCATACTAATGACAACTTTACTGACTTATTAACTAAAGGTTTTGATGTGACAAGGTTTCAGTACTTGGTCACAGGTATTGGAATGCTTAACCCTTGAAAATTCGATGTCTAAGTGTTTTTGTTACAAAAAGGATTTTGTACTGCTAGTTATGCTAGTTGTGTCTGCTATGTATAGTTTGTACTGTTTGTTCAATTTTGGTACTACTTATATATGTTAGTCACTTTTGATAACTGTCAAAAAGAAAATATCTTGTATTTTCTTTGGTTTTGGACTAATACTTGCAGGTTGAATAAGTAAATGGGTTAAGAAGTTTGTGATTTGGACAGTATGGTGCTTTGGAATGTAAAGTGTGTGATCTTAGCACACAACAAATGGTAATTAGTTCACCATGTCTAACCCACATCAAGAACCAACTAGTCCAGAGCAAACGGTTTCTGGTAAAGACTAATCAAATCCGTTTATGGTTGATAGTTTACCAAAAACTATATGGTAATCAACTCACCATACTTCACAGCAAAGAGTTGGCTAGTCTAAAGCAAACGGCTATTGGTAAAGACACATCAAATCCATTGATAGCTGATAGTTTGCTAAAAACTATATGTGGTCAAAAATGTTTTCAAATCCACATTGATTCAAACTTGGTTTAATCCTAAATCTTGAAAATTTTTACTAAACAGTTTGTACTGATAGTTCAAACTAGCTTTGAAATGTGTTTATGCTCTATGATTCACCTCTCTCAGAAGGTAACACATCTGGAAGTGATGAGAGCAGATTTGAAACTGAATAGAATTGATGGAAACTTGTACAAATTGTCATATTAGAGGCTGAGCTCAAGCATCATAAGTTCAAGTTCAAGTGATGGTGAAAATTCTTCCAATCAGGGGAGGAATTCAGGTTTTGTCAGTTGATTCATGATGAGTATGAAATTCAGGGGAGGATAACAGAGCAGATTCTGAGAATATTATTTGTGAAGAACTTTCTTCAAAGTTTAAATGTGAAGAAAATTCTAAAGTGATTCAAGATTGAAGATAAGTGTTTGAAAGAATTCCCCCGTCATCTATATTGGAGTTTAATTCGAAAAACTTAATGATTTGCACAAAAATCATAAGTTTAGGGGAGGATTGTTGGGAATTAAACCAACAGTTAGTACTGCCAAGCATATAGTTAGTACTGTAAAGCATGAAGTTACAACTGTTGAAGATTACACTAACAGTACTAAGTCAGTTAGTACTGCTAGCACATATGGTTATTATTGATTATAAGATGAAGACAAAGATAAAGAAGACGTGTGAAGATATATATAGAATAGATATTGTGTATATCTTATTGTTATAGTTTGATATGATTATTGTGCTTATAGTTATCTTGTATAGGACTTCTTGTGCTATAAAAGAAGATCCTAGGTTAGAGTTTGTATACGATTAATTGATAGAGCTTCAAGGTTTTTGTAACCCTAGTGATAAAAAAAAGATCACTCGTATTGATAATAATATTGAAGCTATTTGGTTGTTTTACACATTGTGTTCATACAATTACTATTACATTCATTCATCACACAAACAATCTTCTAAGTATTAGCTAGCAAATTCCGTGTGCTAGTTAATATATACTCAAAGTATCTTCAACACAAGGAGTGTGTTTAGATCCTATCAAAAAGTATAAAAACGGATAAAAACTTAAGAAAAACGTACGAAGACGTATAAAAACGGAAGAAAACGTATAAAAATATATGACAACTTAAGAAAACGTACGAAAATATATTAAAACGGACCAAAACATATAAGAATTGACGAAAACGCATAAAAACGTAAGAAAAATGAACGAAAAAGGATAAAAACATATGACAACTAAAGAAAACGTATGAAAACTTAAGAAAAACAGAAGAAAACGTATGAAAATGTATAAAAATGGATAAAAGTGTATCACAACTTAAGAAAAATGAGCGAACACGTATAAAAACGGATAAAAACGTATTAAAACGGATGAAAACTTATTAAAACGGATGAAAACGGATAAAACGTATTAAAACGTGATAAAAACGGACAAAAATGTGTAAAAACGGATAAAAACATATGGAAACTTTAAATTATAAACAGCCGTTATTATTAAGTATGGACGATGTAACGATCTTTAACCAAAGGGGCTAACGTGTAAATGATAACGGAACTCACTAACACCAGTTATAAAAAAGTTCGAGGGATTAAGGTTGTTACTTTTGACAAACCACAGGGACCATCCATGTAATTTACTCAAAAAAGTTTATTAAAAAAAAGTTTCATAAATATTCTATTTAAAAGTTTATAAAAAATCAATAAGAAAAAAAGTTTATAAAAAAAATCTACAAGTAAATTAAAATTCTTCACTTTTTGGAGTCATTTTAATTCTCTCCATTTTGGCAATTCGTGGAATTGTAAATTACTTTATTTGAGTTACCAAACATTATATTTTATGGGAATTAAAATGTAAATGCCCTCAATATACCCCAATATTCACCAACCAAACGCCCCCTCAATTAAAACTAAAACTTACTTGTGCTTAATTACTCATTTACAGATGTATTAATATTTTTATGGTCATTACATTGTTTTGCAAATTCACTTGATCTACATGACAAAAAAGGGGCTACTGAAATATTGTGCTGCTACGTAAGGTAAAACTTATTGAGGTGATTTAAATTTATAGTGTATAGAGAGGATCTTAACTGAGGTGATAAAAAATTACATTCATCCATTGTTTCTTTTAGAAATTTAAAGTCATTTATGCTATGTTTGATACAGTCATGATCAAATGAGAAGAATAACTAAAATGATAAAAATGAGAAGTAACCACAACCACACATTTCAGATGCACTTAAAAAAATAGATGCATCTTCTTTCAAATTTTCTCTTCTCATTTGAAATGAGAAGAAAAACCAAGCCACGAATTTGTACATACAATCAATCCAAGATGTTTTCACTTAGAAGCTATTCAAACCAAAAGAAAACCACAAACCACTTAAAGAAATCTGAGTAACAAACAGATCGGACCAAAAGATAAAAACCACAATCCAATAAAAGAAATTCGAATACATACAATCAAATGAACCTAACCATGGCTCTTGATACCAATTGAAGGATATTCATGAACATAAAAACGTATGGATCTTGTGGTTTTAGGCCGAATTTAAAGAGAGAGTGAGATGAGAATGGAACCTTGATAGAGAGAGAAAGTCAGATATTAGATTTAGAGTGAGAAAAGGTCCAACCTTTCCCACACATGGGAAGGGGTATTTATCATTCTAGCTAAGGTGCCCCTAGTGGGCTGTGAAGTGAGCTGACAATGGGTAAAGACCCGACCCAACTCCACAAATACTAATATAACTAAACTAATACTAATAAGCCTACGAGATACATAAATGTTAAATAGATACTCGGGGTGACCGAGTCTTCATATGAATATTTATATTCCTAACATCATTCTTGTTTAATCATCACTCATAAGCATAAACATTAGTATACATTCTTTCATTCATTACTAACCCATTCATATTGCATATTTCATTCTTAGTGATCTTTCTTTTGTAGCAAAGAGATCAAAGCCTCACAAGCTTCAACATACTGTTGCAAGACTTGTTAGAGTAGTCACTGTGTGATTTAATTGTATTTCACACATCATTGTTATACCAAACATTCAGTAGTGATCGGTTAGTATTTTAGTCCTTAAAATACGTAGAGTGTCGGGAGTGGTTGTGCCCTTGTAAAAGAACTCAGTATCTAGCTTTGTACCGGAAAAAGTGTAAGCGACGTTAGGTTGGTTCTACCTCGAACTAGAACTCGGTATTTAGCTTTGTACCAGAAAAAGTGTAAGCGACGTGTATAAAGGTTTTCTCCGCCGAGAAGGGAGCTTGTTTCTTAATGAAGAAAAACTCTCGAGTTAGAGGCTCGAGGAGTGGAGTAGGGCAATGAAGAGAGTCCTTGTAGACCGAACCACTATAAACATCCATGTTGTGGTTTGATTGTTTCTTTCCATTTGCTTTATTTATATTGTTTGATTGTTTGCATTAAGTTGAAATCACGTTAAGTATTCAAAGCGAATTAATTTTAAAAAAAGGTAAAAACTATTCAACCCCCCTTCTAGTTTTCCACAATTGGCATCAGGAGCTACGTTACTCAAGATCTTTAAAATATATTGTATTTTAAAACTTGAAACGATCCATGGATTTTGAAAATTTCAAAGAAGGGCAATCTATGCAAAGACCACCACTATTTGAACCAAATAGTTTTATATATTGAAAAAACCGCTTTGAAACTTATGTGAAGTCAAATGATATAGATCTGTGGTACATTATTGTAGAAGGTGACCATAAACCCATAATTAAGGATATATCAAGTGGTCGGGATGAGGATATTTCTCTTACTTGTCATAGTGATGAGCAAAAGAAATTAATTGCCAAAAATAATGAAGCTAAAATGATGCTTTATAATGCTTTACCTAGGAAAGAATATGAAAGAGTCTTTATGTGTAAAACCGGTAGAGATATTTGGCAATCCTTAATTATCACTCATCAAGGGAACTAACAAGTCAAGGATAACAAAATTGATCTTCTTGTTCAACAATATGAACAATTTATTATCCCTGAAGATGAGACTATTGATAGTGCATTTGCTAGGTTTAATACTATTATTACCTCTCTTAAAGCACTTGACGATTCTTTTTCTAGTAAGAACTTTGTCACGAAATTTCTTAGAGCACTTCATCCGAAGTGGAGAGCAAAGGTGACGGCCATTGAAGAATCTAAGGATCTTTCAAGCATGCCACTTGACGAGCTCATAGGAATCTCAAAGTTCATGAGATTGTGATGGAAAAAGATTCAGAGATAGTCAAAGGCAAAAAGGAAAAGATCAAGTCCATTGTGTTGGGAACACGTTATTATTCATCAAGTATTGATCATTTATGTAATAGGTTGCTTAGGCCTTTAGGATTGTTTTATGGCCCAGCCTGTGTAGAAGGCCCATGGGCTGTGTCTTATTATTTGTGTTTATTATGTTGTTAATTAGGGAAAAGCCCTAATCCTTGTAAACACTATAAATATCCCTTCCCATTCAAGGGAGAGGGTTGGTTGGTTGAATGCTCATTTACATTTCATTATTCTTAATCACAACCTCCCATCTCTTTCTCTCTCTAATTTTCTCTCTCTAGATCTAAGGTAGATTAGTAGCTTGTGTGATAAATCTAAGTAACAACAAGTGGTATCATTCGCCTAGGGGTAATTTAGGTTGTTAAAGATTAGATCTAATTGAAATTTGAAGAAAATCAAATCGGTTACTGTTCACATGCTAAAACTGTCGACTTTCTCACATTTACCGAGTTTGGTAAAGTGTTACCGAGTTTGGTAAAGTGTTATCGAGTTTCTCATATTTACCGAGTTTGGTAATCTTACCGAGTTTCTCATATTTACCGTGTTTGGTAATCTTACCGAGTTTTTGATACTTACCGAGTTTGGTAAAAGGTTATCGAGTTTCTGACAGTTACCGAGTTTGGTAAAAGGTTATCGAGTTTCTGACAGTTACCGAGTTTTGTAAAAGGTTATCGAGTTTCTGAAAGTTATCGAGTTTCTCAGGACTTATCGACTTTCTCAGGACTTATCGAGTTTTCAGGACTTATCGACTTTCTCAGGACTTATCGAGTTTCTCAAGACTTATCGAGTTTCTCAGGATTTATCGACTTTCTCAGGACTTATCGACTTTCTCAGGACTTATCGAGTTTCTTAGGATTTTCTTCAAGTTCTTCAACGTACAAACCTAATCTTCAACAACAACCATTATTATCCTTTAAAGATCCTACATCCACAAGTTACTTCAAGATGTCTCAACCACCATACCATAACTACTTCTATAATCAACAACAAAAACAGTATCGTCAACAACAACCATATCTACAACAGTATCCTCAACCACTATATCCACCACAGTATCAACAACAAAATATGTTAATGCATCAACATCAATTTCTTCCACAGCAACAAGTCCCTCAACAACCAATGCAAAGTTACCAACCTCCTTCAAGAGAACCACACTGGTTTAACAAAATGTGCGAAGCTATAAGCAGTCAACAGTCGAGACATGAAGCAGGGTCTTTGGACACACCACCAATGTTAACACCAGGGAATTATGTGCAGTGGTCTAGTCATTTTCTCTGATTTATCAAGCTAAAGAAACCTCATGGGAAGTATCTGAAGAAGGTTATCATTGATGGACCGTATCCAGCTCCTACTACAACCATTCCTACAGATCCAAATCATGTTCCTCCAAGAGAAGCTACAACAACCCCTATTCCTCTAGCTCAACTCACCGCAGAACAAGTTCTTCAACAAGAGGCTAATGATTTAGCTATGTCTTACATCCTCCAAGGGATTCCAAATCCTATCTTCAGGAGCATCGATGCACAAAAGACAGCAAAGGATATGTGGGAGCATGTGCACCTTCTCATGGAAGGTACTGAGTTAAATTAGGAAGACTTGGAATCTAAGCTTTATATGGAATACACACACTTCACCATTGAAGCTGGAGAATCTTTAGAATCATACTACCATCGGTTTACCAACATTATCAACGATCTGGATCGTCACAACATCAATTTACCAAAGATTGCTGTGAACTCTAAGTTTCTAGGGTGTCTCGGACCGGATTGGCAAAAGTATGTAACTTTTGTTAGACAAGCCAAGAATCTACACAACGCATCTTATGGGTTGTTGTATGATTACCTCAAACATCACCAATCCGAAGTTGACAAGGACCGAGTAGCTCGTGGTGGATTTTCATCAGTACCTACTTCAAACCCACTTGCTTTAATGGCTCAATCTCACTTTGCACCACCAAATCAGGATTTTGTTCAACCACTACCACCTCATTCGGGTTATCCTTCACAACCTTCAAACCAACTTGTCCCATGTGAAGCACTGATGCGCGTGATGTGTCGTTGCGGTTTAGCAGTATTAATGCCTACTCAAGTTTTAAATTTATATTTAGCCGACTTATCAATAACACACACACTTAACGAGCAGTGTACCCGGTCAGTATGAATATAATGGTAAGCAGAGTGTCGATCACTAAGAGTGGAATGTATTATCTAGTTATTCTAATCAGTATTTTAATATCCTAAGTTAGTTATACAACCTAATCTAACGCAAGGGGGTTCAGCCTGAGAGACTGACACAGTTTGGTTATAATTAAATAGAAAACTAAACTAATGATCACGAATCAGCGATTAGCACACACGTACACAGATAGATACTCGAGACAATAAGAAGACCTGTCCTGATAATTAAATAGCTTGTCACTTGTTTTATTGCTAGTTTTATATGAAGTGTATATAATTAAACCTTTCTCGTTGGCTCTAATCTTATCGGCGAGTAAACCCTTAATGATTACTTATGTCTATCCTACTTTTCTAGAGACGCTAGAATAAATAGGCGAGGAAGGGGCATGGCGACCCAAGCAAGACTCAGCTAGACACAGAGGTTATCAATGCACTAATAAAAGTCACCAAAGACATCAACATATAAACTTTAATTAATGGGAAAGCAATATTAAGGGGAGTGCATGATCTTCCGTAGTTACATGACACAAGCCCATCAATCCTGATGAATTAAAGCGTACTAAAATAATAAAACAAAACTACTTAATGAATTGAATACATGCAGGACCTTCTTACAGCTCTTGTATCTTTGTTTGAGGTGTGTCTTGTGCTGCTTGGTCGTCTGAATTCGGCTCTAGGTTTATATATATATATATATATATATATATATATATATATATATATATATATATATATATATATATATATATATATTGTCTCTTAAATTCGTCTGACCTTGGGGTATTTATAGTTTCTGTCTGAGGGATCGATGCGGCGCATTGAGTTGATAGATGCGGCGCATTGACTTAACTTCGCGTGGGGTCCAAGATTAATATATTCTGGAATATTCGTACACCGTCTTCAGATGCGGCGTAACTTGATCTTTGTATGCGGCGCATGTACTTTAGCTGTCTTGGATTGTAACTGGTGAAATCTTGATAGTGATACGCCGTATGTTAGAAGTATATTGCGGCGTATCTGGAGTAGAACGAGCTTGATCTTCTTCTTTGACCAAAGTTTCATATGCGGCGCATAACAGAATTGCATGTGGCGCATTCTTCAAAGTCAGGCAATGGTCTTCGAATTCATCTAAGTATGATATTGCGTCGTATTTGTTGAGTGAGATACGGCGCATCTTCTGGATTTCAGTAGACTTTTGACATCTCGCTTGTTTTGCTCCATAATTAGTCCAAAATCGCCAAGTTTCACATAATGCTTGTTTTTACCTGAGAATTACTAAAGTAAACATTAATGTATCGATTCTCATATATAATATAATAAAACAAGTCAAATAAATAGGATAAATGATGATAATAAAATGTACTTATTTGAGTTCATCAAGCACCTTCACAATACTCTGATAATCAACTCGTCTTATATGACAACACTGATTATAGTATGTACTCCAACGTTGACAACGATGAAGATGATGCCTTTAACTCATTGAACGAGGGATTTACGTTGATCGCTCGCGCCTTTAGCAAATTCTCCAACAAGTCTAACAATCGTTTAAGGTCTTCATCAAACACAAGGAATCAAGCAGTGGTTAATGATGGAAGGGTTGAAATTCAGAACAGGGCTTCAGGGAGATTTGGTTCAGGAAGTTATATGGGGAATTCTAGTGGTCAAAGGTTCAGTTCAGGAGGAAGTGGTAGAAATAACATGGGTAATTCACAGAGGAGGGCTCAGATTGTTAAAACAGAGAAGAAAGGGATTGCAAACACTTCAATTACATGCTATAATTGTGGTGGGAATGGTCATGTGGCAAATGCATGCCCAAAGCCAAAGACAATGGGCAGTGCTTATCACAAGGAAGCTCTTCTTCTGGCATTGAAAGATGAAAAAGCTGGTGGTACTTTGACCGAGAAAGAACACAACTTTATGGCAAATGCATTCTCAGATGATGAAATGGAAGACCTTAAGGCAAATGCAACTGTAATGTTGATGGTAAACATGCAAGAAATGAATATGAGTGAGACAGGCCCGGTCTATGATACCGACGGCTTATCTCAGGTATCTGAATCTGACTGTCTTATTCATGAAATTGCATCACCCTCTGCATCTTCATCTGCACAAGAAAATATTGGTCAAAATGACTCATCATTATCATCTCAAGACGATGATCAAATAAACACCGTTGTTACATTTGATGAAGATCAAATTAACCCTGTTGTTTCATTTGATGATCCTTTTGATGATGACAATCATGATCACATTGAACAAAATGATCTTATGCATGATACAGATCCAAAGCTTATGACCTTATTGTTGACCACCCAAACACAATTAAATGCACAAAAATACCAGATTGATAAATGCAATGATATTAACAGAAACTTGAAAGCCAAAATTGCGTTGTTAACAAAGGATCTTGAGTGTTACAAGCAACAACTTTCAAATTTTGAAAACAAAGAAAAACGTGAGAAAAGCTTTGAGTCTGCATTCCAAGAATCATATGTGAAGGTACAAAACTTAGAACATCAAGTTCGTGAATTAACCGTTTCCAAAAATGAATTAATTTCGCAAAAGGAACAAGAAAAATTTGATTTTCAAAAACAAGTTGACATTTTACACTCTGAACTTTCCAAAACCAAAACAAAGTTGTCAATTTGTCAGGAAATTTTTTCTGAACATAGACAAGTTTCAAGGAAACGTGTTGATTCATACCTTGAGGAAATTGTGGCATTGGAAGGCAAACTTAAATAATTTCAAAACGTTGTTTATAAAACGGGTGAATCTGTAACAACCATTCAAAAATTAACGGCCAAACCAAATCCCCAAGGATATGGCTTTGCAATTAGAAATGATCAACCACGTTTTTTAAACAAAGTACTCAAAGAAAATCCAAAGTTGTATAGTGCAGAATTATTGTTGGATGATACTTTCACACGTGTGGTTGAGTATAATACTGAAGAGGAACTGGAACACGAGGACGAGAGTCGATCTAAGTTAAGTTGTGTGTATTATAACAAACCAAACGATTACTAAAAAAAACCTCATATTAGTGAAACTTTTGTACCTCAAAAAGATAGATCTGAACAAACGTGGTCTTTAACTGAAATAAATGCTTCGTCTAAAGTTGGTCCAGTAACCACTGTAGCACAAGTCAATGGTCCTTTACCAAATCCAGGTGTCAATGCATAAATGCCAAAACAATGTCGCATTCTTAAATATTTTAAAACATTTATGGATGACATCAAACTTTTGAAAGACGCAATTGAACGTAATTCTGAAACCAAAGTCTCTACTTTTCTCTCTCCCTATGAGAAAGAAACGAGAGAAGTTTTTCAAAAGCAATTTTTGCCATATGTCAAACACCTGCGACTTTGTGCAACACAGTGGGAACAGGAACTTCAATAAGAAGTTGCATCAATGATGAGCATTTTCAAAGCAAAAGATAACAAGATTTCAAAACAAAAGTGTCAAAAGAAAGCTTTGGAAAAAGATTCAGATCGACTCTTGACAAATTTTCTAAGTTCTGATGTGATATCTGTGATTATGAATGCTATCTATTTGTCGTGCAATGAATTGCTTGTTGATGATCACTGTGTTGAAATTGAGACAATGAGAATTGAGATTGATAATTTGCATAGAGAAAATGAGAGACTTAGACAAATCAATGATGATGTGGAAACCAAATGTGCAAAAGAAATTTTCAAACTTAACCAAAAGTTGCAATGGTGTCAGTCTCAGAGTATTAACTTTGAGTTAGCACTACAAAGCCAAAAAGAATCTTTATCTTCTCAAAACGTTCATGTTTCAAAACTTCAAAATCTTGAAAAAGAAATTGATGTTTTAAAACATCAAATTTTTGAGTATGAAAAAGATATTGATGAAGTTTGTGAAAATAGAAATGACACTGTTCGGTTAAACAGAGAATTGGACTCAGAAATTCAAGAACAAAAACACATCATCATTGAATTGAAAGAGAAACTCAGAGTACTTGACAAAGGAAAATTTGTACAAAATAATGTGATTGCACCAGGAATGTACAGAGTAGACGAGACTCATAAGAAAACATCTTCAATAACCACTAATGTGCAAGCTTCAACTTCCACAGGATTAGGCAACCCTCCTAAGGTTAGAAGATCCAAGACCACCAAAAAGACCAACAAGAAGATTAGTGTCTGGAAACCTAAGAGTGGATCACCTAAAGAAGCTGAAGTAGAAGTTCACAATAGGAAGTCGAATAAAACGCATGTTATGTCTAGATTAGAATCCAACTTGTCAAAGTGTAATTCTGCATATGATGTAACGAATGTTGAATCTTTGAATGTTTGTAATGATGTTATGGTTGATGCTTACTGTATGTTTTGTCGTACTAGTGTGTGGTCTGGTAATCATCAGAAATGTATTGCTAAAACCTTTTTGTCACATAAACAGAAACGTACTACTGACATTTCCTATAGGCCCATAACCACTGCTAAGTCCATTTTAGGAAAACCGCCACAAGTAGTTTCTGAGACCAAAGTTAACAAGACCATAGCTGCACCTAGGACAATCCGATCACCAAGTGCCTTCACTAGGAAGAAAGCAGAGTCTAGTTGGACGTGGCAGCGTTGGTTATAGCATAAACCGACTTTTACTTGGTTACCAAAGACGCATAACAACTGTGCTACTAACCCAACGAGATCCACCATTACAAACTCACCATCTGTGTCTTCTTGTGATGCAGGTGATTCAAATAGTCCTCTGGATTATTGATAGCGGGTGTTCCTGGCACATGACAGGCAACTTAAAGCTTCTAGTAAACTTCGTTGCGAAGTTCATAGGTACTGTCAGGTTCGGGAATGATCATTTCGCGGCTATCATGGGTTATGGTGATTATGTCAACGGGAACATCGAAATTAGTCGTGTCTACTATGTTGAAGGCCTTGGTCATAATCTGTTCTCCGTTGGGCAGTTCTGCGATGGTGATTTAGAAATAGCTTTTTGGGAGAAAACATGTTTTGTTAGAGACCTACAAGGAAACGACCTTATGAAAGGCAAACGTGGCACCAGTCTTTATACTATTTCCTTCTCCGACATGACTGCTTCGTCTCTGATCTGCTTACTATCCAAGGCACATTCCACCAAAGCATGGCTATGGCACAAACGCATGTCTCACCTGAATTTCAAAACTATGACCGAGTTCGCTCGTAAAAAGTTGGTCGATGGTCTTCCAAGATTCAGATACGCCAAAGATCATTTGTGTCCTGCTTGTGAACAAGGGAAGTGTACTCGTGCTCACTTTCCTCCAAAAGCTGAGCACAGTACGGATCATGTACTTTAACTTCTGCATATGGATCTTTGTGGCCCAATGCGTGTTCAGACTATCAATGGGAAGCGGTATATTTTGGTAATCGTAGATGACTTCTCAAGATGGACTTGGGTATATTTTCTTCGTAGCAAAGATCAAGCTCCTCCGATGATCATCACCTTTCTCACAAAGATTCAAGTTCAGCTCCTCAATACCATCCGAAAAATTCGAACAGACAATGGAACAGAATTTAAGAATCAGACTCTTCGGGAGTATTACGAGAAAGTAGGTATTGAACATCAAACATCAATTGCACGCAGCCCAAAACAGAACGGAGTGGTCGAAAGACGCAACCGAACGTTAGTGGAAGCCGCAAGAACGATGTTGATCAATGCTCAACTACCAGATTATCTCTGGGCTGAAGCTGTTTCAACCGCCTGCTACACCCAAAATAGATGTATGATCACCAAAAGGCACACAAAAACACCATATGAAATTGTTCACCAAATAAAACCGAATATCAATTACTTTCATGTCTTTGGAGCTCTCTGCTATCCAATGAATGATCGTGATGACCTTGGAAAGCTAAAAGCCAAAGCGGATATAGGGATTTTTGTCGGTGATATGTGTCTAAATACACATATATTTAGTATTGATTAAACCCACAAAACGATCAAAAACACACAAATGACTCACAAAATGGTACAAATATCATGAAAATGTGTTTTTATGTGATTCAGGTACAAAAGATTGAAAAACAAGTGAAAAATGATCAAGTTCACACAATTGTCATTTTCAGTCCCTGGAATTTCACAAATTGTCAAAACTAGTCCCTGGTTACTCAAAACTTGTACAAATATCATTAAAGGTCCTTGGGGATTCACAAGTTATTAGAAATAGTCCTTTGAAAGATAAAATTTCATATTTACAACTTTGGTCCCTCAACTTTGAAAAGTGTCAAAAATGGTCCCTGGGTTATTTAAAATGGAAAATTAATAATTATAACCCTTGTACTATTCATCTATGGCAAATATGGTCCTTGTGTTAACATTGTGATATTTACAGGTTCAGCCCTTCATCTATTCAGAAATTACAAGTTTGGTCCTTGTGATTTATTATACAAACAAAAATCCAATTCCAAAGCCTAAACTAAACCCAGCTGACCCATAAACCAAATCCAGTCCATCACCAACACAACCCAAGCCCAATCCTTATCCAACCCGACCCAACTTTTATTTAAACACAGAAGTTTGACCCGAAGTCAAACCTTCTTATCCCTTCCCCTTTTTCCCTCCACACCACTGAGTCACAAAACCAGTGGTGGTTTTGCCACCACTTGCTTCCACATCACCCCCCAGCTCATACCTACTCCATGCCCTCCCCTATACACCTATACCAGCCCACAATCACCATAAATGCATTCCCACAACTTTCACCTCACTGCCCCATACCTTTCCCTGCTTTTTCTTTACCACTCCACCACTTGATCTCAAAAGCTACCGAACGTGTCCCTTACACCTCCACAACACACCAAGGTCCATTAATTGTAGCAGAACTGTCTCAATCAACCTATATAACTTTTGGCGCCAAAAGTAAGTTCAAAGGCTAGGATCATTTTGACTGCATCAATGGCCGAGATTAGAGGTGGGATTTGACCAAGACTCAAGTGGGAACTCAGAGAAGTATAAAGAAGAGAAGAGAGGCAAAGAAAAAGATACCTTTGGATTAGCCATTGGTCGTGTAGGATAACTTTAAATGCTTTCTTTTAAATTAAATGTCATTTACAGTTTTAATGTTGTACTTTTCATCAAATTAGTGTAATGAACTTCTGTTTTCAGTTTAATTCAAGTTTAATTTCAGTTTCAAGTTTTTCACTTAAATGCTTCAAATTTCCATGTTCTTGGATTTCATGTATTGTAGTTGTTAGTGGACTTCTTAAGCCATATGAGCTCCTGACAAAAGCTTTAAAGCTTTTAGAAACCATTAATTCAGTAGTAGTACTTAAAATTCAGAAAATAGAAAAAATCAAGAAAAAGTCAATGAAAGTCAACATGTGGTCCAAATAGCAGTTCTGGGGTGAAGAAGCTAATCTGGATGGCTTTTCTGGTTTCTAGCTTGTTGACAGCAAGTTAGGAGTGGTCTCTAATCCTTGGTTCTCAATTTTAGCTTGGATTCACTTGTAAGCTTCCATTTTTATCCATTTTTGCTTTTTACTGTTATAGTCTCTTATATGATTTGATTTTCATGTATTTGTGTTTCTTTGTTGTTTGTTAATGATTATATAGCTTAATATTAGGTGTTTATGTTTTGGATTTGATTGTTGGTTTGAAAATCATTTTGGACTGTCAATATATGCAAAATTTGAAAATCATAGGCATATGCTTGTTTGACAGCTTGTGTATGTTGAAAAGGACCCATTTTGACAAACTGTGGTCACTGGATTGGATTGGATGTGTTTATACAGTTGAATGGTTTGAAAATCTCAATTTGGGTCTATTAAAGGGGTGTTTGGCATAGAGGTCAAACGGGTCAAAACCCATGTTTACTGTACATTTGCTTCTTGTCCTAACTTTGTAGCAGCTTATTTCAACCATAATAAGCCATTTTCAAGTCCTAGTTAGCAATATAAATAGATAATTAAGTTTTTGATGTTTTGTGTGAATTTCATACTCAATTCTGTCCAAATAAGCCAACTTTCAGCAATAAGCTGATTTGGTCCTTAAAATTGGTTTCTTTCTAGTCCTTATAGCTCAAATAGAGTAATCCTAGTAGTTGGTTTGGTCACTTGACCTGCACAAGTCAAAACACAAACACAAAACCACATCAGGCCACATTTTTAGATTTTATGGTTTTTGTAGTTTTTTGAGATTTTCTATAGCTCTCAATATTAGTTTTCATAAGCTGATTTTCTGGATTATACAAGTCCCCTAGCTCATCTACCTTAGGAATTTTTTGCTTGATTTTTAGAACTCTTTTAAGCCACTAAATTAAGGCTGCAAAACAGCCATTTTTGCCCTGCTCATTAAGTGTATCAGCAGTCTCTTGATAAGCTTCAGCTTATTAAGGGCTTTACTGGCTTATTAGCCAGCTTTTTCCAGTTCATATAGCTTAAATATACTCACCTCAGTCCATAGTAGTTTTTCTTTTTAGCTTATAACTCATTTTAAAACCTTTAGCTTAATTTGTAAAATTTCTAGTTTTAAAAAATCCTTAAAACCACCTACTGTGTAAATAAGCTAGTGGTTTCCACCTTGTCTAGCTTTATCTAAAAGTTTTGTCTTTATTAAAGTAGCTTGTATTAAGTTAAAAAGTTATTTTGTAAAAAGAAAATCGAAAAAAAAATAAAAACGCAAAAAAATGGGGTGTGGGATTCGAACCCTGGACCTCTCGCTAGTAACATGTACAACACACACCACACCCCCTTCCCAAATGCTCTGGAGCACCAGTTCTGCTAGTCTTCCCACATTAATTCCTTTTAACCTATTTGTTTTCATTTAAGCTTATTTTTCTATTTCAGCTTATATTAGCTTATCCGTATAAGCTGTTTTGTCCTTTGTATTTTTCTTAGCTTTGTTATATCATAAAGTATTTTAGATAAAAATTTCAGATTTTTTTGATCAGTTTTAGTATTTATTTCGTATTTTTATTTGTATAATAGTAATTAAATCATAATAAATAAAATAAAAGTCAAAAAAATATAATTCTTTTTTCTAAAATTTTCTTTTATCATATAGAACATGTAAAAATTATAATTGTACCCATAGTGTTTATATTTCATAAATTTTACGTTTTTACTTGCGCACGTACGTTATTTTTATTAATAACGCTCGTTTTCAGTTTTCTTTATAGTTTTTGTACACGTAAGTCTTAGATAATCATTTTTATTACGTTTTTAGTCGTTTTTAATTATCTTTCACATTTTTTAGATAGAACTTACATTTTAGGTATTTAGATTTTCTAATTATTATAATAATAACTTTGTAAATATAGTTATTTATTTTATTTTTTTTTAATTTGCATTTAAGCCGTCAAGGCATGCAAATTCCCTCTTTGGGAATGTTTGTTTTATTTCGTTTTGTACGTTTGCGTTTAATTTAAACGTACGTTTGTAAATCTTTCGCGTTTTTAGGTTTCTGATTGTACGTTTTTAACGATACAGCTGTGACAGAGCTATTACTATTCACATTCCAGTGTTAGTCAATCAGATTCCGGTTTTTTGTATATTCCATATCATTTCAGCACGCACATTCGTTGTACTATCACGTTCACACCTCGTTGGGACATAACGACCCGGGGATGCACTTCTCTGTACTCATGTACTTAACTCCCACGGATTTAAATTGCATTTTCTCCCGGGCTGCCAGGGCCCTTTATTACGGTTGACCGTTCACAAGCGGTTGGCTTGCGTGATAAACCTGACGGTTCGGGAGGAACCAAATTTTGGCGCCGCTGCCGGGGAGGTGTGCTGCGTATAACGATTTGTGTTTTCTATCCTTTGTATATATCTAAAAGATAAAAATCCAAAAATATTTTCCTTTTCATAGCACACAACTTGCCCAGTTTGATTAGTCCCTCAGTTACAACATTTGGTTGTTGGCTGTTTAAACACAATTTGGTAGACGTTACAAACCCAGATTCCCTTTTAAGGGGCGGAAACGCGCAGTTTGTTAACTCCTCTATTGAGAACGTTTGATCGTTCGGTTGTCGGATTCCAGTTACTGAGCTCTGTCAAGCCCAGATTCCCTTTCGAGGGGCGGTTGTTAGGATTTCCCTATTTTCATTTCCTTTGTATATATATATATATAAACCTTAAAAATACAAAAACATTATAAAATCAAAAACCAAAAATATTCTCCCAACCTTATTATTCATAATTCTGTGAGTGGTCCTCACTCCGATTTCTCACCCAATCTTTTCCCCATGAACCAATTAATTCGGGGCCGAGTCAAGCTAGCGACTCGGGTATCAAAAACAGTAGCTTCCTCATGAACAATTTAATTCGAGGTCGAGTCAAGCTAGCGACTCGGTAATCAAAAACAGTAGCACCATATGGGTTTTCACCCATGTTCCACCTAAGTGTGGGGGTATGCCCCACATTTTGTATATAGATCTAAAAATATTTGAGAAAATTGTATATACCAAAAAACAGAATAACTGTTGTGTTTACCCCACTTGGCTTAGAAATGTTATCTTTTTACGTTCAAGGATTCGGCATAATAGCCGGGACTTTGAATATTGAGGACAATATTCAGTTCAAGTGTGGGGGGGGGGGGGGAAATTCTGGCGAATTTCATCAAAAATGTTCC
Organism: Artemisia tridentata subsp. tridentata; assembly: GCA_021014915.2. Taxonomy (NCBI): domain Eukaryota; kingdom Viridiplantae; phylum Streptophyta; class Magnoliopsida; order Asterales; family Asteraceae; genus Artemisia; species Artemisia tridentata. The sequence continues at coordinate 69,025,338 of CP139504.1, read as the reverse complement.
ATTTTAGTCCCTTTTTCCCCAAAATGGCCAAATTTAAAAAAAAAAAAATTTAGTGGAAGTGCTATGCACTAAACACATGGTTATCAGTCCGCCATGTCTAACCCACATAAGGATTGGCTAATCCAGGAGCAAACGGCTCTTGGTAAAGATGAATCAAATCCGTTTATGGCTTGCAATTTGCCCAAAATTGTATGGTATTCGACTCACCATATCTTTATAAGTGAAGAGTTGGCTAGCCCGCAAGGTTATGGCTTGTGGTAAAGGCAGTGAAATTCCATAATTGGTAATCAGCTCACCAAAGATAATATTAATAATTTATCTAAGAGTTGGCTAGTCCAGAAGCAAACGGCTTCTGGTAAAGACAAATCAAAACCGTTGACAGCTGATGGTTTGCTCAAAATCATTTGGTTATCATTTGTACCAAAGTTCTTACTTGAACTGAAACATTTGGCTACTCCAGAAGTGATGGCTTTTGGTAAAGAGATAAAATCCATTAAATTTTCATAAAAGATTGCTAGGGACTAGCAATAGTTTAGTGTGGGGGATTTGATATGTGTCTAAATAGACATATATTTAGTATTGATTAAACCCACAAAACGATCAAAAACACACAAATGACTCACAAAATGGTACAAATATCATGAAAATGTGTTTTTATGTGATTCAGGTACAAAAGATTGAAAAACAAGTGAAAAATGATCAAGTTCACACAATTGTCATTTTCAGTCCCTGGAATTTAACAAATTGTCAAAACTAGTCCCTGGTTACTCAAAACTTGTACAAATATCATTAAAGGTCCTTGGGGATTCACAAGTTATTTGAAATAGTCCTTTGAAAGATAAAATTTCATATTTACAACTTTGGTCCCTCAAATTTGAAAAGTGTCAAAAATGGTCCCTGGGTTATTTAAAATGGAAAATTAATAATTATAACCCTTGTACTATTCATCTATGGCAAATATGGTCCTTGTGTTAACATTGTGATATTTACAGGTTCAGCCCTTCATCTATTCAGAAATTACAAGTTTGGTCCTTGTGATTTATTATACAAACAAAAATCCAATTCCAAAGCCTAAACTAAACCCAGCTGACCCATAAACCAAATCCAGTCCATCACCAACACAACCCAAGCCCAATCCTTATCCAACCCGACCCAACTTTTATTTAAACACAGAAGTTTGACTCGAAGTCAAACCTTCTTATCCCTTCCCCTTTTTCCCTCCACACCACTGAGTCACAAAACCAGTGGTGGTTTTGCCACCACTTGCTTCCACATCACCCCCCAGCTCATACCTACTCCATGCCCTCCCCTATACACCTATACCAACCCACAATCACCATAAATGCATTCCCACAACTTTCACCTCACTGCCCCATACCTTTCCCTACTTTTTCTTTACCACTCCACCACTTGATCTCAAAAGCTACCAAACGTGTCCCTTACACCTCCACAACACACCAAGGTCCATTAATTGTAGCAGAACTGTCTCAATCAACCTATATAACTTTTGGCGCCAAAAGTAAGTTCAAAGGCTAGGATCATTTTGACTGCATCAATGGCCGAGATTAGAGGTGGGATTTGACCAAGACTCAAGTGGGAACTCAGAGAAGTATAAAGAAGAGAAGAGAGGCAAAGAAAAAGATACCTTTGGATTAGCCATTGGTCGTGTAGGATAACTTTAAATGCTTTCTTTTAAATTAAATGTCATTTACAGTTTTAATGTTGTACTTTTCATCAAATTAGTGTAATGAACTTCTGTTTTCAGTTTAATTCAAGTTTAATTTCAGTTTCAAGTTTTTCACTTAAATGCTTCAAATTTCCATGTTCTTGGATTTCATGTATTGTAGTTGTTAGTGGACTTCTTAAGCCATATGAGCTCCTGACAAAAGCTTTAAAGCTTTTAGAAACCATTAATTCAGTAGTAGTACTTAAAATTCAGAAAATAGAAAAAATCAAGAAAAAGTCAATGAAAGTCAACATGTGGTCCAAATAGCAGTTCTGGGGTGAAGAAGCTAATCTGGATGGCTTTTCTGGTTTCTAGCTTGTTGACAGCAAGTTAGGAGTGGTCTCTAATCCTTGGTTCTCAATTTTAGCTTGGATTCACTTGTAAGCTTCCATTTTTATCCATTTTTGCTTTTTACTGTTATAGTCTCTTATATGATTTGATTTTCATGTATTTGTGTTTCTTTGTTGTTTGTTAATGATTATATAGCTTAATATTAGGTGTTTATGTTTTGGATTTGATTGTTGGTTTGAAAATCATTTTGGACTGTCAATATATGCAAAATTTGAAAATCATAGGCATATGCTTGTTTGACAGCTTGTGTATGTTGAAAAGGACCCATTTTGACAAACTGTGGTCACTGGATTGGATTGGATGTGTTTATACAGTTGAATGGTTTGAAAATCTCAATTTGGGTCTATTAAAGGGGTGTTTGGCATAGAGGTCAAACGGGTCAAAACCCATGTTTACTGTACATTTGCTTCTTGTCCTAACTTTGTAGCAGCTTATTTCAACCATAATAAGCCATTTTCAAGTCCTAGTTAGCAATATAAATAGATAATTAAGTTTTTGATGTTTTGTGTGAATTTCATACTCAATTCTGTCCAAATAAGCCAACTTTCAGCAATAAGCTGATTTGGTCCTTAAAATTGGTTTCTTTCTAGTCCTTATAGCTCAAATAGAGTAATCCTAGTAGTTGGTTTGGTCACTTGACCTGCACAAGTCAAAACACAAACACAAAACCACATCAGGCCACATTTTTAGATTTTATGGTTTTTGTAGTTTTTTGAGATTTTCTATAGCTCTCAATATTAGTTTTCATAAGCTGATTTTCTGGATTATACAAGTCCCCTAGCTCATCTACCTTAGGAATTTTTTGCTTGATTTTTAGAACTCTTTTAAGCCACTAAATTAAGGCTGCAAAACAGCCATTTTTGCCCTGCTCATTAAGTGTATCAGCAGTCTCTTGATAAGCTTCAGCTTATTAAGGGCTTTACTGGCTTATTAGCCAGCTTTTTCCAGTTCATATAGCTTAAATATACTCACCTCAGTCCATAGTAGTTTTTCTTTTTAGCTTATAACTCATTTTAAAACCTTTAGCTTAATTTGTAAAATTTCTAGTTTTAAAAAATCCTTAAAACCACCTACTGTGTAAATAAGCTAGTGGTTTCCACCTTGTCTAGCTTTATCTAAAAGTTTTGTCTTTATTAAAGTAGCTTGTATTAAGTTAAAAAGTTATTTTGTAAAAAGAAAATCGAAAAAAAAAATAAAAACGCAAAAAAATGGGGTGTGGGATTCGAACCCTGGACCTCTCGCTAGTAACATGTACAACACACACCACACCCCCTTCCCAAATGCTCTGGAGCACCAGTTCTGCTAGTCTTCCCACATTAATTCCTTTTAACCTATTTGTTTTCATTTAAGCTTATTTTTCTATTTCAGATTATATTGCTTATCCGTATAAGCTGTTTTGTCCTTTGTATTTTTCTTAGCTTTGTTATATCATAAAGTATTTTAGATAAAAATTTCAGATTTTTTTGATCAGTTTTAGTATTTATTTCGTATTTTTATTTGTATAATAGTAATTAAATCATAATAAATAAAATAAAAGTCAAAAAAATATAATTCTTTTTTCTAAAATTTTCTTTTATCATATAGAACATGTAAAAATTATAATTGTACCCATAGTGTTTATATTTCATAAATTTTACGTTTTTACTTGCGCACGTACGTTATTTTTATTAATAACGCTCGTTTTCAGTTTTCTTTATAGTTTTTGTACACGTAAGTCTTAGATAATCATTTTTATTACGTTTTTAGTCGTTTTTAATTATCTTTCACATTTTTTAGATAGAACTTACATTTTAGGTATTTAGATTTTCTAATTATTATAATAATAACTTTGTAAATATAGTTATTTATTTTATTTTCTTTTAATTTGCATTTAAGCCGTCAAGGCATGCAAATTCCCTCTTTGGGAATGTTTGTTTTATTTCGTTTTGTACGTTTGCGTTTAATTTAAACGTACGTTTGTAAATCTTTCGCGTTTTTAGGTTTCTGATTGTACGTTTTTAACGATACAGCTGTGACAGAGCTATTACTATTCACATTCCAGTGTTAGTCAATCAGAATCCGGTTTTTTGTATATTCCACATCATTTCAGCACCTACATTCGTTGTACTATCACGTTCACACCTCGTTGGGACATAACGACCCGGGGATGCACTTTTCTGTACTCATGTACTTAACTCCCACGGATTTAAATTGCTTTTTCTCCCGGGCTGCCAGGGCCCTTTATTACGGTTGACCGTTCACAAGCGGTTGGCTTGCGTGATAAACCTGACGGTTCGGGAGGAATCAAATTTTGGCGCCGCTGCCGGGGAGGTGTGCTGCGTATAACGATTTGTGTTTTCTATCCTTTGTATATATCTAAAAGATAAAAATCCAAAAAATTTTCCTTTTCATAGCACACAACTTGCCCAGTTTGATTAGTCCCTCAGTTACAACATTTGGTTGTTGGCTGTTTAAACACAATTTGGTAGACGTTACAAACCCAGATTCCCTTTTAAGGGGCGGAAACGCGCAGTTTGTTAACTCCTCTATTGAGAACGTTTGATCGTTCGGTTGTCGGATTCCAGTTGCTGAGCTCTGTCAAGCCCAGATTCCCTTTCGAGGGGCGGTTGTTAGGATTTCCCTATTTTCATTTCCTTTGTATATATATATATATATAAACCTTAAAAATACAAAAACATTATAAAATCAAAAACCAAAAATATTCTCCCAACCTTATTATTCATAATTCTGTGAGTGGTCCTCACTCCGATTTCTCACCCAATCTTTTCCCCATGAACCAATTAATTCGGGGCCGAGTCAAGCTAGCGACTCGGGTATCAAAAACAGTAGCTTCCTCATGAACAATTTAATTCGAGGTCGAGTCAAGCTAGCGACTCGGTAATCAAAAACAGTAGCACCATATGGGTTTTCACCCATGTTCCACCTAAGTGTGGGGGTATGCCCCACATTTTGTATATAGATCTAAAAATATTTGAGAAAATTGTATATACCAAAAAACAGAATAACTGTTGTGTTTACCCCACTTGGCTTAGAAATGTTATCTTTTTACGTTCAAGGATTCGGCATAATAGCCGGGACTTTGAATATTGAGGACAATATTCAGTTCAAGTGTGGGGGGGGGGGGGAATTCTGGCGAATTTCATCAAAAATGTTCCATTTTAGTCCCTTTTTCCCCCAAAATGGCCAAATTTAAAAAAAAAAAAAATTAGTGGAAGTGCTATGCACTAAACACATGGTTATCAGTCCGCCATGTCTAACCCACATAAGGATTGGCTAATCCAGGAGCAAACGGCTCTTGGTAAAGATGAATCAAATCCGTTTATGGCTTGCAATTTGCCCAAAATTGTATGGTATTCGACTCACCATATCTTTATAAGTGAAGAGTTGGCTAGCCCGCAAGGTTATGGCTTGTGGTAAAGGCAGTGAAATTCCATAATTGGTAATCAGCTCACCAAAGATAATATTAATAATTTATCTAAGAGTTGGCTAGTCCAGAAGCAAACGGCTTCTGGTAAAGACAAATCAAAACCGTTGACAGCTGATGGTTTGCTCAAAATCATTTGGTTATCATTTGTACCAAAGTTCTTACTTGAACTGAAACATTTGGCTACTCCAGAAGTGATGGCTTTTGGTAAAGAGATAAAATCCATTAAATTTTCATAAAAGATTGCTAGGGACTAGCAATAGTTTAGTGTGGGGGATTTGATATGTGTCTAAATACACATATATTTAGTATTGATTAAACCCACAAAACGATCAAAAACACACAAATGACTCACAAAATGGTACAAATATCATGAAAATGTGTTTTTATGTGATTCAGGTACAAAAGATTGAAAAACAAGTGAAAAATGATCAAGTTCACACAATTGTCATTTTCAGTCCCTGGAATTTCACAAATTGTCAAAACTAGTCCCTGGTTACTCAAAACTTGTACAAATATCATTAAAGGTCCTTGGGGATTCACAAGTTATTAGAAATAGTCCTTTGAAAGATAAAATTTCATATTTACAACTTTGGTCCCTCAACTTTGAAAAGTGTCAAAAATGGTCCCTGGGTTATTTAAAATGGAAAATTAATAATTATAACCCTTGTACTATTCATCTATGGCAAATATGGTCCTTGTGTTAACATTGTGATATTTACAGGTTCAGCCCTTCATCTATTCAGAAATTACAAGTTTGGTCCTTGTGATTTATTATACAAACAAAAATCCAATTCCAAAGCCTAAACTAAACCCAGCTGACCCATAAACCAAATCCAGTCCATCACCAACACAACCCAAGCCCAATCCTTATCCAACCCGACCCAACTTTTATTTAAACACAGAAGTTTGACCCGAAGTCAAACCTTCTTATCCCTTCCCCTTTTTCCCTCCACACCACTGAGTCACAAAACCAGTGGTGGTTTTGCCACCACTTGCTTCCACATCACCCCCCAGCTCATACCTACTCCATGCCCTCCCCTATACACCTATACCAGCCCACAATCACCATAAATGCATTCCCACAACTTTCACCTCACTGCCCATACCTTTCCCTGCTTTTTCTTTACCACTCCACCACTTGATCTCAAAAGCTACCAAACGTGTCCCTTACACCTCCACAACACACCAAGGTCCATTAATTGTAGCAGAACTGTCTCAATCAACCTATATAACTTTTGGCGCCAAAAGTAAGTTCAAAGGCTAGGATCATTTTGACTGCATCAATGGCCGAGATTAGAGGTGGGATTTGACCAAGACTCAAGTGGGAACTCAGAGAAGTATAAAGAAGAGAAGAGAGGCAAAGAAAAAGATACCTTTGGATTAGCCATTGGTCGTGTAGGATAACTTTAAATGCTTTCTTTTAAATTAAATGTCATTTACAGTTTTAATGTTGTACTTTTCATCAAATTAGTGTAATGAACTTCTGTTTTCAGTTTAATTCAAGTTTAATTTCAGTTTCAAGTTTTTCACTTAAATGCTTCAAATTTCCATGTTCTTGGATTTCATGTATTGTAGTTGTTAGTGGACTTCTTAAGCCATATGAGCTCCTGACAAAAGCTTTAAAGCTTTTAGAAACCATTAATTCAGTAGTAGTACTTAAAATTTAGAAAATAGAAAAAATCAAGAAAAAGTCAATGAAAGTCAACATGTGGTCCAAATAGCAGTTCTGGGGTGAAGAAGCTAATCTGGATGGCTTTTCTGGTTTCTAGCTTGTTGACAGCAAGTTAGGAGTGGTCTCTAATCCTTGGTTCTCAATTTTAGCTTGGATTCACTTGTAAGCTTCCATTTTTATCCATTTTTGCTTTTTACTGTTATAGTCTCTTATATGATTTGATTTTCATGTATTTGTGTTTTTTTGTTGTTTGTTAATGATTATATAGCTTAATATTAGGTGTTTATGTTTTGGATTTGATTGTTGGTTTGAAAATCATTTTGGACTGTCAATATATGCAAAATTTGAAAATCATAGGCATATGCTTGTTTGACAGCTTGTGTATGTTGAAAAGGACCCATTTTGACAAACTGTGGTCACTGGATTGGATTGGATGTGTTTATACAGTTGAATGGTTTGAAAATCTCAATTTGGGTCTATTAAAGGGGTGTTTGGCATAGAGGTCAAACGGGTCAAAACCCATGTTTACTGTACATTTGCTTCTTGTCCTAACTTTGTAGCAGCTTATTTCAACCATAATAAGCCATTTTCAAGTCCTAGTTAGCAATATAAATAGATAATTAAGTTTTTGATGTTTTGTGTGAATTTCATACTCAATTCTGTCCAAATAAGCCAACTTTCAGCAATAAGCTGATTTGGTCCTTAAAATTGGTTTCTTTCTAGTCCTTATAGCTCAAATAGAGTAATCCTAGTAGTTGGTTTGGTCACTTGACCTGCACAAGTCAAAACACAAACACAAAACCACATCAGGCCACATTTTTAGATTTTATGGTTTTTGTAGTTTTTTGAGATTTTCTATAGCTCTCAATATTAGTTTTCATAAGCTGATTTTCTGGATTATACAAGTCCCCTAGCTCATCTACCTTAGGAATTTTTTGCTTGATTTTTAGAACTCTTTTAAGCCACTAAATTAAGGCTGCAAAACAGCCATTTTTGCCCTGCTCATTAAGTGTATCAGCAGTCTCTTGATAAGCTTCAGCTTATTAAGGGCTTTACTGGCTTATTAGCCAGCTTTTTCCAGTTCATATAGCTTAAATATACTCACCTCAGTCCATAGTAGTTTTTCTTTTTAGCTTATAACTCATTTTAAAACCTTTAGCTTAATTTGTAAAATTTCTAGTTTTAAAAAATCCTTAAAACCACCTACTGTGTAAATAAGCTAGTGGTTTCCACCTTGTCTAGCTTTATCTAAAAGTTTTGTCTTTATTAAAGTAGCTTGTATTAAGTTAAAAAGTTATTTTGTAAAAAGAAAATCGAAAAAAAAAATAAAAACGCAAAAAAATGGGGTGTGGGATTCGAACCCTGGACCTCTCGCTAGTAACATGTACAACACACACCACACCCCCTTCCCAAATGCTCTGGAGCACCAGTTCTGCTAGTCTTCCCACATTAATTCCTTTTAACCTATTTGTTTTCATTTAAGCTTATTTTTCTATTTCAGCTTATATTAGCTTATCCGTATAAGCTGTTTTGTCCTTTGTATTTTTCTTAGCTTTGTTATATCATAAAGTATTTTAGATAAAAATTTCAGATTTTTTTGATCAGTTTTAGTATTTATTTCGTATTTTTATTTGTATAATAGTAATTAAATCATAATAAATAAAATAAAAGTCAAAAAAATATAATTCTTTTTTCTAAAATTTTCTTTTATCATATAGAACATGTAAAAATTATAATTGTACCCATAGTGTTTATATTTCATAAATTTTACGTTTTTACTTGCGCACGTACGTTATTTTTATTAATAACGCTCGTTTTCAGTTTTCTTTATAGTTTTTGTACACGTAAGTCTTAGATAATCATTTTTATTACGTTTTTAGTCGTTTTTAATTATCTTTCACATTTTTTAGATAGAACTTACATTTTAGGTATTTAGATTTTCTAATTATTATAATAATAACTTTGTAAATATAGTTATTTATTTTATTTTCTTTTAATTTGCATTTAAGCCGTCAAGGCATGCAAATTCCCTCTTTGGGAATGTTTGTTTTATTTCGTTTTGTACGTTTGCGTTTAATTTAAACGTACGTTTGTAAATCTTTCGCGTTTTTAGGTTTCTGATTGTACGTTTTTAACGATACAGCTGTGACAGAGCTATGACTATTCACATTCCAGTGTTAGTCAATCAGAATCCGGTTTTTTGTATATTCCACATCATTTCAGCACCTACATTCGTTGTACTATCACGTTCACACCTCGTTGGGACTTAACGACCCGGGGATGCACTTTTCTGTACTCATGTACTTAACTCCCACGGATTTAAATTGCATTTTCTCCCGGGCTGCCAGGGCCCTTTATTACGGTTGACCGTTCACAAGCGGTTGGCTTGCGTGATAAACCTGACGGTTCGGGAGGAACCAGTCGGATATTGTGAAAATTCCAAAGGATTCAGAATCTGGAACCGTCGAACCTGGGAGATTCAGGAGACTATACATGCTAATTTCGATGAGCTCACCGATATGGCTTTTGAGCAAAACAACTTAGGACCTGAATCTAACCGTCTCAACTTCCCTGATCCTTCAGCTGCATCCTTCTCACTAAACCGCAAAGACTTAGAAGATTTGTTTGCTCCGCTATTTGATGATACTATTGTTAGTCGTGCTTTTGATGTATCCACAAGTTCTGCTGCACAACCACTCGTCGATAATCAAGCACCTGATACACCAGTAACTACCACAACTGCAGTTGCTGAAGATGCACCTCAACCAGAAACATCATCATCAGTAGATCAAACAGCTTCTACTTCTGCGTCTGCAGCTGAAGATCCCCCTCTACATTCTTCTGAAGTACCCACACCAGCAGATTATGACGGCAATGCCTTCTTCAATCCATTTGCTCCAGCTCCAACCATTCCAGACATTGGAGAATTGTCCACGAGCAACTTGGAGCCGTCAAATCTGCACCATACTTATCGACACTACCCTTCTACCCACAAGTGGACTAAGGATCACCCTCTAGTGAATGTAATTGGCAATCCAGAAAACCCAGTAATGACATGTAAACGCCTTCACACAGACGGTGAAACTTGCATTTATGCACTCACCGTTTGTCAGTCTGAACCCAAAAATATTAAAGAAGCCCTTACCTATGACAATTGGATTGAGTCGATGCAAGAGGAACTTGATCAATTCAAAAGGTTGGAAGTTTGGGAATTGGTAGAAAGACCAGATGGGGCATACGTCGTCGGGCTGAAATGGATCTGGAAGAATAACTTAGATGCGGATGGCACGGTTATTCGTAACAAGTCCCGGTTGGTGGCTAAAGGATTCAGTCAAGAGGAAGGAATCGACTTCGAGGAATCTTTTGCACCAGTGGCAAGACTTGAGGCCGTTCGAATGTTCCTGGCGTACGCTGCTCACAAGAATATCACGGTATATCAAATGGATGTGAAGACGGTATTTCTCAATGGACAACTCCGGGAAGAGGTGTACGTTACACAACCAGAGGGCTTCGTCGATCCAGAGCATCCGAACAACATCTACAGGCTCAAGAAAGCCCTCTATGGCCTTAAGCAAGCCTCGAGGGCATGGTACGACAAACTATCTGCATTCTTACTAGCTAATCATTTCACCAAATGATCAGTTGACCCAAATTTGTTTATACAAAAACACGGGGAGGATATTCTCATTGTTCAAATTTATATAGATGACATCATTTTTGGTTCAACTCATAAAAAATATTCAAACGCTTTTTCAAAATTAATGAAACAAAACTTTGAGATGTCCATGATGGGTGAACTCAAGTTCTTTTTAGGACCGCAAGTTCATCAATCACCCCGTGGTATTTTCTTAAGTCAGTCCAAATATGCTCAAGAGATTTTGAAAAAAATATGGCATGACCAGCTGTGACACCTATAATACCCCATGTCTTCCTCATCCCCAAAACTTGATGCTGATCTACATGGGACACCTATTGATCCTACGTATGATTGGGTCTCTCATGTATCTCACAGCTAGCCGGCCGAATGTTGTATTTGCCACGTATCTGTTAGGAAATTAAGCTTAAGAAGTTAAGACTGTTGGAGGTAACAGTTAGGACTGTTGAAGATTGAAGTTAAGACTGCTGAAGAGTGTTGAAGACATGAGCAGTTAAGACTGCTGAGAGAAGAAGTTAAGACGGTTTATGATTTATGTAAAGTAGATAAATATGGAAAATATATTGTGTATATCGTATAAGAATAGATTGATAGTTATCTTGTAAAGGAATCCTTAGTCTATAAAAGGATTGCCTAGGTTAAGGTTTTGATATACGTAGACATACGATACAATTCTTAGAAGTACGAAAGATTGGTTCAGGTTCTGTTCATGTTCATGAAGAAACAGCTGAAACACATCAAGCAGTTCCAAATGAAGAAGCAGTTCAAACTGCTTAGACAGAGCAAGAGACAGAGCAAGTAACAGTTCAAACTGCTGAGTCAGAGCAACAAGCAGTTCTAACTGAAGAAACTTCTGCTGAACAAGAATATGAAAGGAGAAGAGCAGATAAAGGAAAGAAACCTATGACATCTGAAGAAGTGGTTGCTGTTTAAGAACTTGAAAGGCTTAAAAGGTTGAAACCAAAAACTCAAGAACAGATTGATCATGATGCAGAGGTTGCAAGACAATTAGTAGAAGAAGATTTGGCTGGAGAGGAAGCTAAACAAGCTCAGATTGCTCATGATGAAGAATTTGCAAGGAAGATGGCTGCTGATGATATAAGAAATATAGCTGAATTCATGGGAAGAAAAAGATCAAATGAAGTAAATCAAGAAGAATTCAATGAACAGTTACAATATTTTCTGGATTCTGATGTGATTGTAAGAGCACAAGCTTTTATGGTTCTTAAGGATAAAGAATTGAATGAAGATGACAAGACAGAGGAGCTTAAGGAATTTATACTCAAGAAGAATGGAGTTGCAAAGTGGGAAGATCTGATTCATAGAATAAGAGAAAGACAGAAGTCAGGGTACAAGACAAAGTTACCAACAAAGAAGGAACTTGTTGAGGATATGAAGCATTATTTGAAGAACTCAGCAAATTACTCAATGAAATATTTCAAGGGAAAGTCTTATGCTATAATTAAAAAAGAATTCTGTGAAACTTATGCTATTTTGAATTCTCCAAGAAGAAGTGTCAAAACAGGTAAGAAGAGGGAAGCAGAATCTATGGAATCAGAAGTTGCTAAGAAACAAAAGTCTGATGAAGAAGAATTAACTAATGAGAAGATCAGAAGCATGATGGTGATTATTCCAGAGTCTTCTTACATTAAACCTTTGCAAGTCAAACATCCAATTATTGACTGGGAAGTGTTTACTGATGGTAGAATGAAGGGATGGAAGATTATTAGACTTGGAGATATTTCTGAAAGATATAAGTTGTTTGAAGATTTACTTAAAGGCTTTGACAGAGAAGATCTAAATCAGCTTTGGAGCTTGTTTAAAGAAAAGTTCAGAGATATTGATCCTATTGAAGATAAAGATAAAGAACTATGGGTTCAATTGAAGAGAATTTATGAACCAGATGGTGGAGAATCGATATGGAGATTTCAAGCTCAAATCAAGGACATCTCTTGGAAGTTATTTGGTACATGTGGAGTACACATAGTATCTACAAAGGATGGATTAGAGATATATATGTTGGTTGAAAAGAATTATCCTCTCAGACCAGGTGTTTTGACAATGCTGGTATTTGCTAAACTTGAAGCTAATGAAGAGTCTGAGATGGCTGATATACTAGTGGCAAAAATATTCAACCTTGCACAAGAAGTAAAAGCTAGATCTAAGAGATTGGCTTGATGGGTATTTGAAAGAATTTTCAGCATTAAGAAGAAGAAGCTTAATTTGAAGAAACTTAGTGATTTGGGAAGAAATCATAAGTTTAGGGGAGGGTTGTTAGGAAATTAAGCTTAAGCAGTTAAGACTGTTGGGTATTTGAAAGAATTTTCACCAGGCTCTGATACCACTTGTAGGATCGAGTACTTCGAGCTTAATTGAGCTTGGTTAAACGAGAACCTCTAGGTGTAAGACTTGTGTTTATGCGGAAACTAAACAACAAGAATATTAAAGAAGAAAAGACAATGATCCTCTATGGATCAGACTATGAACTAAGAATAGTGTTATTGAATATTGTAATCGTTAAAGGTGTATTCAACTCATAGACGGGATGTTTCTTTTATAATGATAAGAAACCCTAACCCTAACCCGTCTTACAAGAAAACGTGTGAAGAGATAAACATGATCTCTTCTAAAAATAAATCTAACAATCTTACTAAACATACGGATAAAATCTTACTAAACATACGGATAACAAACAATAATATCCGCAGCAATAAACACTATCGGCAGAAACAAACTTAAACTATCGGCAGAAACCAACCGCAGCAGCAATGGATAACTATCGGCAGGAATCAGCTTCACTATCGGCAGCAATGAGAAATTCCTTATTTCTCAGAGATCCTAACAATCCTCCCCTAATCTTGAGGTTGACTAGGTTAACCTGCAAGATTCCAACGTGATAGAGCTTTAACTTCTCAGGCTTGAGGATTGCGAATTAGCAGCAGCAATAAGTAGTAACCAGCAGCAACATCTATAACCCGCAAGATTCCAATATCTATAGCAGCAACTTCAATAGTTCAGCAGCAATAGGAAATCTTCTTCAAAACATGTAAACTGGTCACCATGACAGTCACTTGAGCTTGGCTCCTACTATGACAATATGTACATCAAATCACGTAAGTTTCATACTATTCTCATCACATCCAGGTGTGTTAACTCCTGTGAGAGGTGAATCATTGAAAATTAATGGATTTGATGTCTCTTTACCAATAGCCATCACTACTGGAGTAGCCAATGTTTAGGTGTGTTAGACCATGGTACATTGATAACCATCTGATTTATAAGCAAATCAGCAACTATAAACGGATTTGACTTGTCTTTACCTGTAGCCGTTTGCTCAGGACTAGCCAATTCTTAGGTTACAGCAAACCTTGGTGAATTGAATACCAAATATGGATACCAAGTGTCTTTACCACAAACCATACTTTTGTGGACTAGCCAATTCTTTGGATCCCATAACAGGTTACATCCATGGTGAATTGAGAACCATTTTCAACTCTCAGAACTGAATCATGGGTGAGTTGAAGTACCCTATAACTTTGAGCAAGCTATTACAGCTATCAACGGATTTGATAATCACACCAGAGCCGTACCCTCATGGTGAGCCAACTCTTTCTTGTCTGCAAGACATGGTGAGTTGAATACCATTTAAGGTGAAGGTGTAAACACCAACATTGTACCTGCAAGGTGTTGCTCAAATCCAACTTATTAGCACACAAAATATACAAGAATTTTTTTTTTTTTTTTTTTTTTAACTAAGAAAAAGAAATCAGAAACAAACCAAGAGAAAAGAAAGAAAATAAGAAAAGAAACCAAAAGAAAGAAAGATAGAAAGATATACAACAACAACAAGAAGCCTCCCCTTAAGCAGATGAACCTTTAGCTGCAAGTTGATCTTTGATGAATTTGACCAACTGTTCAGCTGTAGTTAAATCATTTCCAATTGTATGCTTGGGAACTCGGACCTTCTGTGTGAGCATTCTCTTCATAAGTCCCTCAGATAAAGGATAAGTGACATCCACAAACATAGTCAGGAACTTGCCAGAAATGAGCTCCACAACATGAACATTGGAAGAAGGATATAGTCTCCAAGAAAATACTCTCCAGGATGACTGATTACCCCACACCAATTTAGCCTTTTCACCTTCCAATGAATTCATTAACACTTGTAAATCTCCCCAAAGCATTAGGCCAATTCCAGTAGGAGTATGAGTTTGATAGTAATTATCCACTATCTTATAAAGATTCTCCAAATCTTTTCTTTCAACCCTATTCAACAGTTCCCTCAGAAAGGTAAAGAATTTGACTGTCCCATCAAGAGAGAACCAAACATTGACTTCACCTTCAGGAGTAGACCTAATCTCGCAGTGAGCAATATGACCCCAAGAATTAATAGAATCACCTCCTGAATCAGTATCTGAGTCCATCCTAATCAATTCTTGATCATCCACTTCAGAAATATCCCCAGAAGAAGGGTGGTGAGAGTGACTCTTCTGCCTTGTCCTTAGACCATATTGCAGGATAGGAACTGAGGAAGATGGTGCAGCAGAAACAGAGACATGAGCAGCAGGAATACCATCAGAAATAGGACCTTCTTGTGGTGCCTCAGATGCATCTACATTAGGAATTGGTGAAATGAATGTGGTATCCTGAATACCTTCAGTAGGAATAAAGGAAGATGCACCAGACAATGTCTCTCCAGGCTTTATTTTCTTTGCAACATCAGACTCTAAAGATGAAGGCTCTCTTTTCTTGCTTTGTGGAATATCTCTCTGGACTGTAGAATTTATCCTTGCATAGGTATCAAGGAACAACTTTTGGATTGCAGCATCAGTCCAACCTTTGAAATCACTGAGCTTGTAGTTAGCTTCATTCTTCAGATATACCTTCATAAAATTGACATTATCTTTGTTTGAAGGCATCTTAAATCCTGACTTTTGTCTTTCACTGATCCTATGCATCAAGTCATTCCAAGTGGATGCTCTATGAGTCTTTAAGATAAATGCCTTGAGCTGATCTGATCTTTCATCCGAATCCAACTCTGAATCTTGAAGAATCATAAACCCATGAGCTCTAATAATCATATCAGTAGCCAACAAGTATTCGACTTGCTCACTGAACTCTTCTGAAGTAGGATCTTCTGATCTTGTGTTATTCATAATCCCAGCTATATTCCTCTCATCTTCAGACATTTTCCTTGCAAGCTCCTCATCTTGAGCAACCTGAGCTAGTCTAGCTTGTGCATCAGCAATTTCCTGTGCTTGGATCTGTCTAGCTATCTCATCATCATCTTGTGTTGCTTCAGGAGGAATGGTGTCACTACCAGCAGCAATGGATGGACTACCAGCAGTATCACCAGGAACCTTAGACTCAGAAGAAACACTACCAACTTCAGCAGGAACATCAGAGACATCAGCAGCAATGGTCCTTGTTCCAGTGAAGGCCTGAGGTTGAGGAGTGATAGTGTGCTCAGAAGAGGTAGGCACTTCAGTATGAGCACTATCAAGAGAAACAGAAGCCAGCACATTAAGCCCATCAAATGACATATCATCCTGATCTTCCTCAGACTCAGAAAGTATAACCCTTATTTTCTTCTGAGGATGTTGAGCTTCCAAAGAGCTGATTCTATCATTGAGCTCTTGGATAGTTCTACTAAAAGTTTCCTTAGAATCCCTGAGCTCCTTTTCCAAATTCTCTACCTTCTCACTAAAACTCCTTTTAGTCTCTGTAAGCTCTGACTCCAATGCTGCAATTTTCTGCATAGACCTGTCAAGTAACTGGGACAAAGAAGTGAGATCAGCAGCATCCTCAGCTCTACCAGCAGGAATACCTGAGGTGTTAGGAGCTTCATTGGATCTAGGTGGAGATACATGAAATTCTCCTCCTACATGGATGTCTTCACTGAAAGTCTGCCTAGAAGGACTAGGAGTTGAAAGCCTTGAAGAAGAAGGCAAGTCCACAGAAGGTGTTGGCTGGACAACATGTGAAACAACTGTGGTGGCCTGGACATTGGGCTCATCAGGGACATTAGTCTCAGGTCTAGGTGTGGCAGGTCTAGGTGATGGTGGTAATGGGTCATCAGCAGCAACAGATGCAGATGCATCAGAAGCAACTGAAGTCCCTTCATCAGCAGCATTGGATGCACTAGCATCAGCTGCATTGGGCGATGGTGGGACACTGACATTGTCAGCAGGATCTGGGTTGTCAGCAGGATTGACATTGTGTAACATGGCAGGTAATAAAGGCAAATGTTGGCCTGTAAAATTCATCTTCATCAGAGCAAACATTTTGGGAGTCAACCGATTCACTATCTTAGGGGATGGGTTAATGGTCTGAACACCTAAGATAATTTAAAGAAATCTAGGGTACATTAAAAATCTGTTTTTATCACCCGAGATATTTTCAATCATCCCATCAAAAATATATTTGGCCCAATTAAATATTCTACCCTGAGATAGACAAACAAGACCAGACGCAATTGGACTTGGACATTTGTCCCAACCACCTGTCTTAACACTCATACACTGGAGTAAAGTGTGAACCAGAAATCTCCATTGAGGGGACAACTTACTCTTAAAGAATGTACAACTACCAGTGACAGGATAACCTATAGCAGCCATACCATCATTGATTTCTTGTCTGGAAAGATCATATTCCCCATGCTCCTCAGGAAATCGGAGCTGTACACGAATCAACTCCTCCGTAATGATGACTTCGTGCTCATCAATGGTGGCAACGATGTCGTCCTCCCTTCCCACAATGTGTCTGACCTTAGCTGTTGCCCAAAACTGCTTAATCAACGAATCATACACCTTTACTGGACAATAAGTGAGTGCATAGCGAATGGATGACCCACGAAGAAATGCTAACACCTCATCATAACCAACACTTCTTGAAGATGACTCTAAGTATGCAACCTTGTTATGATCATCCTTGTAGCGAAGAGTTGTCATTGTGTTGGATGAATGATCTAGGGTTCAAAATGAGAAAATTAGGGTTTGATAGGATTTTGAGAAATTGAGATGAGAGAATTGCAATTTTAGGTTGGGTTGCCAAATATATCACTTTAAATTGCTGCAATTCTGCGCACGTAACATTGACCAATTGACTTAAAGAGGTTTGACCAATCGGCAGAAATGAGGTGGTTTGACCAAAGTCAACCTTCCGAATCCAGTCATTAGGAATAAACCTCCAGAATTAAAACACAACACCAACCAACAATAAATTTGCATTAATCACCTTCTCATTATAAAAGCCCTTTTTCTCAAATCACCTACCTTCATTATCACAATAACTTCATCAAACCAAAGAAAATCATGAGTTCTTCTAAAATTCCAATCATCGAAATCTCATCAGATTCTTCCTCCTCCAGTGACTCAGGGTGGAAAAATTACTTTCCCAAAACTGCATCATCTTCTCAAAACAAAGGTAAGGCCAAGGTTGAGGAAGATTCATATTCATCTGATCCTCTTCCATCTACTCCTTCGTCATTTGATTACTCTAGCTCTGATGATGAAGGATCATCAGAGTTGAAGTCCTTGACTTATTGTCAGGGTGAATGGGAGACATATCCTCCCAATTTTCCCATCACGGATAAGCTAAGGGAAGAGATGAAGACAACTGTGGCTCTGCTAACTGAAGAGATGGAAAGGACAACTGCAACCTTCTATAAAGTACCAATACCAAAAGGTAATGCAGATCTTCGAGAAGACTCCAGCCGTGAAAAACCTAACCCTCGAAGTTGAAACAATCGACAACGTGAAAGCCAAGATCCAAGACAAAGAAAGAATCCCATCAGACCAACTCCTAAGCCAAGCCAGCCAACTTCACAATCAAGCCACCCTACTCCACAGCCAAGCCAACCAACTGCAAGGTCACGCCCCAGAACACATCAGAGGCAAACTACCTCAAGCTCTTCAACTCCAGCCCCTGAACCAAGACAGCCACTCCCAGTGGTGTTGGCACTTCCAGTCCCCCATGTGTATGAAGAAATTAGTCGTCAAAGGGGTAGGAGGTTCATGCCTGATTATATGGGTAAGGGAAAAGGGAAGATGGAATAGGTGGTAGGGTTTAGGTCGAGTGATGTTTGTAGGTTGGTATGATGTATGAATGATGTTGATAGGTAGCTTTTGGGATTTGTAACTGAATGTACTCATCTTAATCATGATGAATGGAAATTATGTCTTAAGTTAAATTCCAAGCATTGAAAGATTGAAAGCTGCAAAACAAAGTTAGCTAACAAAAGACACTAAAAACCTGCAAAACAAAATTAGAGAAACACAAAACATAAACATAAATGAATGAAAAACAAGACAAAATTACAAGCATTAGCCTCCCCTCAAAACCAGCAAACAAGAATACAACAACATGATTAGCCAAACTTGACAATTACCAAGGATACCATGGAGAATAAGCCATTCCCCCTCCAAAGATTTGATTATAATAGGCATGCCTGAAATCCCTCTGAAAATATGAAGAGGTACCAGCAGGAATGGTTCCCTGAATATCAGCAGGAACAGAGGTACCAGCAGGAACAGGTCTATCAGCAGGAAAGGGACCCCTATAAAAGTTCATTCCTGCTGCTTGTGGAACATATGGTGGTATTTGTTTAACATTTTTCCACAATGATCTGGTCTGTTGTTGCCCACCATTCATTCTTTTCTCATGATAATCACAATCTTTAATGAGATGATATTGACTACCACACACAAAACATGACTTCTTCCTAATAGCCTTGTTCTTACTAAACCTTTTCTTAACATAGACAACATTATCACTAGTGGAACTAGAGACACATTTGTTTTTAAACGAATTAATTGAGCTGTTGTCTGAAAAGGCTGATTTAGAAGTAGTTTTATCATTAGTTGAACTTGAGGGCTCATGATATTTGGGTGTGGATGACTTTTCACTTGAGTCACATGAAACAAAGTCTTTAGATTCTGCTTCTGAGGACTTGCCACTTGTGGAACAAGAGACACAGTCATTAGATTCAGGTAAGTCTCTGGACTTTTTACCATAAACCATTTGTGACTCATCTGAGTCAATGTCAGAGAGAGAGTGGACAGGGGTAGGCATAAAAACTCCTCTTATAGGTGGAGGAACAACATTCATTCCACCTTCTTTGACAAACTTAACAGGAATTTTATAGTCTACAGGTTCAGGGTTAAAAACACTATACTCATTAGGGTCATAGACTTGATCTTGCCCTATGTAGTCACCAAACCCTAAACCAGGTTTAGTTCTTACAGACATAGAACTATCAACTAACTTGTTTAGGTTTTTAGATGAATCTTTCCATTTATCAAACCTAGCCAAGGTATTGTCTAGCTTAGTCTGCACATCCTGTTTTTCTAACACCATCTTAGCTTTTTGAGACTCAGAATGTTTAAGCTCATTAGTGTTGTTTTTCAAGTCCCTCTCTAAAACCCTTATCTTTTCCTCATAAGCTAACTGATTCTTTTGAAACCAAACCTTTTGTTTTTCTAAGGTTTTAACTGCATTATCATAAGCTTGAACCTTAATAAAGCATTCATTATACTTAGATTTCATATCATCATATTCTTTATTAAGAGTTGAGTACAATTCTTGACAAGCAGGATTACATCTTTGTACCTGTGATGGGAATCCCATTAGAGCATATTCTTTCAAATTTTCTTTTGCTTGATAGGATTCATCTTTTTCAGTCAGCTTTTCCATAGACTTATTATGGAACAAACTCCTAATCTTCATTGCGCACATTTCAAATCTATCACCTGATAGCGACATTGTGAAAAGATTCAAGAGAGACAATTCAACAATGTTTCCTTCTTTATCAGAGATCCTCACCAGGCTCTGATACCACTTGTAGGATCGAGTACTTCGAGCTTGATTGAGCTTGGTTAAACGAGAACCTCTAGGTGTAAGACTTGTGTTTATGCGAAAACTAAACAACAAGAATATTAAAGAAGAAAAGACAATGATCCTCTATGGATCAGACTATGAACTAAGAATAGTGTTATTGAATATTGTAATCGTTAAAGGTGTATTCAACTCATAGACGGGATGTTTCTTTTATAATGATAAGAAACCCTAACCCTAACCCGTATTACAAGAAAACGTGCGAAGAGATAAACATGATCTCTTCTAAAAATAAATCTAACAATCTTACTAAACATACGGATAAAATCTTACTAAACATACGGATAACAAACAATAATATCCGCAGCAATAAACACTATCGGCAGAAACAAACTTAAACTATCGGCAGAAACCAACCGCAGCAGCAATGGATAACTATCGGCAGGAATCAGCTTCACTATTGGCAGCAATGAGAAATTCCTTATTTCTCAGAGATCCGGATAACATATTGTGTATATCGTATAAGAATAGATTGATAGTTATCTTGTAAAGGAATCCTTAGTCTATAAAAGGATTGCCTAGGTTAAGGTTTTGATATACATAGACATACGATACAATTCTTAGAAGTACGAAAGATTCAAGGTTGTAAACCCTAGTGATAGGAGATCACTCGTATTATTATCCTAATAATATTGAATCGTTGAAGGTTATTTTTTTATGTGTTCTTTGTTTCATTCTAATCTTATAAAACACATAATATCTTCTAAGTGCTAGCTAGTAAATTCCGCGTGCTAGACTACGTATAATTCTTAGTATCACATCTAACACAAGGAGTGTGTGTAGATCCGGTCAGTATCTATGCTCTCGTTATCAGTCAAGACCTACTGAATGTCATATGTCTGCTGTTAAGAGAATCCTTTGATACATAAAGGGAGCCATTCATTTAGGGATATGGTATCCGAAGGATTCTGGGTTTGAACTTGTTATGTTTTCAGACGCTGACCATGCAGGATGCTTAGATACAAGGAAAAGTACGTCTGGGGGAGTAGAATTTTTGGGTGACAAGCTTGTCTCTTGGCAGTCAAAGATGCAGGACTGTACATCACTGTCGTCTACCGAAACAGAATATGTCGCTATGTCAGCATGCTGCGCTCAAGTCATCTGGATGCGGTCACAGCTGATGGACTACGGATACGTGTTCAACAAGATTCCGATGTACTGCGACTCCAAGAGTGCCATTGCTATCTCGTGCAACACCGTTCAACATTCAAAATCGAAGCATATTGCTCTCCGGTATCAGTTCATCAAAGAGCATGTGGGAATGGGTACGATTGAATTATATTTCGTGGGTACAGAATACCAATTGGCGGATTTGTTCACCAAAGCCTTGCCTCATGCAAGATTTGTGGAACTGGTTCACCAGATTGGTATGCGATGTTTGACTCCAGACGATTTAAACAATTTTCCTACACAAAATTAAATGAGTCAAACATCAAAACTATCTTTGTAAATAATTTATCAAAAACACAAAAAGATTTTCCAATTATCATTTTATTTAAAAAAAAAATCCTCTTTAAATGTGCAAGAGTAAAAAACGAATCAAAATATGTTCTCGTCATTTCAAATTTCATCAATTTCAAATCACGAACATATTTTGAGGGGGAGAATTTTCTTAACTTTTGCACATTTATCATCTTAAATCTTCATCATTATCAAAAATCTTCATCAAAATTATTTCTATGATCTCTTGAACTACAAAGCTTGTAAAATTTTCAAAGTTATGTCTTAGTTCAAGGGAGAGAAATGAACTTAAACAAAGTTTTTCATCAAACTGGATCAAAGTTTCAACCACTTCAAACATCAAGGACTGAAATTGTCAAGTTGTTAAAAGATGTCACTTTAGGACCATATGCGATCTAGGATTCTACTAAAAGGGCTCAAACTGTCATAATAGGAATTTATGAGAACTAGTACACTAGTTAGGGGACTGAAGTTGACAAGTGAACAAACTTGATTAATAAAACTCAAGATCTAACCCAGTCAAACACATAGGACTCAGAATTAGTTTTTCCCTCTCACTCAAAACGCACCTAAAACACACTGTGTTACCAAGATTGTCGATTCTTCTTTGAATATCAATTTGTAAGTGTTTTATTAAATCTTTTATGCCTTAGAATCACTCACGCATCATCTTTGTGGCTAAAATTCATATTTATCCGATTTAGGGTTTAACCGAATGATTTGGAGGTTTCTTGTTGAATGTTGTTCTGTCTAATTGAGTTAGTGTAATAGCTTCATAACATGTTATAGAGTAAATTGCACTTGGTTAATTAGATTCAATAACTTCACATTAGGCAATTTGATTGACTTAGGGTTTAAGGTAGTCGCGTTTGTGAGCTGAGATTAATGAGTATTGTGTTTTGATGTTTGAATGGTGGGATATACCTGTTTATGATGCTAGAACATGTGCTTAATGTCTCATAACATGAATCAAAAGGTTGAATAAATTGAGTGATTGCATATGATTATAGTGACTGTGATGAAACATGAATTGCTATGAACGATTTTCTGAGTGTTTATCTGTGCTTAGGACATGTGTTGGATGCTTGATAAACACGTATGGTAACTTGTAAATGATAAACATGAAATCTGGTTAATTTGATAAGTTACCAAGTTTCTATGTGTTCATCTGTCGAGTTTCTGTTATGATTACCGAGTTTGTGCTTAAGTGTTTATCTGTCAACTTTGTATGAAATCTATCGACTTTGTAGCATAAATGGAATCTGTCGACTTTGTCTCCGAGTTAGGAGACTAAAGTCAGGGACTTGTCGAGTTTCTAAACTTGTCGAGTTTCTAAACTTGTCGAGTTTCTAAACTTGTCGAGTTTCTAAGACTTGTCGAGTTTCTGAGACTTGTCGAGTTTCTGAGACTTGTCGAGTTTCTGAGACTTACCGAGTTTCTAAGCTTACCAAGTTTCTAAACTTACCGAGTTTCTAAACTTACCAAGTTTGTCATAATTCTGTCGAGTTTGTAAATTTTTTCAGACTTTGACATTATTATGGACTTAGGCAGAGACAAGACATTAGTATGAACTTGGTTGCTAGATTAGGATCTGTATTAATGATTTATGAATGTTTTTCATGATTTAGTCTATCTATTTGATGCATCATACAAGTTAGGCTATTATCTTGTAACAAATAACATCCCCTAACACATATATGCGATGTCTATTGTGTATTGTTGTTGGTGTTTGTGGCATACAGTCTAATCATGTCTCAAGGATCTGTAACTCGAAAGGAGATGGTGCCTGAAGGTGATGAACGCAAAATCAATGAGTCAAATTCAAGAGTTGATTTTGAGAATCTGCTATGTCATCAGTCTTGCCAAATCATTGTGGAAATACTCAAAAGACACTACATCAGTCTGGTATTGACCAAGACAACAAGCGTTCCAGAAGTGTATATGAATCAGTTTTGGCATTCAATGATCATAGGAGAAGACAACGAACACATTACAGTCACAGTTGACTACAAAGAGATGCAATTTAGGATTGATACTCTTCGCAACGTTCTAGATCTTCCATCTGAAGCTTCAGGCCCAAGAGGAAAATTTTACGATGACCCAACCTTTGAAGCCATGGCTAAAACACTAATGCTTCTCGGCTATGATACTCAGGATGAAGAGCTCACCTCAATCTCCATAGTGGACAGGAAGTACATCCCTCAGCCATGGTTGACCCTCTACACCATAATCATTCACTGCATAACCGGCAAAACCACTGGACTTGAACACCCAAGACTAGAACAACAACAATTTTTTTGGGGTGTCGTCAACTTCTACCACATGGACTTCGCTAAGTTCATATGGAATGATATGATTTTTCTAGCCCAACAGTTCCACCAAAAGAAGGGATACAAGGTACCCTTTCCTCGTTTCACCAAACTTTTAATCTCACACTTCATGAAAAAACACCCTGAAATCGATAGACGCATAAATGAAAAAGCACATACCGAACAAATGGATCACATGCTCACCAAGGTAAAAGTGCAGAAGACGAACACGAAGAAACAGGGTTTGAGAATTCCTCAGAGTATGTTAACTGAAGCGGTGATGGAAACTGAGGCATATCAGTGGTACGATGAAGCAGAAAAGGCCGGAAAGGTAGGAGTTACAGTGAAGGGAACAAAATCAACCAAGGGTAAAGGTAAAGCTACAGAAAAAACTGTTCCTGCAGCTTCTTCTCGAACAAAGAAAGTCTCAAAACCAGAAAAGAAGAAACTAGTAACCAGAGAAAAGTCCCCAGAATTTAAACTCAGAGACGAATCCACGGAAGATGAGGAAGAGGAAGAAGTTGATTTCAGAATAGAAAGGAAGAAGAAAGATCTTGAAAAGATGAAGTCAGCAATGGTAGAATCAGACAAAGGTTTGGGCAGAGGTAGAGGAAAATCACTTAAAATGTCAGATCAATCATTCACACCCATCGAACCACCATTGACTGAAGAAGAAGAGCAAGAACAATTTAAGAAAGCATTAAAGGTAAGCAAAAAGAAACATTTAGCTGATCAAGAGAAGCGTGAAAAAATGAAAAGAGGTGAAGGATCAGCCTCACATGCTGATGATGAAAAAGAGGAGTCTGAGGCTATAAAGTCTGCTACACTTGAAAAATCTGAGGATGAATCAGAAGAGTCAGATAAAAGAATACATACACCTTCAGGATCTGGATCTGAAAAAACTGATAGCAGTGATGATGATGAAGAAGGAGATGAAGAAGGTGAAGATGATGAAGATGAAAACAATGATAATGATGATAAAGGAAATAAAAACCAAGATGACAACCCTACTCCATCACCTCAACCGTCATCTGTAGGTCAGTCCACAAATGAACTTAATGAACTCAAAGAACAAATTGGTGTACTTCAAAATATGGTTTTGAGAAATTGACAAACTGAAGAAAATGCGCACAAAGCATTGAAAGAACAGCTCACTGAGGTGGAGAAGAAGGTGGAAATACAAAAATTTCACGTCGATAATCTCAAAGCATTTGATGTGGAAAAGGCAGCAGGGGAATATCTCAAGACACATGTTCCTCAAGAAGTCAGTTCTCAAGTACCCCAAGAAGTTGGTAAGAATCTTAAAGAGGCACTTCCAGATATCCTCAAAGAATATGTCAGACGAAACCTGGAAAAGACGGTGGCTAATCTAATGCAGACAACACCAATAACAATCCAAACAGTGCCATCCAAGCCATCAACTGCTGACCTCAAGGGAAAACTACTTGCAGACATCATCGATAATCCCGAAGAGGAAGAACTCCGAAAGGCATTGCTCAATTCGATCAGAAAAGCTAAGAAGAAAGCTGCGGGATGTAAGCAAGATAAGCCAGTCAAGCGTCATCGGGATGAACCTGACAAAGACGAAGGGAAGAAAAGAAGAAAACCTTCCAAGTCAACCGGCCCTTCTACCACAGCACACTCTTCTGGAACAACAAAGCAATCAAGCCAAGAAAAGTTCGTTCCACTTGAAGGAGGGGCATTCGATGAGACTGAAGCTTATGATGACATGAGTATTGATCAAGAATTTCCTATTGCACCACCAAGAGTTCAGAATGTCACTGCACTACCCACCAATGAAAAAGTCAAACCTCAACCAGAATGGGTTAATCCTGAAGCTCCAAAGTTCGATTGGTTTGAAACGATGGTGGACGCATATCCTGAAGCTGAAAATGATGCACCTGTTGAAGGCTCTAATGTGGACTTCACCAAACGACTGAAGAAGGCAATAAAAGTCCAGAAGTTGGGATTGCCTAATATCATTAGAGTTCGCAAAGATGGCTTCACAGAATTCAAAACATTCACTACTTCAGCGCTGGAGTTTGAGTACAACCTGGAACAAGTAGCAAGAGCTCTTTCTGAAAACATTGACTGGGATCATGCGCGGGTTTCTCATCCAAAAGAACAACTCCAACTCCGTGATTTCTCCCAACCATTACCTCTCGTTGGCCATTCTCACAACCCGAAGATTCCCAAGGTGTACTTCTTCAATAACGACTTGGATTATCTGATCCATGGAAACACAAACCCTGAGAAATGTTATGCAACTTCCCTTACCAAGTACCAAGCAGCTTCGTATACTTTAGAAGGTTTTGAAGAACAAATCGGCGATTTATTTATCAATGAAGTTCAAGAATACAACGATGAAGCTGCTATGGGAATATATCACTGGCCAAATCTGAGAAAGTGGTTCTACAAATGGAAACTCACCTTTCCTTCAAAACCTGAAGCTGAAGTTTATCAAAGAAGTAGAATCCTGTCCATCACAAGTGCAGAAACTGAATCAATGTTTGGCTACAACTATCTGAAGAAAATCACCATGAGGAGGCTGGACGATAAAGAATACACCTTCAAAGAAGCAGACTATCCTTACCTGCACATCAATGATATTGAAGACATGTATCTCCTGAAAGTTCAAGGAAAACTCGAACATCTTCCTGGGCGTCTTCAGTATGATATCGTCAACTCTGTGTTGCTGTACATCCGCAATATTGTCATCAGATCCAGAGTTGAAGACGTGCACCTTGGGGTAGAAAGCTACCAGAAGAAACTGAATTTGGTCAGGCCTAATCTCCAACCTCCGGGAATAGCAAACAAGAAGCCGTACACTTTCGGTGATAGAACATTTAGGTTGGTGTATGTAAGGGATAGAAGCTCAACGAGATTCATGGGGTATCAAGAAATCCACAAGTTCAGTGATGAAACTCTTCTGCATGTCAAGTCTGAACTTGAAAAGATTCTGGCAAACCATAGAAAGGGGTTGAAGACGGGATGGTTAAAGCATATGAGCTGGAGTAAGAATGATACGAAGCAAGCAGTCAAGTTCATTGATCGGATTGACAAAAGGCTCAAGTTTCGAACAACAATGAGACGACTGGAAAGCTATGTGGGAGGACGTGCCAGAGTTCCTAACATTTTTACTTTCCGTCGACCTGAGCAGTAATCCTTGGTATAATTTGTTATCATTTGTCATATTTCATCATAATTTTCCACCATTTATT
Source organism: Artemisia tridentata subsp. tridentata (assembly GCA_021014915.2). Classification (NCBI taxonomy): domain Eukaryota; kingdom Viridiplantae; phylum Streptophyta; class Magnoliopsida; order Asterales; family Asteraceae; genus Artemisia; species Artemisia tridentata. Next base: position 68,997,622 of record CP139504.1, on the reverse strand, counting down.
ATCATTGACAATGGCTTGTGCACACATCACAGTGCACAACCCGTTCCTGTAAAGAAAGGACCCTGAGGTACGCTTCAGTGCCTCAATCTTGATCAAAGGAGTGAAAGCTTCTTACTTATGAGTAGAATTAAACCAAAATTTTTCTAAGTTTTTTCAAAATTCTGCTCATAAGGACAAGTATTCCCTCGTTAAGGGGGAGCATGTGAAAAATAATCTTTGTTTTGAAAACAAAAGTTCTTGAAATTCTTCCCGTAAACCTCAAAAAGAGCATATTTTAATCAAAAGTTTAACAAAAACAACATGAGTATGCTATTTTTGAGGGGGAGAATTAAAATGTGATTAAAATATGGTACTAAAACGCTGAAATCTCATGTGAGCAAGACTCAGAATTGAACCCTTGAATTGACGATAGCAAAAGTCAGTAGTCGAAAAGACATGTCCGGGACGGGTAATAATTTCAAGCCAGTTTATCTGGTGATGTAAACGTGTCTCGCAAAGGATGTGTCTGAGTAGAATGTACCGATTTTGAGCTATTTTCCTTGAATGTGATCTGGACGGGTAATAATTTCAAGCTAGTTCATGTTCATTAAAAAAAATCAATCAATTCAAAAAGTGCTAACTCTACCCGACATGTGCAAATTTATCTTAACCACTTATGAGCACATGTTAAGGGGGAGTATTTATGAAAATCACAAAACTCTCAAAGTGTTAACAAAATATGTTTTCATAATCATAAACACTTTGAGAGACTTTTCAAAAAGTTTGGTTTATGGCAACAATAGGATAGTCATAGAGTTATAAGGTGACTAAGGTTAGGAAAAACCGTCCTATGATCCGCCAGAGCCGGAGGGATCTACCCAAGGACAATACCAATAGTTTAGTACTAGAAAGTCCTAGGTATGATTGAAAAAGGAGAAATGAAATGAAAGGAGAAAGAAAGGGTTGAAGAATGAAAAAGAAAAGTAAAGAAAAGGGTGAAAAGAAATAGCCCTCCATTTGATCAACCTTAGGGCAGACACCGGGTTTAATACATATGCTACTGGATTGTTACCAAGGTAACACCGGTATTGAAGATTAAGCCGTCATGGACCCAGTGACGCACTGCACTAAACTTCTAGCCACTCAGGTGTCTCTCAAAAGACACTTGTTTCATTTCACATGGAGAACCCTTCATTATCTATCGACCTCTCACTACGAGATGTGTTGATATTGAAAAGGAGGCACTTTGCTCCATGCCTCCGAAGACAAAAAAAAAGCACTAAATCGAGTCTAGAGCCATGAGATACATCAAAGATCTCTTAGGTACACTTAGCATACACTGGCTGTTCAACAAATGGAACACCAGTTGTACACTATAAGAGTGTCCTTCGCAGATCTTAGCAATCTGCCGAGAACGTTCATGAGAGAACTCATAAATTATGATTCTCAGTGATTGAATGGAAATCCTGCCAGGGTCAATATCAAACAGCCCTGACAGCAGGTCACATCGGTAATTCCTTATGGATTACGCTTAGTGTTAGCTCCAAAACGGTCTACAGTCATGAGGTGATCCTCAGCGGCTCACTTAATCGTAGGTGCACTTCGGTGTGTCTGTGTAAGCCCTTTCGGGGGTATCCGATTCAGAACGGCCTGGGTTAGGATTAGAGAAAGTCTTCAAACTATGCTGTTGACGATCTTGAAGTCCGAATCTGTAAGTGCCGGATGATTTATTGCTAATTGTTTACACTGCAGCGAATCATGGAGACCTGGAGTTACATAACCACCATTCTATCATGCTCATATCCTGAAGATGCGTTCTTACAAAGACTAAGAGATAACAAAAGTTCAAAGATGTTAAAAAAAGTCAAAGTTCAAGCACTACAACCTTTTACAAGTCAAAGATTGAAGAAGTGAGAACCGATTGAAGAACAAAAGTCAAAAGACATATGAGCATGGTGGAAAAGACGTAAAGACACCAGAATCAAAGAACGTTGGTGACAAGGCAGATTGAGACGATACCATATCATATCACAACAAGAACAAAGAACAAAGATACAAATGATGTCAAAAGCCAAAGAAGCAAAGACGACGCCAAGCAACCTCGATGACCAATACTTAGGGGGAGATTGTTGGGAACACGTTATTATTCATCAAGTATTGATCATTTATGTAATAGGTTGCTTAGGCCTTTAGGTTTGTTTTATGGCCCAGCCTGTGTAGAAGGCCCATGGGCTGTGTCTTATTATTTATGTTTATTATGTTGTTAATTAGGAAAAAGCCCTAATCCTTGTAAACACTATAAATACCCCATCCCATTCAAGGGAGAGGGTTGGTTGGTTGAATGCTCATTTACATTTCATTATTCTTAATCGCAACATCCCATCTCTTTCTCTCTCTAACTTTCTCTCTCTAGATCTAAGGTAGATTAGTAGCTTGTGTGATAAATCTAAGTAACAACACATTGCCTTAAAAGCTAGGGTAGATTCAAGTGATGATGAGGAGTCTAGTTCAGGTAGCGAAGATGAAGAGTATGCCATGGCCATAAGAGATTTCAAAAAGTTCTTTAGAAGATGAGGGAAGTTCGTAAGACAACCTCGAGAAGAAAAGAAATCCTTCTGGAAAGACCGTGATGATAAGAAATGAAAAGTAGATAGGAAGTGCTTTAGGTGCGGGGATACTAGTCATCTAATAGGAGAATGTCCGAAGCCATCGAAGAACCAGACTCAAAGAGCCTTTATTAGTGGTGCTTGGAGTGACAGTGAAGATGATGACGAAGAGCCTAAGAATGACGAAGTTGCTCTTATGGCTCATGACTCTAACGAGGTACAATCTGACTTATCTTACTCTTCTATTGATGATGACACCTTAAAAATAGAATATAACAAACTGTGTGAACTTACTCTAAAAATCATAAACAAAAATAAGTTTTTAAAAACCAAAAAGGAATTTTTAGAAAACGAAGTTTATTGGTTAAAACAAAAAGCTATACGATTAGAAAAGGGTAAAGCCATTAAAGAAACGTGTGTTTCATGTCAAGAACTTAAACTAGAATTAGAAACACTTAAGACCACACAGGAAGAACTTATCAAACAAAACTCTAAATTTAAAAGGTTTGATAAAAATATCAGTTGTGTAGATGAGATAATGAAAGTTCAAAAGTTAACTCATGATAAAACTGGATTAGGCTTTCTGAAACTAGGAGACTTAAGTAGTTTCAAGAAACAAGCCGCTAAAGTACAAGAAACTATTCCAACAAGTTCAGAAACCCACGGATCCCACGGAACCAAAATCTTGGTTCCGCCAGTAGTGGAAAAAGTTTCCGCGAGTACTATTGCTGAACAGAAGGATTGCACTTCGGCTCGTACTGAATTCGTTAAAGTCACAAGAAAACCTAACACTAGTACAACTGTTAATAAACAAAAACCAGCTGTTACTATAGGAGTAAGACAAGCTAAAAATGAATTTAGAGTTAAATCTACTCAACCAAGACCTAGGACGACTATTCCCAAACGCCCCTTTCCTAAGAGTAATTACAACACACAACATCATTATCAAAATAGTTGGAACCTAAACTTACCTAGAAGTTATCAAAGTCCCAACTACATGCCATGGAACCCATATCCACCATTTCCATACATGAATCAAGATAATGGAATGTTGAACCCAAATGGACCCATGAGATATTGGGACCAAACGCTTGAGTTTTCCTTTAACTTAGGTATGCTTGAAAGTTGGGTTAGAACCGGACGAGTGGATAAAAGATAGCGGGTGTTCAAGGCACATGACGGGAAACAAAAGCCTTTTCTCAACCTACCAAGTGTACGATGGAGGTAATGTTACGTTTGGTAGCAAGCTTAAAAGTAAAATCATCGAAAAAGGTACTATCTCTCATGACTCTCTCTCTAATGATGATGTTGCTCATGTTGATAACTTAGGTATTAACTTACTTAGTATTAGTCAACTATGTCGTAAAAAGTATGACGTCCTTTTCAGTGAAAACAGAAGTAAGATACTTAAAAATGGTACAACCGTAGGAAAATGTGTTTTGAAGAATAACGTATACGTTATGAAATTAGACAAAACATCTAAAGACAAACTTTGTCTCACCTCCTTAGACGACAACTCAACTTTGTGGCATAGACGCTTAGGCCACGCCAATATGAGACCCATCCAATCTCTATCATCTAAGGAACTCGTTAGGAACTTACCCAAGTTGAAATATGACCAACACTTTTGTGATGCTTGCAAAATTGGGAAACAAGTTCATAATAGCCATAAGGCTAAAAACATGGTGTCTACATCTAGGTGTCTAGAACTATTGCATATGGATTTGTTTGGTCCATCCACTATACAAAGTTATGGAGGAAACTTCTACACTTTGGTCATAGTGGATGATTATTCAAGATACACTTGGACTAAATTTTTGAAAACTAAAAATGAAACTTTTGATAAATTTGAAATTCTAAGTAAGAAAATTCAAAATCAACAAGGAAATAGCATTGTGTCAATTAGAATGGACCACGGTCGTGAATTTGACAATGAAACTCAATTTGGAGCTTTTTGTGATGCTAATGGCATAACAGGTAATTTCTCGGCTCCTCGAACTCCTCAATAAAACGGTGTAGTAGAACGTAAAAATAGAACACTTCAAGAAATGAGTAGAACAATGCTAAATGAACAAAACATTCCACAAAAGTTTTGGTGCAACGCCGTTGACACATCCACATATATCTTAAATAGAGTCTTAATTATACCATTTTTGAATAAAACACCATATGAGCTTTATAGACGCAAAAAGCCTACTTTAGGATATTTTAGAGTTTTTAGAAGCAAGTGCTTCATTTTAAACACTAAGGATTATCTCACTAAGTTTGACCCAAAGTCTTATGAAGGTGTGTTCCTTGGATACTCACAAAATAGTAAAGCATATATCGTCTTGAACAAAGAAACCTTAAGAGTCGAGGAATCGTTGAACGTAACATTCGACGAAAGTCCACCTCCCTCTAAGAAATCACCTTTGGTAGATGATGACTTAGTTGAAAGTCAAATGGTTTAAAACCAAGAAAATCTAGATAATGATAAAGAATATGAACCTTTAAATAAGGAAATAGTCAATATCAAAGAATCTAGAAGTCATCCATTAGATAACGTCATAGGAGAAATTAATGAAAGAACCTTAAGATCAAAAGTTCAAAATCAAAGTAATTTTTTTTGTTTCATTTCAACAATTGATCCCAAAAATATAAATGAGGCCATAAAAGATGAATCTTGGGTTATAACAATGCAAGAAGAACTAAACGAATTTGTTAGAAATGATGTTTGGACATTAGTCCCGCAACCTAAATGTAAAACCATAATTGGAACAAAATGTGTGTTTAGAAATAAAATGGATGAAAATAGTGTAGTGTCTAGAAACAAAGCTAGGCTAGTAGCTCAAGGCTACAATCAACAAGAAGGTATAGACTACGACGAAACATTCGCTCCGGTTGCTAGGCTCGAGTCAATTAGAATACTACTTGCATATGCATGTGCACATGACTTTAAACTTTTTCAAATGGATGTCAAAAGTGCATTTCTTAATGGTTTTATTAATGAGGAAATGTATGTCGCACAACCTCCCGGCTTTGCCGATTTTGAAAATCCAAATCATGTCTACAAACTTAAAAAAACTTTATACGGACTTAAGAAAGCACCAATAGCCTGGTATGATCGACTTAAGACTTTCCTAGTTGAACATAAGTATACCATGGGCCTAGTAGACAACACTCTTTTCACTAAGAAAAAGGGATCACATATTATCATAGTTCAGATATTGATGCGTGGTTTTGCAACCTTACAACAGGTTTTACCTCTCGAGGGATCTCAAGAGGCTTACAACCCCACCAGGCAGTGTACCTGACCGATGTAGTATAGTGTAGTGGTAAGTACGGGGGATTGATCGTTCTCCACAGGGAATAGTGTTCGTTAGGTATGAAAAACTACTCTAGTAGGTCTAAGGGTGAGAGAAGATTCTTTTTGTGTTTTTATAATTTTATGAAAGCAAGTAAAATCTCGGGTTTGAAGGAGTGGGCGGAATTAGTTGCTAGTCAACTAACCCAAATTACTACGAATGCAAATAAAATAAAATAACAGAAAATGAAAAGGTTGTGAAACTTATGTGGAGAGAAATGTGTTTACCTAGATTTCCTTACTCCCTAACTATCTTTTACCGGTTGATTAGTGTGTATTAATTGCGTGGATGACGGGTGTATTCCTTAATACCAATCGTGGGGTGGCGTACGTACTTCCCCAACTCTATAAGCTCCTACTTCACTCCTATGTCGAGCCGGCTAAGAAGCTCCTAACATGGGATCACTAGAATTCGCTCATGCATTAAATACAACCATAAAAACCTTAGTACGCATTGGTTCATGTTTCTTAAGACGTTCAAGCAAGTTACCGAATAGGAAGTTAGCCAGTTTTCTTAAGCCTAACATCGATGAACAATCATCCAATACAACTAATAACACACTAATAACCAATAATCAATAGCTAGGTTTCATTAGATCTAAGCAAACACAAGATAAATCTAGCCTAGCATGTTAATCAAAAGACAAGAACAAGATATAATTAAACAACACATAGACATATTGATTGATTAAATGAACACTTATCTTCAATTAAACATGGGAGATCCAAGGGTATGAAAACCCTTAAAAATGGCAGAAATTCATCTTAGGGTTTCTCCTCCAAAATTACACACAATAAGTTCCACCCTAATGACAAAAAATTGCAAAACTATATATAGAGTTTAAGGGCTGACGGCGTCACGTTATAGATCATGACGCCGTCACCTCGCCGCTTTTAGGGTTCCCGGATGGCCTTCCTGACGCCGTCCCTCTTTAGTGCTCCAAAATCCGCTCTGGCCTATCAAGGGGTGACGCCGTCAGAATTAAGCTTGACGCCGTCCCTCTTTAAGTTAAACTGTGATGGCCTTGATCACTTCAAAGGGTGACGCCGTCAGATTTTTCATGCAAAATTCTCTGGCTTATCATGAGTAATTTTCATATCCATCTTTTTTGCCAAGCTGTGACGCCGTCTGGGCCAATCCCTGACGCCGTCAAAGGTACTTTCCAGCATAATTTTGAGACTTTGCCATTTTCTTCACTTTTATGCTCCAAAAACGTCCAAAATGCTTCCTTTTCCAGATTTCTTCTCCAAAGTACCTAAAATGACAAAAGGAACGATTTAGGGCAATATTTGATCAAATAAATACGATTTAGGGCTTAAATGACCCCCTAAAAGCGGTACACTTTTCGCTTCATCAAATACCCTTACACTTGAGATTTGCTTGTCCTCAAGCAAATGCGCTTTTATTCTAATCAAAATACAAGTTAGGGGTCATTTAACGCTAATATAAAAGTAATTACAACAAATAGTCGTTCCACTTTAATCATAATAAGCACGGAGATTACATACTAGCACCTCACAAGTAGTGTTTAGATACTCACATCTCTCAAGTGTCATCAAAATAAATCTCATAAATGAAAACGGATAATAGCTCTCACTACCTGTCATAGCAAATAGATTACCATAGGCTTGGGCAAGGATCAAAAACCTTCTCCAGTAGGCGTAAGCACCTAAGATAAACTATCAAAGAGGGCTTTTACATGGGTTGTAACATTAGGTGTAGGGATATGATAAACACGGTTTTGTTGGATAAGGGATATTTTACTGGTGGCGAGTTAAAGATCTTGATTAATTACATGTACTATACAATGTTGCTAAGCCAAGACTCGACTCAATCTTAAGCTAAAAACAAAATAACAAAAACATAAAATAAACATAAAATGAAACGGGATGGTAGTCCGTATGATTTTTCTACTTTTCTTTTTCTCATTTTTTTTGTATTTTTCTTGATTTTTTTTTTTTTTTTTTTTTTTTTTTTTTTTTTTTTTTTTTTGCATACACTTTTGCCCTACCATCCAAAATAATACATCATAGGGGCGTTGCATTCCCCTTACACTTGAATTTTTACATAACTTTACAAATACTATTCTAATGACTCGAATTAAGATAATCGAAACACTTGGAGTACTTTTAAAATATTTAGCACATATGGGGGTAATAATGTTGTTCTTCCCCATTACTCCATTACACATTACTTAGTACTTTACCCATGACTCCCAATCGTCCCAAAACAATATGTACAAAGATATGACTCGACTTAGCAACCATGTAATCAATTAGATAATTAACTTGGGTTTAAACAAACGTTGTCACAATAATGCACTAAAAATGAGTGCATACAAGGTAGGCTAAGGCGATTTAGGGTACATTTTAGTGGGCTGTAACAAATTCTTCCTTTAAGTAAAATGCTTAAAGGTCGAAACGAAAAGATAGGCTCTGAGGGGTGTACTAGGGGTATCGTGTACTAAAAATGAGTACAACGCAAAGGGTGTGGGAGAATTACTTGACCAATGTAGCCAAAGTAATTATAACAAAAAACAAAGGTGTAAAACAATGGGTTAATCCTAATGCCTCTTATCATGTAGTAAATCTAACTACACGAATGTAGTCTCACTTGTGGCCTTGGAATGGTCCTAACGCAAGTTCTAGAATCTAAGTGCTACCGGTACACACATCATAGTATAAATGCTTTTCCTACCAATTCTAGGGGCGAACCTCACATATTTGGGGGTGGAAAATTTTTTAGTGGTACGGTTTTGTGCTAGTCATATAACTCCTATCCATGAGACGCTCATTAAGATCAAAGTTTCACTCCTAAATGTTGTAAAAATTTTTAAATTTGGCACTAAAATTGCCCTAACAGGTATTTCTCTCAGTTTTATTACACATTTACTATTAAACAAACAAAAATCAAGCGTGAAAGCATTTTCTAATCGTACTTTACCCCCCCTTACACTTAAGATGAACATTGTCCCCAATGTTCAAATAACAAATGTAAAAGTAAATAAGGTAAAAGAATGAAATCAAATACTCCCCTGATTCGCTCGGTGGATAATGTGGCAACATGGTTAGATCTTCTTCCAAGGTAATGTAGAAGCTTTACGACTAATGCATCGCCAAAAGCTTGATCCAACAAACATTTCCTTGTCCAAAATAACCTGTTAAACCTGAGAAAACAAACACGAAAACCTGCATAACATCGGCGGGATAAACTCTATATAAGGATATAATGCTTGTGGAATGATAATTTTGCAGATTCCTGGAGTCTATAAGTTATAGATTTAATAAAAACTTTTTATGAAAACAAGACTTTCAAAATTTTCAGAAAATTAAAACCTGACACCGTCAGGTTGTAAGGCCTGACGCCGTCAGAAATGATCTGACAGAATTCTCATGTTTAAGTTTCCGGAAAATTTCTGGAAAAACCTATACCTTACTTCCTGGAAATCCTGCAAAATATCATTATGACTCGATACAAGCATTTGACTCAAACAATTACTAATATGTATGTTAATTTATTATTGTTATGATTCATGTTCATTTGTTCTAATAAACCGATTTGGATTTCCCTTACACTTATCTTTTGCAAAATACCTTTATATGTAGTTAAGACGAAGTTAAAAACAAGATAAAGCATTTTCACAATTTCGTTTCGAACATGAATCAATAATAATAAAAATTAAACATACATACGGAAGCAAATAAAATCAAACAAACAAATAAATAAACACACAAAGCAAATAAAGCTTGGGTTGCCTCCCAAGAAGCGCTTGATTTTGTTCGAGTCACGAGCCTGACTCTACCCTTATTTAACGGATAAAGGAGAGGTTTTTTCTACACTTAGGATTAAGTGCGGGTGATAGTAGCGATACACACCATCTTGGTGGAAGTATGCCGCGTGAGGAAAGAGTGGTGGATGAATTATATACTCAAAGGGGTGTGCTCCTTTCATCATAACCTTACCTAGTTCACTTTGGTTAATGGGTGAATTAAAGTTTTCTCCTAAAAAGGGATCATCTTCTATCAACTTCGAGAGACTCCTAGTTGGGAATCCATCTTGACCTAATAAACCCGGTTTAAACCCATAGTGTTTCTTGTGATTAATCATGAATGGGTGATGTAAGTATGAAAGGTTATGGTTCACTCCTATGTCAGCTTCCTCTCTACAAGCCTTAGAGTCTACTACCTTCAACATAAAACTACTCGGACTATATGGTTTGATGGGTGGGTCGGGACCTAATTCAATTCCTAAGTTCACATCTAAGGATGGAAGATTAGGTAACGGTTTTGGTTTAGGCTCCGGTTCATCAAAACTAGGAACTTCCATAGAACTAAAAGAAAGGTTATGACTACAAGTATTCAAACCTATTTCTTCTAGTTTTGTTTGGTCCAAGGGCTCTACCTCTATTGGGGTTCCTATCGTCTCTTCTACTTCTTCCGGGTAAGTCACGGGTGGTGTGGGTGCCTCGAATGATGGTGGGTTTTGTGGAGTACTTGGTGGACTTGGATTTTCTACTTTATCCTCCATCTTATCTTGATTACCTATGTGCTTATTATGTGATTTGTTGAAGTCTATCCCCAACATGCACCTAGGTATCTCAAATCCTTTTCTATTCATCTCAAATTCTTGGTCCGATTCATAAGAATCATTCTCAATAACTTGATCACTATGTTCCATTTGCCTAAAGGATTCCTCATACTCATCATATGTCTTGGTGAAATCTAATCCAAGCATGCACCTAGGTAGTTCAACATTAACCATCTCACAATCTTGGTCGGGTTCATAAGAAACTATCCTAGGTGAAGGCTCATATGGTGCATAGGTTTCACATAATGAGGTATTTTGAGGGTTTGATGGGGCTCCTAAGGTGATTTCCTCAAAAGTTTTATGCACTTGGTCTCTTTTCTCAAGGTACTCACTAAAATCTATGTAAGATCCTGTTCTCATTACTTCATTCCACCATCTTGATTTATACAAATTAGTAAAATTATATTTCTTCATGTAAAACTCTAGTCGCGGATTTGGTAGATTCACGTTCTCCATAATGGCGAACGGAAGAGTCAATGGAAAAACTTTACGAACAAAAGCACAAAGAAAAGATAGACTACGAGAAAGCTACAAAATAAAAAGAAAAAATCTCACTTGATAGGAATCTTGTGAGTAGACCTAATAAAAATAAAATTTCAACCTAAGCAATAACTACTCCCCGGCAACGGCGCCAAAAACTTGATGCGTGGTTTTGCAACCTTACAACAGGTTTTACCTCTCGAGGTATCTCAAGAGGCTTACAACCCCACCAGGCAGTGTACCTGACCGATGTAGTATAGTGTAGTGGTAAGTACGGGGGATTGATCGTTCTCCACAGGGAATAGTGTTCGTTAGGTATGAAAAACTACTCTAGTAGGTCTAAGGGTGAGAGAAGATTCTTTTTGTGTTTTTATAATTTTATGAAAGCAAGTAAAATCTCGGGTTTAAAGGAGTGGGCGGAATTAGTTGCTAGTCAACTAACCCAAATTACTACGAATGCAAATAAAATAAAATAACAGAAAATGAAAAGGTTGTGAAACTTATGTGGAGAGAAATGTGTTTACTTAGATTTTCTTACTCCCTAACTATCTTTTACCGGTTGATTAGTGTGTATTAATTGCGTGGATGACGGGTGTATTCCTTAATACCAATCGTGGGGTGGCGTACGTACTTCCCCAACTCTATAAGCTCCTACTTCACTCCTATGTCGAGCCGGCTAAGAAACTCCTAACATGGGATCACTAGAATTCGCTCATGCATTAAATAAAACCATAAAAACCTTAGTACGCATTGGTTCATGTTTCTTAAGACGTTCAAGCAAGTTACCGAATAGGAAGTTAGCCAGTTTTCTTAAGCCTAACATCGATGAACAATCATCCAATACAACTAATAACACACTAATAACCAATAATCAATAGCTAGGTTTCATTAGATCTAAGCAAACACAAGATAAATCTAGCCTAGCATGTTAATCAAAAGACAAGAACAAGATATAATCAAACAACACATAGACATATTGATTGATTAAATGAACACTTATCTTCAATTAAACATGGGAGATCCAAGGGTATGAAAACCCTTAAAAATGGCATAAATTCGTCTTAGGGTTTCTCCTCCAAAATTACACACAATAAGTTCCACCCTAATGACAAAAAATTGCAAAACTATATATAGAGTTTAAGGGCTGACGGCGTCACGTTATAGATCCTGACGCCGTCACCTCGCCGCTTTTAGGGTTCCTGGATGGCCTTCCTGACGCCGTCCCTCTTTAGTGCTCCAAAATCCGCTCTGGCCTATCAAGGGGTGACGCCGTCAGAATTGAGCTTGACGCCGTCCCTCTTTAAGTTAAACCGTGATGGCCTTGATCACTTCAAAGGGTGACGCCGTCAGATTTTTCATGCAAAATTCTCTGGCTTATCATGAGTAATTTTCATATCCATCTTTTTTGCCAAGCTGTGACGCCGTCTGGGCCAATACCTGACGCCGTCAAAGGTACTTTCCAGCATAATTTTGAGACTTTGCCATTTTCTTCACTTTTATGCTCCAAAAACGTCTAAAATGCTTCCTTTTTCAGATTTCTTCTCCAAAGTACCTAAAATGACAAAAGGAACGATTTAGGGCAATATTTGATCAAATAAATACGATTTAGGGCTTAAATGACCCCCTAAAAGCGGTACACTTTTCGCTTCATAGTTCAGATATATGTGGATGACATTATATTCGGATCAACTTGTCAAGAGTTATGCGATGATTTCTCAAAAATCATGCATGACGAGTTTGAAATGAGTATGATAGGAGAACTAAACTTTTTTTAGGACTGTAAATAAAACAATTAGAAGATGGGATATTCTTTAACCAATCTAAGTACATCAAAGATATGCTTAAGAAATTTGGTCTTGAAGATTCCAAGCCTATGAAAACACACATGTCTTTCGAAACCAAACTCACAAAGGATGACGAAAGTGAATCCGTGGATAGCACTAAATATAGAGGAATGATTGGTAGTTTACTCTATCTCACAGCTAGTAGACCGAACATTATGTTTAGTGTTTGTCTATGTGCTCGCTTTCAAGAAGATCCTAAAACATCCCATCTTGAAGCCGTCAAACGAATATTTAGATATATTAAAGGTACTACACATTTAGGATTATGGTATCCCAAAGGAACGGGTGTCGAAACCATAGTGTATGCCGACTCAGACCATGCCGGTGACTATGTCGATAGAAAAAGTACAAGTGGTATTTGTACTTTTGTTGGGCATTGTCTCACCTCATGGTTTGCTAAGAAACATGTTAATACAAATATCGTCCCAAAAACGTTATTTATATTTTTGATCTTTACTTAGTTTTGTTAATGACAATTACAAGGTATATCTTTTAGCAAATTATAAATACTAGCTTAAGTCTCTTAAGTACACATTTTACACTTCACAAAATAACCAAGAATTACAAGTTTGCTTATTTAGTAACTTGTTTCCTTAAAAGGAAACTTTAATTCTAAAAACATTCCATGACATCATTGCATACATCACATATAATATCTTTGTTAGATTGTGATATATCTTGTTTAGATTTACAAGTTACATAGTTGACATTTGAGGATTTTGGATGATTTGGTAAGATATGGAAGATTTGGAAAGATACACCAAATCTATTAGCTGTCAACACCCACGGATCCAAGTCCAATGAAGGACGGATCCATATTGTGGGATCCGTGGGATCCGTCAGCTGGATATCAGCTTGTCTATAAATAGCAAGCTGATCATTTGGCTTTCTCATCACTCATATAGCTTAAACACACATATTCATTCAGTATATATCTTACTAACATCATTCATACTTGCATTTCACTTTGATCTTCCTTTTTGTAGAAAAGAGATCAAGCTTTCAAGGATCTACAGAACCGTAATCCTTTAGTTTCATTACTGTGTGATATTGTAGTTTGTTTCACACATCATTATCTATCATTTGTAATCAGTGAGTGTGGTTAGTGTTTTAGTCCTCAAAACACAAAGAGAGTAGGGAGTGGTTGTACCCTTGTAAAGAACTCGACATCTAGCTTAGTGTCGGTAAAGTATATAGGCGAAGTCAGGTTGGTTCTACCTTGTAAAAGAACCCGATGTTTAGCTTAGTACCGGAAAAAGAAGTAAGCGACGTGTAAAGGTTTTCTCCGCCTAGAAAAGGAGTTTGTTTCTTAGTGAAGGATAAACTCTCGAGTTGGAAGCTCGGGGAGTGGAGTAGGGCAAGGAAGAGAGTCCTTGTAGCCGAACCACCATAAACAACAGTGTTGTGTGGTTTGATCTTTCCTCTCTTTATCTTTTGTTTATATTGTGTGATTATTTGTTTGTGATTGTTTCCTTTGAATTAACATATAGTAACAAAGCAAATAAAACTTGAAAAACGGTAAAAACTATTCAACCCCCCTTCTAGTTTTCCACAATTGGTATCAGAGCTACGTTACTTAAGACTTTTAAAATATATTGTATTTTAAAACTTAAAACGATCCATGGATTTTGAAAACTTTAAAGAAGGGCAATCTATGCAGAGACCACCTCTATTTGAACCAAATTGCTTTATTTATTGGAAAAATCGCTTTGAGACTTATGTGAAGTCAAAGGATATAGATCTATGGTATATAATAGTTGATGGTGATTAAAAACCTATTAGTAATAATATTTCGGGTGGTCGGGATGAAGGAGCTTCTCTTACTCGTCACAGTGATGAGCAAAAGAAACTAATTGCCAAAAATAATGAAGCCAAAATGATGCTTTATAATGCCTTACCTAAGAAAGATTATGAAAGATTTTTTATGTGTAAAACGGCTAAGGATATTTGGCAATCTCTTATTATCACACATCAAGGGAACTCACAAGTAAAAGATAACAAAATTGATCTTCTTGTCCAACAATACGAACAATTTGTTATCTCTGAAGATGAGACCATTGATAGTGCGTTTGCTAGGTTCAATACTATTATTACATCACTTAAAGCACTTGACGAATCTTTTTCTATTAAGAATTTTGTCAGGAAATTTCTAAGAGCACTCCATCTGAAATGGAGAGCAAAGGTGACAGCTATTGAAGAATCTAAAGATCTCTCAAGCATGACACTGGATGAGCTCATAGGAAACCTAAAAGTTCACGAAATGATTATGGAAAAAGACTCGGAAATTGTCAAAGGCAAAAAGGAGAAGATTAAGTCTATTGCCTTGAAAGCCAAAACCGAGTCAAGTGACGATGATGAATCTTATTCAAACAGTGATGATGAAGAATATGCCATGGCCGTGAGGGATTTCAAGAAATTCTTCAAGAGACGAGGAAACTTTGTAAAACCACCTCGTGATGAAAAGAAATCCTCTCGGAAAGATCGTGACGATAAGAAAGGTAAGGTTGACAGGAAATGCTATAGGTGTGGTGACTCCAGTCACTTAATAGGAGAATGTCCAAAGCCTCCAAAGACCAAGTCTCAAAGAGCCTTCGTTAGTGGAGCTTGGAGCGATAGTGAAGGAGATGATGATGATGAGCCTAAGAACAACGAAATTGCCCTTATGGCTGATGACACAGAAGAGGTATGCTTGAAAGTTGATCTTGAACCTGATGAGTGGATCAAAGATAGTGGGTGCTCAAGACACATGACGGGAAACAAAAATCTTTTCTCAACCTACCAAGTGTATGACGGAGGTAATGTCACATTCGGTAGCAAGCTTAAAAGTAAAATCATCGGAAAAGGTACAATCTCTCATGACTCTCTATCTATTGATGATGTTGCTCATGTAGATAATTTAGGATTTAATTTACTTAGTATAAGTCAATTATGCCGCAAAAAGTATAACGTCCTTTTCAGTGAAAATGGAAGTAAAATACTTAAAGATGGCATAACCGTAGGAAAAGGTGTTTTAAAGAATAATGTCTATGTTATGAAATTAGATAAAACACCTAAAGATAAGTTATGTCTTACCTCCTTGGATGAAAACTCAACTCTATGGCATCGACGCTTAGGTCATGCAAATATGAGGCTTATTCAATCCTTGTCATCCAAAGAACTCATTAGGAACCTACCCAAGTTGAAATATGACCAACACTTTTGTAATGCTTGCAAAATTGGGAAACAAGTACATAACAGCCATAAGGCTAAAATCATGGTATCTACATCTAGATGCCTAGAATTATTACATATGGATTTGTTTGGCCCGTCGGCTATACAAAGTTATGGAGGAAATTTTTACACTTTAGTTATAGTAGACGATTACTCTAGATATACATGAACAAAAATTTTGAAAACTAAAAATGAGGCATTCGATAAATTTGAAATTCTAAGCAAGAAAATTCAAAATCAAATAGGAAGTAACATAGTATCTATTAGAACTGACCATGGTTGAGAATTTGACAATGAAATCCAATTTGGAAATTTTTGTGATAATAATGGAATAACTCATAATTTCTCGGCTCCTCGTACACCTCAATCAAATGGTGTAGTAGAACATAAAAATAGAACAATTCAAGAAATGAGTAGAACTATGTTAAATGAACAAAACATACCTCAAAAGTTTTGGTGTCACGCTGTAGATACTTCCACATATATCCTCAATAGAGTTTTAATTAAACCATTTTTAAATAAAACCCCCTATGAAATTTATCGAGGCAAAAAGCCTACATTAGGATATTTTAGAGTTTTTGGAAGCAAGTGCTTCATTTTAAACACTAAGGATTATCTCACCAAGTTCGACCCAAAGTCGTACGAAGGTGTATTTCTTGGGTACTCACAAAACAGTAAAGCATATATAGTATTAAACAAGGAAACATCAAGAGTCGAGGAATCATTGAACGTAACATTCAACGAAAGTCCACCTCCCTCTAAGACATCACCTTTGGTAGATGATGACTTAGTTGAAAGTCAAATGGCTAAAGATATAGAAAACATTGAAAATGACAATGAACCTGTAAAAGGAGAGATAGTCAATATCAAAGAAACAAAAAGTCATCCATTAGAAAACGTCATAGGAAAACTTAATGAAAGAACATTAAGGTCCAAAGCTCAAAATGAAAGTAATTATTTTTGTTTTATTTCAACTGTTGAGCCTAAAAATATAAACGAGGCAATAAAAGATGAATCTTGGGTAATTGCTATGCAAGAAGAACTAAATCAATTTATTAGAAATGATGTTTGGACATTGGTCCCTCCACCTAAAAACCAAACCATAATCAGCACCAAATGGGTCTTTAGAAATAAAATGGATGAAAATGGTATTGTATCTAGAAATAAAGCTAGGCTAGTAGCTCAAGGCTACAATCAACAAGAAGGTATAGATTACGTTGAAACTTTTGCACCCGTAGCTAGACTTGAGTCTATTAGGATATTACTTGCATATGCATGTGCACATGATTTTAAGCTATTTCAAATGGATGTCAAAAGTGCTTTCTTAAATGGTTTTATAAATGAAGAAGTATATGTTGCACAACCTCCCGGCTTTGCCGACTTTGAAAAACCAAATTATGTTTTCAAACTTAAGAAAGCTTTATACGGACTTAAGCAAGCACCAAAGGCTTGGTATGATCGACTTAAGACCTTCCTAGTTGACCATAAGTATACCATGGGCCTAGTAGATAATACTCTCTTCACCAAGAAAAAGGGATCACATATTATCATTGTCCAGATATATGTGGATGACATTATATTCGGTTCAACTTGTCAAGAGTTATGCAACGATTTCTCAAAAATCATGCATGACGAGTTTGAAATGAGTATGATGGGGGAACTAAACTTTTTCTTAGGTCTCCAAATAAAACAATTAGAAGATGGGATATTCTTCAACCAATCAAAGTATATCAAAGATATGCTTAAGAAGTTTGGTCTTGAAGACTCAAAACCCATGAAAACACCCATGTCCTCCGAAACCAAACTCACAAAGGATGAAGAAAATGAATCCGTAGATAGCACTAAATATAGAGGAATGATTGGTAGTTTACTCTATCTTACGGCTAGTAGGCCTGACATTATGTTTAGTGTTTGTCTATGTGCACGTTTTCAAGAAGATCCAAAAATGTCCCATCTTGAAGCCGTTAAACGGATATTTAGGTACATCAAAGGGACTACACACTTAGGATTATGGTATCCCAAAGGAACGGGTGTAGAAACCATAGTGTATACCGACTCAGACCATGCCGGTGACTATGTTGATAGGAAAAGTACTAGCGGTATTTGTACTTTTGTAGGACTTTGTCTCACATCATGGTTCGCTAAGAAACAAACTACCCTCGCAATCTCAACAAAAGAGGCAGAGTATGTATCTGCAGGAAAGGCGTGTCAACAAGCACTATGGATGAAACAAGCTCTCGTTGACTATGGAATTGAACTCAACAACATTCCCATTCTTTGCGACAACAAAGGTGCTATTGATCTAAGCAAAAATCCAGTCCAACATGCTAGAACCAAACATATTGAAATATGCCATCACTTCCTTTGCGACAATGTACAGAAGGGAATCATCTCAATTGAGAAAGTTTCCTCAGAGGACAACATTGCCGATATTCTCACAAAACCTCTAAAATGAGAACCTTTCAACTATCTTAGACTTGGATTAGGATTAATGGAACCTAGTGATTAGGTAAAACATTAGTGTAAATATTAGTTTAACCAAACTCGACACTAAACCAAAAATTGCGTTCTGATCCGCGGAACCAAACGATAACAAAGGCGGATCCTTTGTTTTGGATCCGTCGGATCCGTCGCATGCACAGCCAAGTTTATTATTAAATAAACAAGAACAAGTACTATTCATTCCTCACTCCAAAACATATCACCCTACTGTATTCGACACACACTCAATCTCCATCACAATTTAGACCATTTTCTTCCACAAATTTGTGCTTCTAACACCACTGTAAGTATTCTTATCATGTTTATACTCCTGATCTGCGTCTAGGATTTCTATTTCATGCACAAAACCAAAACTTGGGGTATATGCATAATTCTTGAAAAATCATGAAGCATATTTACATTATCATACTTAAAAACATGTTTTTCTTAGTTAGGAATTACATCTCATAGCACATTGTCTTAATTTAACAAAAACCCCATGAAAATTTTCTTACTAAAACCTTCTAACGACTAGGTAAAATGATCTTTTTGAACATTGTTCATACAAATGCAAAAACGTTATGTTTTAGACATCACTTGCATAATGTCTCTTGAATGCTAAAGGGAATACATAATTAATATGTATTTTCGGGTACATTCAACCGTAGCTACATTGAAATAGGAGCGTTTGGGTTATCTCTCGTTTTTAACACAAAACTTGCATAAACTAAATTTTCATGCATAAAAAAGGGTCGAGATAACCGCACCTCCACATTGTCCCCATGTAGGCACACACTAGAAATTTTACACTTACTTTGATCATTTCAACTAAAACTATGTAACTTTTGTACTTAGGAAAATCATGCCTCCCGCAACCAACTACGATCACAAAAGAACCGTTAACTACTTACCCGAAGTCCACAAAACCAAAGGTCTAACCAATGCCCAAATCGAAAATTTCAAAGCTTTAGAGAAAAAGTATGTCCATGAGGGTAGAGTCGTAGATTCCTTGTTCTATGAAGGAACACAACTTAGGGAACACTTAGCCGCAATTCGATTTGATACTCTTTTGGATATAGATGAACAAATCATTCCTAGGTTCATTCTTGAGTTCTATGCTAGTATAGGTCTTAGTTCGTGTGACCAAGGTTACTTAAGTCTTTAGTTTACTTTAAATGGAAATCATATCAACATCCCTCTTGATCAATTTGGTGAGGTCTTGGGCATTCCAAATCAAGGGACATGTATTTATTCGGACAAATGGTCCTTAACAATCTTAGAATCCAATCTCGATAGGACGGCACCATATGTCACTCTTCTCGCATCAAAAGAAGTACTTAGGGAACATCTCTTCATTCCTAAGAACAACCCCACAAGGATGTATCGTGGCCGCGAAGTTGCTAGAGATCCATTTGCTATGGAGCTCAATGAACTCAAACCCGAATTCAAGAAAATGGAAGAGGTCTTAAGGGCCAACGTCATGTGTACGGTAGGAAACCGTGATCACATAAATGCTTGTTTGTGTCATATGATGTTCAACATCTCAACTCGTCAACCCTTCAACCTTGCTTATTATGTTGCTAAAAGGATGTGTGACATTCCGATTCAAGGCAAGACTGCATTGCCTTATGGAATGCTCTTGACTCGACTCTATAGAGCTTTTGCACCTGTCCGCCCAAACTCCTTAGGATTTGTCCCAGAATACACAGAGATCCCACACACTTTCGTTCCCTTAAGTAATTTTAGAGTATCGGTTGATAAGGGAAAACGTCCTCGTGCACCAACATCATCCTCATCATCTTCAATGAGTGAAGATGATGGTTTGCCAAATTCTAGGATTCCTCCACCCGAATACTTGAGCCATCTTCCTCCAATTCCAAATGAATCCGCTGAGTATCGCAACATTAAAGGAATGGTGAAGAATCTTGGTCGTTGGATGATGAAATTGCACAAAGGTATGAAGAAGTTGAAGAAGAAGCTTAGTTGAAGGAGTGTTTGGATTTGAACAATGTTAGACAATGTGATGTTAAACTTGTATGTGTCTCGACTTTATCTGATAATACTTGTTATGTATGTGTAATAACTAACATTTGCAGGTAGATAACCCTCATGGTTATCAATTTTCCGGGTTATAGCCTATGTTTGGCATAACACCTAAAAAGGTAAGTTTCTAAGAACGGATTAATCTATGATCAATCGTGTGTTAATATTATCATATTTAGTTGTTTTGCTATACATATTAGTTGTTAAATAAGTTCTAGGAGAATTTTTGGGTTTTCGTCAAAAAACGCGAAATATGACAAGTCTTCTGTTTAGTTTTAGTATTAGGGACACGGATCCGGCGGATCCCAAAACTTGGCTCCGCCAAGGGTTATCGTTGGTTCTGCCATCCGCCAACCTGCGGATTTGGCGGATCCCATAATTTGGATCCGCGTTTGATCCCATTTGGATCCGCAGGTTACTCAGTAAATTTTAAAACCATTTCGACTCATCCCGATTCTTAGATTTTAATTTCTTGTACCATTTAGAATTCATCCAACTGATCATAAATAATCTTAGAATCATTTAGGAATACTTACAAACTTAGGAACAAAATTTCCCACCAAAATTTAAATTTTTGAATTTTAGGTATGAGTTACCAAACTGATACAAAGAAGGAACCCTTTTTAGGGATCCGTCAAATCCGTAGAAACATCATATCATAAGATTTTCCACTATCTCCTTGTATTTACTGCAAATCCCCAACACATTACTCAACCCAAGCTCAATGGATTGACTTCCTTGATATGACCTGCACAAATTTTTGTTCCAAATCATTAGAAACCTACATTCTCTATTTGATTCACATCAAATCCAAACACACAGACTCACAAACCTTCTGCCTATAAATTAGTACTTTAGGATCATCAATTCACATCATAACCATCTCTTCTCCTGTACATCTTAGCTTTCATACTTCACCATGACCAAGTCAAACAACTCCTCCACATCTAAGCCACCAAAAAGGACAGCCCGTATTAGTGTGAAACCTTGTTGTCTCATCAACATCCACAATTCATCCTCAGAAGAATCATCACCACTAAACATCTCCTCACCAATTGCTAGTGAAAATTTCCTTACCTTGCCTACTCCAACTCCCTCTCATGTAGTCATAAAACCACCACCTCCTACTATTACTCCTGTAGCAACCACACCACCACCCGCTCCATCATAGTATGAGAAGTCTGCATCATCACCATCCTCACCAAAACTCCAACCCATGAAACTCTTTAGGACACCACCAACATCTCCACAACCATATATTGAAGAGTTAGAAGATCTTCCACCTATATCAACCAATCCTCCACCAATGAGTCTTGAAAACTTAGAGCCCATGCTATTCCATCCTCTCCATCCGGAGATTCATGGTCCTCTATACCGTGAAGCACCACAATCTCATCCCCAAATACCACCACTATCACCAACTTCAACACTCATCGCCATAGATGAGGCAATGTGGAGCAACATTCCTCAAACCCAAGAGGAGATAAGTGCAGAGTTAACACAACTCTATACTCTCTCGGGTATTATTGACCACTGCCTAAATGAAGCCATGGATATCCAAAACATCCTAATGAACTCCCTCCAAACACCACCACCAACCAATCAACAACCATCCAACAACAACAACCAACCACCACCACCACCACCACAAAACTTGGAGCCTAGTCTTCCTCCCGGCTTTTCAAGTCATGATTGCGCACATTGTGAAAGAACGGCTCACTTGGCTCAAAGGACAAACATTTTGGTGCACGAGCTCCAAAATGAAATGAGGTTCATTTTGAACCACATTCTTGAGCGTTTAAATGCCATCTCTCATCCTCCTCAATAGGAGCTTTCTAGTCTAGTTGTTATGACCTTTTAGATTGTTGGTTTAGGACTTTTTATTTCTTTCTAGGATGTCTTTTTATTGTACTTGTAACATCATTTCATCATTGTGACTTTTGTCACAAAATTTTCAATATCTATGAATGTGATGTTTTATGCTTATGAGTGATCAACATATTGCATATTATCATTATCTTTGATGACTAACATCCTTATATAGCTTGTTGTACTCTATATCATGATTGCTTTAGGTACTGATGAAGCGAAAAGTGTACCGCTTTTAAGGGGTCATTTAAGCCCTAAATCGTATTTATTTGATCAAATATTGCCCTAAATCGTTCCTTTTGTCATTTTAGGTACTTTTGAGGAGAAATCTGGAAAAGGAGGCATTTTTGGACGTTTTTGGAGCATAAAAGTGAAGAAAACGACAAAGTCTCAAAAATCGGCTAAAAGTTACCTTTGACGGCGTCAGATTTTACTCTGGACAGCGTCATGGCTTGGCAAGAAAAGGTGGATGTGAAATTTACTCATGATAAGCCAGTGAAAATTGCATGTGAATTCTGACGGCGTCACGCTTTAACCTGATCAAGGGCGTCACGGCTTAATTCAAAGAGGGACGGCGTCACGTTCAAGGTCTGACGGCGTCAAGCCTTGATAAGCCAGAACGGATTTTGGAGAGCTAAAGAGGGACGGCGTCAAGAAGGCCATCCGGGAACCCTAGAAGCGGCGAGGTGACGGCGTCACACTCCATAAGGTGACGCCGTCAGATGTAAAAATCTATATATAGTTTTGCAATTCTTTGTCATAAGGGGGGAACTTAGTGTGGAATTTTTGGGAGAAAACCCTAAGACGATTTTAGCATCTTTTTCAAGGCTTTTTGCCTTGAGATCTTCCATGTTACATTGAAGATAAGTTATCAATTAATCATTCAATATGTCTATGTGTTGTTTGATTTTATCTTGTTCTTGTCTTTTGTTTAACATGTTAGGCTAGATTTATCTTGTGTTTGCTTAGATCTAATGAAACCTAGCTATTGATTATTGGTTATTAGTGTGTTATTAGTTGTATTGGATGATTGTTTATCTATGTTAGGCTTAAGAAAACTGGCTAACTTCCTATTCGGTAACTTGCTTGAACGTCTTAAGAAACATGAACCAAATGCGTACTAAAGGTTTTTATGGTTGTATTTAATGCACAAGCGAATTCTAGTGATCCCATGTTAGGAGCTTCCTAGCCGGCTCGACATAGGAGTGAAGTAGGAGCTTGTAGAGTTGGGGAAGTACGTACGCCACCCCACGATTGGTATTAAGGAATACACCCGTCATCCACGCAACTAATACACACTAATCAACCGGTAAAAGATAGTTAGGGAGTAAGGAAATCTAAGTGAACACATTTCTCTACACATTAGTTTTCACCAACATTTTTATTTTTGTTATTTTATTTTATTTGCATTTGTAGTTATTTGGGTTAGTTGACTAGCAACTATTTCCGCCCACTCTTTCAAACCCGAGATTTTACTTGCTTTCATAAAATTATAAAAACACAAAAAGAATCTTCCTCAACCTTTAGACCTATTAGAGTAGTTTTTCATACCTAACGAACACTATTCCCTGTGGAGAACGATCAATCCCCCGTACTTACCACTTTACTATACTACAACGGTCAGGTACACTGCCTGGTGGGGATTGCAAACTTCTCAAGATCCCTTGAGAGGTAAAACCTGTTGTAAGGTTGCAAAACTACGAATCAAGTTTTTGGCGCCGCTGCCGGGGAATAGTTATTGTTTAGGTTGAATTTTTATTTTATAGGTCTACTCACTAGATTCCTTTTTAGTGAGATTTTTATTTTATTTTTCTAGGTCTTCTTTAGTCTATCTTTTTTTCTTCGTGCTTTTGTTCGTAACAGATTTTCATTGACTATTCAGTTTGCCATTATGGAAAACGCGAATCCACCCCTTACACCTGGCGAAGTGGCTTTGTTGCGGAGCCAACTTGAGAATGAGATTAGTGAGCTCAGGGAGCTCAGTAGAATGATTGATATAGAGCTTGATTATGCCTTGAACAACTTAGGGACCGCCATATACTCAGATAATTACTTAGAACGTAATAATCTTACGGTTGATAAGTTGATTGAGAAAATTGATGAAGTGAAGGTAGATCCTAGGTTTGATGATTATTTCAATGAATACCCCACTAAGGAGGAGATTGCTTACTATAACAACCTAGTTGATAATCCTCGACCACCTTTTGTTAGAATTGACCCAAAGATTAAGAGGGGTGATCCCGGGAATGTGAAGATACCATGTATGATTGGGTACCAATACGTTGAGCATGCTTACATTGACTGTGAATCCCCAATCAATGTTATGTCTTCAGGCCTTTATAGCCAGATCATAAACACACCACTTGAGCCTAGGATGGACCCCAAGTGTCCAGGCGGAGTTTGCAACTTCGTTGGAAGGATTAAAGATATGCATATCCTTGTCGGGAATTTTACCTTTGTCACCAACTTCATGATCTTAGAAGATTTGGCAAGTGTTGTTGACTGCCGCCTATCTCGCGTGGTGTTAGGTAAGCCATTTATTGAAGCATCCAATTTAAGGTATGATCGTTTGAAAGGCACGGTTCAGTTTTCTAATCGCATAGATAGGATCACATATAGGATGCCTTATCGGGTAAATGAATTTCGTTTTGTGCCTCGATTTGACAAGGACAACATTGGTGCGATTGAGGACATCAATGAAGAGGATAAAGAAAAAGGCATGGACTATGTTTGGAATAAGAGAAGCCTTTATTATAAAGATTGCTTAAACCTTGGACCTAAATACAAAATTGATATGGAGGTTGTTAGGATGGTTAGAGGGGCAATTGAGAAGCATAACGGAAAAACGTAGAACCCGTGACTTTGAGTCTAGCTACAAGACTCGTTAATAAAGAAAAGCGCTTCTTGGGAGGCAACCCAAGCTTTATTTTATTTATTTGCTTTGTGTGTTTATTTGTTTGTTTGTTTGTTTTTATTTGCTTCCGTATGTGTGTTTAATTTTTATTATTATTGATTCATGTTCAAAACTAAAATTGTGAAAATGCTTTATTTTGTTTTTAACTTCGTCTTAACTACATATAAAGGTATTTTGCAAAAGATAAGTGTAAGGGAAATCTAAATTGGTTTATTAGAACACATATGAACATGAATCGTAATAATATTAAATTAACATACATATTCGTATTTGTTTGAGTCAAATGCTTGTATCGAGTCATAATGATGTTTTGCAGGATTTCCAGGAAGTAAGGTAAAGGTTTTTCCAGAAATTTTCCGGAAACTTAAAATGAGAATTTTTGTCAGGTCATTTCTGACGGCGTCAGGGTTTATAACCTGACGGCGTCAGATTTAATTTTCAGAAATTTTTGAAAGTTTTGTTTTTAAAAAGTTTTTATTAAATCTCCAACTTATAATCTCCAGGAATCTGCAAAATTATCATTCCACAAGCATTATATCCTTATATATAGATTTATCCCGCCGATGTTATGCTGGTTTTCGTGTTTGTTTTCTCAGGTTTAACAGGTTATTTCGGACAAGGAAATGTTTTGAATCAAGCTTATGGCGATGCATTAGTCATGGAGCTTCAACATTACTTTGGAAGAAGATTTAACCGTGTTACTTCATTATCCACCGAGCGAATCAGGGGAGTATTTGATTTCATTCTTTTACTTTATGCTTTTACATTTGTTATTTGAACATTGGGGACAATGTTCATCTTAAGTGTAAGGGGAGGGTAAAAGTACGATTAGAGAATGCTATTACGCTTGATTTTTGTTTGTTTAATAGTAGATGTGTAATAAAACTGAGAGAAATACTTGTTAAGGTAATTTTAGTGCCAAATTTAAAATTTTTTACAACATATAGGAGTGAAACTTTGATCTTAATGAGCGTCTCACGGATAGGAGTTATATGACTAGCACAAAAACTGTACCACTAAAAAAAATTTCCACCCCCAAATATGTGAGGTTCGCCCCTAGAATTGGTAGGAAAAGCATTTATGCTATGATGTGTGTACCGGTAGCACTTAGATTCTAGAACTTGCGTTAGGACCATTCCAAGGCCACAAGTGAGACTACATTCGTGTAGTTAGATTTACTACATGATAAGAGGCATTAGGATTAACCCATTGTTTTACACCTGTGTTTTTGTTATAATTACTTTGGCTACATTGGTCAAGTAATTCTCCCACACCCCTTGCGTTGTACTCATTTTTAGTACACGATACCCCTAGTTCACCCCTCAGAGCCTATCTTTTCGTTTCGACCTTTAAGCATTTTACTTAAAGGAAGAATTTGTTACACCCCACTAAAATGTACACCCAAATCGCCTTAGCCTACCTTGTATGCACTCATTTTTAGTGCATTATTGTTACAACATTTGTTTAAACCCAAGTTAATTATCTAATTGATTACATGGTTGCTAAGTCGAGTCATATCCTTGTACATATTGTTTTGGGACGATTGGGACTCATGGGTAAAGTACTAGTGTAATGGAGTAATGGGGAAGAACAACATTATTACCCCCATATGTGCTAAATATTTTAAAAGTACTCCAAGTTTTTCAATTATCTTAATTCGAGTCATTAGAATAGTTATTTGTAAAGTTATGTAAAAGTTCAAGTGTAAGGGGGATGCAATGCTCCTATGATGTATTATTTTGGATGGTAGGGCAAGAGTGTATGCAAAAAAAAAAAAAAAAAAAAAATAATAAAAAAAAAATTAAAAAAAAATCAAGAAAAATACAAAAAATGAGAAAAAGAAAAGTAGAAAAAACATACGGACTACCATCCCGTTTTATTTCATTTTTATTTTATGTTTTTGTTATTTTGTTTTTAGCTTAAGATTGAGTCGAGTCTTGGCTTAGCAACATTGTATAGTACATGTAATTAATCAAGATCTTTAACTCGCCACCAGTAAAATATCCTTTATCCAACAAAACCGTGTTTTCCTTTTCCCTACACCTAACGTTATAACCCATGTAAAAGCCCTCTTTGATAGTTTATCTTAGGTGCTTACGCCTAGTGGAGGAGGTTTTCGATCCTTTCCCAAGCCTATGGTAATCTATTTGCTATGACAGGTAGTGAGAGATATTATCCGTTTTCATTTATGAGATTTATTTTGATGACACTTGAGAGATGTGAGTATCTAAACACTATTTGTGAGGTGCTAGTTTATAATCTCCGTGCTTATTATGATTGAAGTGGAACGATTATTTGTTGTAATTACTTTTATGTTTGCATTAAATGACCCCTAACCTATATTTTGATTAGAATAAAAGCGCATTTGCTTGAGGACAAGCAAATCTCAAGTGTAAGGGTATTTGATGAAGCGAAAAGTGTACCGCTTTTAAGGGGTCATTTAAGCCCTAAATCGTATTTATTTGATCAAATATTGCCCTAAATCGTTCCTTTTGTCATTTTAGGTACTTTTGAGGAGAAATCTGGAAAAGGAGGCATTTTGGACGTTTTTGGAGCATAAAAGTGAAGAAAACGACAAAGTCTCAAAAATCGGCTAAAAGTTACCTTTGACGGCGTCAAATTTTACTCTGGACGGCGTCATGGCTTGGCAAGAAAAGGTGGATGTGAAATTTACTCATGATAAGCCAGTGAAAATTGCATGTGAATTCTGACGGCGTCACGCTTTAACCTGATCAAGGGCGTCACGGCTTAATTCAAAGAGGGACGGCGTCACGTTCAAGGTCTGACGGCGTCAAGCCTTGATAAGCCAGAACGGATTTTGGAGAGCTAAAGAGGGACGGCGTCAAGAAGGCCATCCGGGAACCCTAGAAGCGGCGAGGTGACGGCGTCACACTCCATAAGGTGACGCCGTCAGATGTAAAAATCTATATATAGTTTTGCAATTCTTTGTCATAAGGGGGGAACTTAGTGTGGAATTTTTGGGAGAAAACCCTAAGACGATTTTAGCATCTTTTTCAAGGCTTTTTGCCTTGAGATCTTCCATGTTACATTGAAGATAAGTTATCAATTAATCATTCAATATGTCTATGTGTTGTTTGATTTTATCTTGTTCTTGTCTTTTGTTTAACATGTTAGGCTAGATTTATCTTGTGTTTGCTTAGATCTAATGAAACCTAGCTATTGATTATTGGTTATTAGTGTGTTATTAGTTGTATTGGATGATTGTTTATCTATGTTAGGCTTAAGAAAACTGGCTAACTTCCTATTCGGTAACTTGCTTGAACGTCTTAAGAAACATGAACCAAATGCGTACTAAAGGTTTTTATAGTTGTATTTAATGCACAAGCGAATTCTAGTGATCCCATGTTAGGAGCTTCCTAGCCGGCTCGACATAGGAGTGAAGTAGGAGCTTGTAGAGTTGGGGAAGTACGTACGCCACCCCACGATTGGTATTAAGGAATACACCCGTCATCCACGCAACTAATACACACTAATCAACCGGTAAAAGATAGTTAGGGAGTAAGGAAATCTAAGTGAACACATTTCTCTACACATTAGTTTTCACCAACATTTTCATTTTTGTTATTTTATTTTATTTGCATTTGTAGTTATTTGGGTTAGTTGACTAGCAACTAATTCCGCCCACTCTTTCAAACCCGAGATTTTACTTGCTTTCATAAAATTATAAAAACACAAAAAGAATCTTCCTCAACCTTTAGACCTATTAGAGTAGTTTTTCATACCTAACGAACACTATTCCCTGTGGAGAACGATCAATCCCCCGTACTTACCACTTTACTATACTACAACGGTCAGGTACACTGCCTGGTGGGGATTGCAAACTTCTCAAGATCCCTTGAGAGGTAAAACCTGTTGTAAGGTTGCAAAACCACGCATCAGGTACAAATAATCATCAGACACTTACTTTGACTTTTTAAAGTCAAAACATATTAAAAGGCTTGTTTGGAAGAACACTTCACATGCATTCTACTTCTTCATTGAAGTTATTCATCACTAACACTTCATTTGCAGCATATCATACCCTTCAAAAGTATACGTTGGTACTCGAATAATGGGGAGTATACATCGAGGGGGAGCATTTCATGATAATTTCATATTATAACCATTTGTTTTGTAGGTACATACATCATTTACTTGTTACTCCTTCTAGGGGGAGTATAAAACAAGGGGGAGCTTTAAAGTTCTCAAAATCACATTCCGCTAGGGGGAGTATAAAACAAGGGGGAGAAAGGACTAAGTTTGCATTAACTGTGATTCATCACAGTACATACACTTTTACAAAACTTTTCTTTAATAAACAAACTTAATATATATTTTTAAGAACTCATGCTATATTTATTCTCTTGCTCAAAAATATACCTTATGTTTTGTCATCAACAAAAAGGGGGAGATTGTTAATACAAATATCGTCCCAAAAACGTTATTTATATTTTTGATCTTTACTTAGTTTTGTTAATGACAATTACAAGGTATATCTTTTAGCAAATTATAAATACTAGCTTAAGTCTCTTAAGTACACATTTTACACTTCACAAAATAACCAAGAATTACAAGTTTGCTTATTTAGTAACTTGTTTCCTTAAAAGGAAACTTTAATTCTAAAAACATTCCATGACATCATTGCATACATCACATATAATATCTTTGTTAGATTGTGATATATCTTGTTTAGATTTACAAGTTACATAGTTGACATTTGAGGATTTTGGATGATTTGGTAAGATATGGAAGATTTGGAAAGATACACCAAATCTATTAGCTGTCAACACCCACGGATCCAAGTCCAATGAAGGACGGATCCATATTGTGGGATCCGTGGGATCCGTCAGCTGGATATCAGCTTGTCTATAAATAGCAAGCTGATCATTTGGCTTTCTCATCACTCATATAGCTTAAACACACATATTCATTCAGTATATATCTTACTAACATCATTCATACTTGCATTTCACTTTGATCTTCCTTTTTGTAGAAAAGAGATCAAGCTTTCAAGGATCTACAGAACCGTAATCCTTCAGTTTCATTACTGTGTGATATTGTAGTTTGTTTCACACATCATTATCTATCATTTGTAATCAGTGAGTGTGGTTAGTGTTTTAGTCCTCAAAACACAAAGAGAGTAGGGAGTGGTTGTACCCTTGTAAAGAACTCGACATCTAGCTTAGTGTCGGTAAAGTATATAGGCGAAGTCAGGTTGGTTCTACCTTGTAAAAGAACCCGGTGTTTAGCTTAGTACCGGAAAAAGAAGTAAGCGACGTGTAAAGGTTTTCTCCGCCTAGAAAAGGAGTTTGTTTCTTAGTGAAGGATAAACTCTCGAGTTGGAAGCTCGGGGAGTGGAGTAGGGCAAGGAAGAGAGTCCTTGTAGCCGAACCACTATAAACAACAGTGTTGTGTGGTTTGATCTTTCCTCTCTTTATCTTTTGTTTATATTGTGTGATTATTTGTTTGTGATTGTTTCCTTTGAATTAACATATAGTAACAAAGCAAATAAAACTCGAAAAACGGTAAAAACT
This sequence comes from Artemisia tridentata subsp. tridentata, assembly GCA_021014915.2. Taxonomy (NCBI): domain Eukaryota; kingdom Viridiplantae; phylum Streptophyta; class Magnoliopsida; order Asterales; family Asteraceae; genus Artemisia; species Artemisia tridentata. The sequence goes on along the minus strand of CP139504.1, from coordinate 68,966,731 downwards.
ATTCAACCCCCCTTCTAGTTTTCCACAAAACAAATGGCTCTAGCAATATCAACAACCGAAGCCGAATACATGTCAGCAGGAAAAGCTTGCCAACAAGCTCTCTGGATGAAACAAGCTCTCGTCGACTATGGAATTCAACTCAACGACGTTCCTATTCTTTGTGACAACAAAGGAGCTATCGACCTTAGCAAGAATCCAGTTCAACACGCTAGAACCAAACACATAGAAATTCGTCACCACTTTCTTCGCGACAATGTTCAAAAGGGAAACATCTCAATCGAGAAAGTATCCTCAGAAGACAACATTGCCGATATTCTCACAAAACCTCTTAAGAGAGAACCTTTTAACCTTCTTAGACTTGGTTTAGGATTAATGGAACCAAATGTGTAGTTAAAACCTTAACTTAACCAAACACGACAAAAACAACCAACTGCCAAAATGTTCCCACGGAACCAATCGATAACAAGGACGGAACCCACTTTTTGGTTCCGCCAAATCTGTGGGTTCCTGAGATTGTTTTTTAATATTTCAGATAAACACCCTCTTCTCACATTTGCCAAAAACATACAAGAAACACAAACTCGATCCATAGCACCCCATTCTTAGAATTTAGGTCATCCCCTTCAACAAACTTGTGCTTTAGTCCACACTGTAAGTATCCTAACTATATCTACATTCCTGATCTGATTCTAGGATTTCTATTTCTTGCACAAAATCAAAACTTGGGGTTTATGCATATTTTTGTAAAATCATGAAGCATATTCATTGAATTACATAACAAATCATGTTTTTCATAGTTAGGAATTGCATCTTTTAGGACATTATCATAATTCACTAAAAACCCCATGAGAAATTTTTTATAAAAATCTTCTCATGATTTGGAAACACGGTTTTTGCACATTGTTCATACAAATAAAAACGTTATGTTTTAAACATCATTTGCATAATGTCTCTTGAATGCTAAAAGGAATACATAACTAATATGTATTTTCGGGTACATTCAATCGAAGCTACATTGAATTAGGAGCGTTTGGGTTATCTCTCGTTTTGTTACAAAATTTTCATGCATTAAAAAGAGTCGAGATAACTACACCTCCACATTGTCCCCATATAGGCACACACTAGAACATTACATATATACTTTCGTTAGTTCTAACTAAACTATGTAATTTTCGTGTCTAGGATAACATCATGCCTCCCGCAACCTACTACGACCACAAAGACACCCTTAACTACCTCCCTAAACACCATAAGACCAAGGGACTTTCAACCGAACAAGTTAAGATATTTAAGGCTTTAGAAAAGAGATACGTTCACGAGGGTAGAACCATAGATCCCTCCTTTTTAGAAGAAACCAACATCCGACAACAATTAGCTACCATCAAATTTGATTGTCTTTTGGACATAGGCGAAACTATATGTCCTAGATTTGTGATAGAATTCTAAGCTTGTGTCGTTCTAAGTTCCAATGACTATGGTCTCATCTCCATCCATTTCAAGGTCAATCAATACCAATTCAACATTCCCTTGAACCAATTCGAGGAATTCTTAGGAATTCCGGGTGTAGGTACTTGTCTTTACACCGACAAATGGTCGTTGTCAAGCCTCGATTCCATTGTTGATCGTATGCCTCCATACGACACACCATTGACTCCCAAAGAGACTATCTGTGATCATCTCTTTCTCCCTAGGACCACCCACACTAGGACAACACGTCAAGGTCATGAAATTGATAGAGACCCGTTTGGCATGGAGCTAAACGAGCTTAGGCCCCAATTCAAGAAGTTGGAAGAAATTATTTGGGCAAACGTTTTATGCACCATAGGGAATAGGGATCATCTCAATGCTAGTCTTTGTTATATGCTTTATTGTGTGTCCACCCATCAACCCTTCAACCTAGCTTATTATGTCGCCAAGAGAATGGCCGACATTCCGGTGTTAGGAACCACTGCCATGCCATACGGGATGCTTCTCACCCGTCTCTATAGAGCGTTTGCACCCATCCCTCCTAACGCTAGAGGTTTCTGCCCAGACTACTCTCTCATTCCCCATACTTTTGTACCCCTAAGTGACGAAAGAGTAGCTAAGTTAAAAGGAAAACGCCCTCATCCTCCAACCTCCTCATCATCATCATCCGTGAGCGAGGATGATGGTCTGCCTAACTCTAGGATTCCTCCTCCGGAATATTTGAGCCAACTTCCACCAATTGAGCAACAAAGTGAAGAGTTCAAACAGACGATAGGAATGATGAAGAACATCGGGCGTTGGTTGATGAAGATAAACAAGAAGTTATATAAGCAGTGAGGTGATGGAGTGTTTGGTACAATCAATTTGAAACAATGATGTGGTGATTTTTATGTTTGTAGGATGTTATCTTATTGTTGAACAAATACTTGAACTAACTTGATCATGCAGGACGATAACACTTTGATGTTATCAATTTTTCATGTTTAAGCCACTGTTTGGCTAAACTTCCATTATTAGTAAGTTCAAAATCGCCGGTTTGATCTATATGTTAACATGTGTTTATACCTGTGTTTGTGTTAATAATCAATCACAACTAATTAATTACATATGTTTTAGGATAATTTACGAAATTTGAATGGGTTTAGGGGTCTTAAAAATCCGCTCTGTAAACTTTTTTCGATTGGCGGATATGGCGGAACCAAAAATATGGTTTCGTCTGTTTAAAATTTTGGTGCCGCCAAAATATACCCAACGGATCACGCGGAACCAAAAACAGGGGTCCGCCTTTGTTATCGTTTGGTTCCGCGGATCAACATTCATATTTTTAAATTTTTCATTCAATCCCGCACTTTAGATCATTGATTCTTGAATTATGATTCCTTTACTAATAATTCATCACATTAGGATCATCTTAGCAAACTTAGAACTATAAGAAACTCATTTCCCACCAAATTTTGAAATTTCAAAATTCCACTCAAGTTACCTTTCTCTAACAAGCAAGGACCCCTCAAATTGGTTTCTTGCAATCCGTGGATCAATCACAACACCAGATTTCCCACTCAATCTTTGCATTTACTGCATATCTCCTTCATCTTACTCAACTCCATCTCCATGGATTGACTTAGATGATGTGACTAGCTTATTTTCTTCTTCCAAATCATTAGGAACCAACATTTTTCTATGGATCAACATCACATCCAAACACACCCTTCCATAAACATTACTGTCTATAAATTAGAAGCTTTAGGATGATCACAATTCACATCTTCACCATCATTTCTAATAGCAATTTCTGCAATATCACCATCACTTCTCTTCTCAACAATGCCTAAGTCAAAAAACTCATCCACAAGTAGACCACACAGAAGGACAGCTCGAATAAGTGTCAGACCTTGCTGTTTCGTGAATCTCAATTCTTCATCAGAAGAATCTTCACCCTTAAACATTTCATCACCCATTGCTAATGAAAACTTCCTCACTCTATCAACTTCAACACCACCTCATATAATCATCAACACTCCACCACCCACCATAACACCAGTAGCTACCACACCACCACCCGCACCATCTCAAACAACAAGATCACCATCACCTCCTCATTCACCCAAACTCCAACCCATGGAGCTATTTGCTACTCCACCAACCTCACCACACCCATACTTGGAAACTCTTGAAGACCTTCTACCTAGGTCCACCAATCCACCACCAATGCCATTTGAGGCTCAAGAACCACTCATCTTTCATCCCATCTATAGGGACATTCACGGTCCTCTTTACCGTGATCAAGCTCCACCTCCACCACAACCTCAACCTCAAGTTCTTTCACCAACATCCACCCTACAAGCCATTGATGAGTCAATGTGGATTAACCAACCACAAACTCAAGGCGAGATCAATGAAGAACTTGACTGCCTATATGCCTTCTCCAACATGGTGGATTCCCGCCTTAATGAAGCTATGGATTTACAATCCACTTTGCTAGCTTCCATCATGTCTCCTACCTATATTCCACCACCTCCACCATCAAACAACCAACCACCACCACCACCACCAACTAATGAACCAAACCTTCCTCCAAACTTCCCTAGACATGGATGTTCCATTTGTGAGAGGACCGCCCACTTAACTCAACGAACCAACATTTTGGTTCACGAGTTACAAAACGAAATGCGGTTCATTTTGAACCACATCCTAGAGCGCCTAAATGCTCTTTCACACCCACCACAATAGACGCTAGGAGTTTCTCTATTGTTTGTTTTTTCTTTTATAGAATTTTTAGGACTTCTATTTTAGGTTATTTTCCATTTCATTTAGTTTGTAACATCTTAATTTGTGACTTTGGTCACAAATATTTTTCAAATGAAGGATGTTGTGTTAATGCTTGTGTGTGATCACTTATTGTGCATTATATTTTGTTGATTTGAACTACTAACATTTGCATTAATATATGGTTGGTTTGAACTATTAACTTGGTTTGAACAATTATATTTAGTTGACTTTTTTGGTCAAACAGGTTGAACTACTACTCTTGGTTGAACCTTTGTAGATCTCATGCATCATATTACTTGGTTGGCTTGAATCATATACAACTAACCTTTTTTTTGTAGCATTTCTCATCCTTGCATCATATACGTTGGTACCCTAGCAACGGGGAGTATTGATCAAGGGGGAGCTTATCAAGCACTAACCTTTGTTTTGTAGATTTCTCTTTTCATGCATCATAAACTTGGCACTTCAATTAGGGGGAGTATTGTCCAAGGGGGAGCTATTAAGCACTCAAAATCCATGAATCATCATATTTGGTACTCCAAATTAGGGGGTGTAATCACCAAGGGCCATTCATCACATTCCGTTATGCATTTCCTCTTTTTGTTTCAACAAAAAGGGGGAGATTATATTAAACTCATACATCATACATTTCACACATGTTTTATGCCAAATTGATTTCAAAACTTGCATAAAACTAGTTTAATCTATATTTTTAAAAGACTTAAACTTTATTTATTTCATTGCTTAAAAATAAACTTTATATTTTGTCATCAACAAAAAAGGGGAGATTGTTAATACAAATATCGTCTAAAAACGTTATTTATATTTTACGATCTTTGCTATATTTTGTTAATGACAATTATAAACTTTATCTTTAGCAAAGCATATATATAAGCTAAGTCTTTTACATATATAGTTATAAGCTTTTAAAAACTCATAACATGCTACATACATGATCACTAGTTTATACATGATACATACATGTTACATACATTTTACATTTTACATATTACATTTTAATTCTTACAATGGAAATATGTACATGACATGTTTTTTACCTTTATTAGATCGAATCACACATATAATAGTATTAGAAAGATGAAAGAAATGATGTTAGAGAGAGAGAAAGAACTAGAGAGAATAAGGAGAGAAAAGAAAGTTGGAAGATTTTATTACACTTGAAAGACTAACAAAGCTTTGGCATGATAGTGAATAAAACCAACAATAGAAATGAGCATCCAAGCACCCTATTTATAGAGTAGAACTAGGGCAAAATGTACTTGAGTGCTTCTAGAAACTATTACATAGGATACCACGGTCCATGGGCAACTAATGGACCGTGGGCTTTTACTCTAACATATAACCCATAGCAACCTATTTCGTAAACATGGCCAAGACTTGGATAATTTCTTGAAACGTGTTCCCAACAATCTCCCCCTAAGTCTTGGTCATCAAGGTTGCTCGACGTCATCTTTGCTTCTTTAGCTTCCGACGTCTTGATAATCCTTGTTTCTTTGTTCTTGTTTTGAGATGATATGATGTTGTCTCGATCTGCCAATCTCCAACGTCTTCTCGTCTTCTCCATCATGCTCATGTGTCTTTGACTTGTGTTCTACAGTATGTTCTCACTTTTCAATCTTTAACTTGAGAAAGGTTGAGGTGCTTGAGCTTTTGACTTTACTATATTATTTGTTGAACTTTTGATGTATCTGAGTCTTTGAGAGAACATTTCTTGAGCATGATGGAGTCTTGATGGTCGAACTCCAGATCCTCAGCAGCAGCAGCAGTAGCAGCATCAGCACGAACCAACCGGTACTTACAGGCTCAGACTTCGAGATCGTCAACAGCATAGTGTGAACCGAAAGGGCTTACACGGACACACCGAAGTGCACCCACGATTCAGTGAGTCGCTGGAGATCACCCCACGACTGTAGACCGTTTGGAGCAAACACTAAGCGTAACCCACAAGGAGTTACCGAAGTGACCTGCTGTCAGGGCTGTTTGATGTTGACCCTGGCAGGATTTCCATTCAATCATTGATAATCACATTTGTGACTTTTCTCATGAATGTTCTTGGCAGATTGCTAAGATCTGCAAAGGACACTTTCTTAATTTCACATCTGCTGCCCATGATGTAGAACAGCAGAGTAATACTAAGTGTACCTAAGAGATCTTTGATGAATCTCATGGCTCTAGACTCAATTAGTGCATATTTGTTTGGTCGTCGGAGGCTGGAGCAGAGTGCCTCCTTTTCAATATCAACACCCTCGTAGTGAGAGGTCGATAGATGATGAAGGGTTCTCCGTGAGAATGAAACAAGTGTCTTTTGAGAGACACTTGAGTGGCTTGGAAGGTTTAGTGCAGTGCGTCACTGGGTCCATGACGTCTTTATTCTTCAATACCGGTGATGCTCATCAACCAGTAGATTATGAATTGAACCCGGTGTCTGCCCTAAGGTTGAACAAATGGAGGGCTATTTCTTTTCACCCTTTTTCTTTGCTTTTCTTTTTAATTCTTCAACCCCTTCTTTCTCCTTTCATTCCATTTCTCCTTTTTTGTATCATACCTAGGACTTTCTAGTTCTAAACTATGGGAATTGTCCTTGGGTAGATCCCTCCGGCTCTGGCGGATCATAGGACGGTTTTTCCTAAACCTTAGTCACCTTATAACTCCATGACTATCCTATTGAAGATGCCATAAACCAAACCTTTGAAAAATCTCTCAAAGTGTCGATGATTATAAAGATGTTTTGTTGACACCTTGAGAGTTTGATGATTTTCAGAAAGACTCCCCCTTTAACATGTGCTCATAAGTAATTAATTGAAATTTGCACATGTCGGGAAGAGTTGGCACTTTTGAATTGATTGACTTTCAATGAACCTGATCGTCGCGAGACACGCTTACATCACCAGTTAAACTGGCTTGAAATTATTACCCGTCCAGATCAGATTCAAAGATTATCGCTCGAAATCGGTACATTCTACTCAGACACGTCCTTTGCGAGACACGTTTACATCACCAGATAAACTGGCTTGAAATTATTACCCGTCCAGGATATGTCCTTTCGACTACTGACTTTTGCTATCGTCAATTCGAGGGTCAATTCTGAGTATGAGCACTTGTGAGATTCCAGCACTTGAGACACCATATTTTAATCATCTTTTACTTCTCCCCCTCAAAAATAGCATACTCATGATGTTTTTGAAAAACGTTATGATTAAAATATGCTGATTTTTGAGTTTTAGGGAAGAATTCCAAGAACATTTGTTATTTCAGAACAAAGATTATGTTTTTCAAATACCCTCCCCCCCCCCCCCCCCTTGACAAGGGAATACTTGTCCTTATGAGCAGAATGTTTGAAAAACTTTAGAAAATATTCTGGTATAATTCTGCTCATAAGTAAGAAGCTTTCGCTCCTTTTTCAGGATTGAGGCACTGAAGCGTACCTCAGGGTCCTTTCTTTAGGGTCCGGGTTGTGCACTGTTATGTGTACACAAGCCGTAGTCATATATAAGAAAATGATGAGATAATGACAAAATTTTGACAAGTAATACCATTGAGTTTACACAGGATGGCGGAAAGTGAGAATGTTTGGAATTCTAGCTCGTCCTCCTGTGTAACTCTCCAGTCTTCTCATCTGCACCCGAAACTTAAGTCGGTGCATAAGTTGATGGTGTGGGTGCATCTTGAGGTAGGGGATCTTCAGCTGCATTCCCAGTATTGGAGGCAGTTTGTTCTACTGTTGATGGTGATTATGCTGGATGTGCATCTGCAGCAACTGATGTTGTTGTAGCAGTTGTATCAGGTACTGGAATATTGACATGTTGTGCAGCGGAACTGGTGGATACATTTGAAGCACGACTAACAAGAGAACCATTGAACAATGGAGCAAACAAGACTTCCAAATCCTTGCGGTTGAGAGAGAGTAGTGCCGCTGATTTATTAGGGAAGTTCAGACGGTTATGATCGGGTTCTAAGCGGTCTTGCTCAGAAGCCATTACATTAAGCTCGGGTCCGAAATTGAGTTATTCCGAAGCCATTGTCAAATTCTTGAAAAGAAAGAAGAGACAAACATAGAACATGGATCCCCAAGTGAAACTGGGTTCCAGATGTTAGAAGCATAAAGTTGTAGTGTCAATTATCCTCTTGATACCTGAGCACACGATTTCTAAGGTATTCTTACTAGCCTCAGAGATAGATGTTGTGGAATCCACATTCGTTTTGGTGCAAATGTCTAAAATCTTTCCTTTAGGAATCCACCTAAGACCAATCGTTTTGAAAATTCTACCTGTGGGAACCTACCTAAGGTTAGATCTAGGAGATGTTTTCCTTTTAGATGCAGTGTAATGAAATGTGGGAGCATCACTTAGTTGAGAAAACCTACATCCTATATTGATCCATTTTTTAGGTTTCTGAATCTTTTCTTTTGGTTCAACGGGTTTGTTTGGTTTGATTGTCTTAGACGATTGTGCCTTAGCACGTGAATTCACATATTGAAGATATTTTGACCCACAGACATTGCAATTACTCTTAGATGCTAGCCAATTCCTATTTGTTTGTTGAGTGCTCCTAGGATTTGGTTGGCTACTACTAGCAGTGTTCTGTAAAACAGTGGAAGGCATCACACAAGGTTTTGAACCTAGAATTCCGTCCTTTTGAAGTAGTGCCCTTTTTCCTAGCTTTTTCTAGATCATAGTTCTTGTACATGTCATTTATGCCATAAGACTCTTTACTTTTAATGCTCGCTTTAGACACTGTTTTTGAACTAATCCTAGATGAGCCAGGTATAATCACGTGTTGAGGTTTAGCAGAAACAGATGCATTATTCTTAGGCCAAAAATGTGGAGTGACTGGTTTTGTCAAATCATTTTCCTCAACAACTTGGGAGGCAAACCGAGATTTTGAAAATTTAGCACGTTCAGATTTAAACGCAGTTGGTTGTCTAACCACTGATTGTTTTCTGATAGGTTGAAGAGACAATTTCCCCAAGATTGATGGTTTCACAAACTAAGTATTCACACTCTGGCCAGTTAATCTTCTTAACTTGTTTTGCAATGCAGCATATGCAAACACCTTTGCTTGAATTTGACCTTTTAACAACTCATTTTCCTTAACTAATGTATCCATACGTTTACTTTCTTCATTCAAAGATTTACCATTGTTGCCCGAAGTTAAAGATTCGTTTTGCAGTTTAAGTTCAAGTGAGATGCAATGTGCCTCTAGTTTTGAAAAATCTTTTTTGAAACTAGGCAATGGTCAGACAAGTATTGTAACACCCCAACCCGACAAGGGTAAAGATATCACAAAAATGGTTTCATATCAGATCAAAACAAAGCATACATTTACAGTAATACAAGAATCTCAACGGTTAAAAATGAAATACTGAAATTACAAGGTTACAAATGCGAATACAAATTCTAAAAATTAATATCTTCTAATCAACTCTAATCCAGAATAACTATCAAGTCTTCTAAGTCCAAAAGTCTCTTCACTCATACCCAGCTTCCAACTAAAAACCTGCCGCAGGGAAAGAAATGCGGCTGAGCTTAAAAAGCCCAGTGAACAGATATATATAAACGCAAACGAAAGCAAAAGGAAACGAACATATATGGTATAGTGCAATGGAATAACATAAGATATAGACAAAGGTACAAAGTAAGAAAGGGAAAAGGGAAGGTCAGTAATCCACCACGAGCCCAAACAAATCAAATATAGTAACCATCAGTAACCATAGAGGAGCGACCTCTCAAATATGTGAAGGACGTGTATAGCACACAGCATCAATCACCAAATCAAATCAAATCAAATCATGATATATCCCTCGAAACAAAACAAATCTAGGATGCATCCATACGCCCCCCAAACAATAATATAGGCCATAATAAATAATAAAGCGCGCATGTAGTAGCAAATGAGGACGGTGTGTAACATCACTCAAATACACACTAGAGTCATGCCATTGGTGCATCAATGACATGGCCATGTTACCTTCATGGCTAGGAAACAAATTTTGGCTCGGGTATCAAACTGAAGGGTCAAAGGTCCAAATCATTACAAAGGTTCAAATAGTCTAAGTCATCAAATCAATATCAGAGTCCAAATATCAAAGGTTCAAATCAAAGGTTCAAATGCCAAAGGTTCATATCAGAGGTTCAAGGTCAAAATGAATCAAATGAACAAATCAAAGTGTAGGGAGCATAGCAATGGCTTAGGAAAACCCTAATACGAATCAAATCAAAAGAAACGAAGGCACCTTAACAAGAAGGGCAGAATATCTGTACCTTATACCGCAAGTGCAAACATAACAGAAACATAAAGATTGGAGCAACTCCTTCTTCAGCGGATCTACACGAATTCATGATCGTCTTATTAATACTTATTTTAAATCGGATTACTCATTTTAGTCGGCTTTCCATTTTTAGTAACTTCCCTTTTATAGCAGCTTTCCAAAAATAGTAACTTTCCAAAAATAGTAAGTTTCCTCTTTAAGCATGTTAACCATTTTAAGTAACTTTCTATTTTTAGCATGTCTCTCGAATTAGTAAATTTCCATAATCAGTATGTTTCCATATATTGTATTTTAGGGTTACTTTTATTCTAATTAGGGTTTACAATTGGTGGTTGTGTTTACTTGCTAATTATAGCTATTATTGACACCAATTACACACAAACCAAAAAGCTTACTTCGTGTGTTTTTACAAACATGCATGATCTAGTTTTTATAATCTTCAAGTGGATATATCCTTTGTCTGTCATAAACTATACATACAAACAGTCACAACCCAACCACTTTCACCTTTTCAAACTCAATTTGAAAACCTGTCTACTTATGCTTTAAATGTCAGACTCAACCACTCTCACCCATGACTTTAGCCTCCATGCTCAACACACCATACATACACTTGGCCCACGAATTCTAGCCACTCTATCATGAATTTAACGAGTCAAAGACACCACAGTACCTCACCTTTATTCGTACCACATGAAATACAAAACCACACAAACGCCCCAACATTTACCCATATAATGAGACCCACAAGAGTAACCAAAACACACCATCTCTAACAGTTTACACATGATTCTTATAAGTTACCAACCTATGCATGTAGACCTACAAAGTATTCCATTCCAACGCATGCATGAGGGAACTCACTCACTGACTGCCTCTTAATATTCACACATGAAATCACAATATTTATAGACCATGCATATATAACCAACTTAATCTTTCATTCACACATACACACAGCCTTATCGATTTAGCATGCAAAAATACTAGCAAAACCCTACCCGACCTGGTCTCTAACTCCCCATTAATACGCAAACTAAGCACTACGACTGAAAACTCCCAATACCAAGACCATTAGACCTGATTGCCAGATACACGGATCAGACTTACAACCACCATGACATCAACCCTTATATGACCCCACAGAAACACATGCGACACACAACGCACATAAACATCTCACACGAAATAGAAAATACCAACCCTCAAACCTTTTTTTTTATACGTACATGTTAAGGTTTGTTTTAGAAGCATATTAGTCGACAAGAACTGATAACCACGACATTAACAAAATCGTTCAGACCTTTATATAATTATTTGTGATCAGGTTTTAATGATTAAAGATCGACATGTATAGGTTCATTAATTTGTGTAGCCTTTTCATAGGTTTTATAACATGTTAACGAAAGATAAACAGATTCAGATTTAGCATATAACAATTTAGGTTTTTGCGTTAAAAGATTTCAGATTCTATAGGTATATGAGTGTCGAATAGAACAAAGAAACAAGAGTGACTATGAGATGATACCTTGCTGATCAAAGAAAACAAGAACCAGAACCTTGAACAAGACTCGCTAAACAAAACCTAACAGCCATCCAAAAATCACAAACACGCCTTAGCAATACCCTTGTATACCACGAATGACTAGCACGCAACCAATGAAGCCTTGATTTTGAGAGAGGAGATTGTGTGTCTCGTATGAATGGGAGGATAGGAAAGAGGAACACGCCATAACCAAAAATAAGGAGGAGCGTGGTAGGAAAATAGGGTAAGTAGTAATTGGTTTATATTTGTTATTGATTTGATAATGAATGCAGTGGTTATTTGTCTGCGATGAGGCATGAATCAAGGTTCAAATTGAGGAGGTTATCTACTTATTATATGTATGTGTTGACTAGTGAATTGGACCCAAGAAATTGTGTGAAACATAGGGCAAGATATTCTCATCTTATCTCTTTCTATTATTCTTCTATTTTCTAATATACACATGATATATTGTGGTCCCATAACATATTGATATGTGTGGCGTTTGATCTATTCTCATCTCATATTCTGGTCTCTTTCTATCTAGTTTTCTACGAGTTAATATATTTATACATCGAAGTGATATATAATTAGTTGATGGATAAAGTGTAGATCTTGATTTTTACATCTTTAGTTAATTTACTTTAAATTAAGCATTAATAATGTGCACCTATCTATAACATATAGTTTTAATGCCATTACTTCTTATTTAAACTTAGGTTAAAATTTTATAATACTCTTGCATAATTGTGTGTTCTTATAAATTCAAAGTTAGAGGTTATTTTGGTAATCTCGGATTACGTTAAATTTTGGGTTTTACAACTTCTTCCCTCTAAAAGAAAAAATTTCGTCCTCGAAATTAGAAGTCGCAAAGTTAGACGAAGTCGTAGCAAATCGCAAAAGATCGTCACAAACATTCTCACGCCCGGAGAGGTTCTTCCAAAAAAAATCTTCAGACCAAATAGTTTCTCATGACTCAAATCAAAACGAGATGGATTCAAATTTCACAGAAGGAGACAAAATAAATTGATTCAGAACAAGAGGTCCATGCAACATAAAATGGACGATAGGTGAATCTTCAGGAATCTCATATAGAATACGAACAAGATTTCAATTCAAATTGACTGAGTCAATAGTAGAGAGCTCCACAAAGAGTTTTCAAGCTATATAACTGAGGTCAACATAATGCAAAATGAGAGTCCAAACTCATCCAGATATCTAATGATCGAGAGTAGAGTATACGTATAGGTAGAATGAACCTAAAGTCTCACTAATCACGGATAGTCCAACGGAGATCAAATTCTAAACTTCTTAGGTACTCCCAAAGATATCCTATGGACACAATGAGTGCGCGTTATATGGTGTAAGTATTATCATGTTGATCAGGCGTCATAATATTAGCACCACATAATTATGCCTTCATGATGATCATACTTTATCTCAAGTCGTAATCAAACCACCTATCTTAATCCACCTAGTACTTCTATAGTCATCAAAGGTCACAAGATCAAATGTCATAGTCAAGAGGGAAAACAAAACTATTCGCAAGAGTATCAAAATCCCAGATTGCCTAGCAGAAGTAAGGTATGCCGTCACAAGTATCATATCTTCCACAATTCGCCAAAATTTCTCAAACAACGCCATCACCGAACATACGGAAAAATTAAACACGAACTGAAATTCTTCTAGGGAATTAAATCATAAGAGGATCTTATAACTTTATAACGAAACTTAAGAGGGTCAACAGAAATGAAAGTTAGTGTGGAAAACTAGAAGGGGGGGGGGTTGAATAGTTTTCCCTGTTTCTCGAGTTTAATTTGTTTTGTTATTTGTTAGTTCAAAGGAAACAATCACAAATTAAGTTATCATACAATATAAACTAAAGGTAAAGAGATGAAAGATCAAACCACATAACACAAGTGTTTATAGTGGTTCGGCTTGCAAGAGATCCTTATCCTTGCCCTACTCCACTTCCTCGAGTTACTTACTCGAGAGATATCTTTCACTAAGAAACAAACTCCCTTCAAGGTGGAGAAAACCTTTACACGTCGCTTACTTCCTTTTCCGGTACTAAGCTAAACACCGGGTTCTTTCACAAGGTAGAACCAACCTGACGTCGCCTAATTACTTTACCGACACTAAGCTAGATGTCGAGTTCTTTACACGGGTACAACCACTCCCTACTCTCTTTGTGCTTTGAGGACTAAAGAACTAACCACACTTACTGATATAACTGATACAAATGATAAGAAACACTTAGGCTGTGTTTGATAACACAGAATGATTTAGTGCTGAATGATTCTGAAGTCTGAATGGTTCAAAGGCTCTGAATGACTTGGTTCTGAATGAAAATTGTATGTTTGATATCGGTTCTGAATGAGTTATCTGAATGATAAAAAATTACCGTTTTATCTTTATCATTCGGATACAATGGTCGAATTAAAAAAAAACAAAACAAATCGGTTTAAAAATCTTAAAAAGAACGAAGGAATAATAAAAAAGAAAGAGTAGCAGCAACCTTTTATGATTCATCTAGCAATCGGAATGATTCAGTAGCAAATTATAAGTGGAATGATTCAGCACTAAGTGCTGAATCGGTCAGCATTCCGAGTGTTTAAAAACACTCGGAATGCTGACCGATTCAGCACTTAGTGCTGAACCATTCCATTCAGCACAAATCAAACACACCCTTAAAGTGTTTACACAGAACCTATACTACAACTTGCAAACAGTCTGCTTGTTTGAAGCTTGTTAACTTGATCTTCTTTGCTACAAAAGAAACATTAATGATATATATATATAACTACTGTGGTTAGTAACTAAAGTGAATATATGTGTTTTTCTTTTCTAAGTGGATGATTAGATCAAATGCCAAGTCTGCTATTTATAGGCAAACAAGGCAAACCTCCCACGGATCCGGCGGATCCCTCAGAAGGGATCCGTCTTTGTATGGACTTGGATCCGTGGTTATGACAGCTAATGTTGCACATGAGATCTCCTCAAATCTTTCCATATCCTTGTGTTGTCAAATCAATATCTTCCAATGTCAACTATATAACTTGAGTATCTAATCAAGATATCACACAATCTTACCAAGATTGTATTTGTGATGTATACCATGATGTCACTTTGTAACTTTTAAATTAAAGTTTCCATTTAAGGAAATACACATGTATATGCAATATAATGTTAGTGATCATGTTAAATGAAAGATGTGTTTTGAAAAAGACTTTAACTAGTATTTATAATTTGCTTAAGGAATATACTTTGTGTTTGTCATGAACAAAACATAAGCAAAGATCGTAAAATATAAATAACGTTTTTAGTACGATATTTGTATTAACAATCTCCCCCTTTTTGTTGATGACAAAACCTAAATTGTATTTTTAAGCAAACAAGTAAATATAGTTTAAGTCCTTTTAAAAATATAGATTAAGTTTTGAGTTATTCAAATTTTGATTACTATTATGAAATAACTTAGTATGAATCTAATTATGCAAACTTAATCCTTTTTCCTTTCTCCCCCTTTTTGTCGAAACAAAAAGAAGAGATGCGTAGCGGAATGCGATTTTGAGAACTTTAATAGCTCCCCCTTGTTATATACTCCCCCCTAAATGGAGTAACAAGTAAATGATGCATGAACCTACAAGACAAATGGTTAGAATATGAAAGATTTATGAAATGCTCCCCCTCGATGTATACTCCTCATTATTTGAGTACCAACGTATACTATTGAAGGGTATGATATGCTGCAAATGAAGTGTTAGTAATGAATAACTTCAATGAAGAAGTAGAATGCATGTGAAGTGTTCTTCCAAACAATCCTTTCTAAATGTTTTGACTTTTTAAAAAAAAAATCAAAGTAAGTGTCTGATCATTATTAGTACCTAAAGAAATGATATAAAGTAAGACAAGCTATATAAGGATAATGATAATATGCAATATATTCATATATATTGAAAATTTTGTGACAAAAGTCACAATGACGTTATTAGTACCGAAAGACATCCTAAAAAATCCTAAACCAACAATGTAAAAGATCCTAAATAACTAATCTAGAAAGCTTATATGATGTTTAGATGCTCAAGAATGTGTTGGACTAATGTGTTGAGAATGATGGTTCTGTTTGTACTGACAATGACTTGCTTGATACAAATCAAGAATGAAAATGATGAGATCCTATGATGGTGTTCTAGACACTGAAGATGTTCTAGATAATGAAGTTGTGAGATGAAAATTCTAGATTCGTTGGTTACGAGAAGGTTGTTTGGTTTCTGAATGGTGACCAGGTACCCACGGATTGGGCGGAACCAAAATTTTGGTTCCGTCATTCTTATCTTAGGGTTCCGTGAGACCAAAATTGATTTGGTCATGTTTTGTCGTTTTGATCAAATGAAGGTTTAAGCTAAGGTTTATTTACTTACAACTATTGATTTGGTTTTACTAATCCTAATCAAAGTCTAAGAAAGTTTAAGGAGACTTAAAGCTTCTCTTTAAGAGGTTTGTCAAACACATGATTGTGTTTTCATGAGGTATTGGTGCAGAACTATAATGTTGAGCTAATAAGGTGTTATGATGATAGTATTGACTAATCTTAAAAGGTGTTTATCTTGTATGCCTAAATCAATTTATGTGTCAAAACAAGATATCATTAATTATTTTAAAGCATAATCATACATTGAAAATTTATTCGTGAAAAAATTCTCAAACATAAGATTACACATGAAGGTTCCTAGAGATGATAAAATCTTAAGAGTAATTATTGCGATGATACTACAAACTTCTATTTTGCTTGTTTTGATGATGACATGATAGAGGCAAGCCATTTAGTTTCTAAATTACTAGTGTCGTAGAGGTTAGAGACAATATTGTTGTCATCTTGAGTGTTTGTTTTATTGATCCACATTGATTCATCCAAGTGTTGAAGTGTGGTAATTATGTCATGTGATGGATCTATTATTAAGCTTGAAGATGGGGATGAGATTCTTTCTTTAGGTGGTGATGATTGTGGTGAGGGGTCAATTGTTGTGGAAACACTTGGTGAAGTGACAATTGGTGTGGCAATTGTTGTGGTGATAATTGATGTGATATGGTATTGAGGTCCATGAATCTCCGGATGAAGAGGATGGAATAGCATGGGTTCTAAGTTTTCAAGACTTATTTGTGGAGAATTGGTTGATGTAGGTGGAGGATCTTCTAATTCTTCAATATGTGGTTGTGGAGATGTTGGTGGTGTCCTAAAGAGTTCCATGGGTTTGAGTTTTGGTGAGGATGGAGATAATGCAGACTTCTCAGTTTGTGGTGGAGCGGGAGCGAGTGGTGGTGTGGTTGCTACAGGAGTAATGGTAGGAGGTGATGTTGTTGTATTGGATGAGTTTGTAGTGAGTGAATTTGAAGAAGAGGATATGTTGACTATGGGAGTCATAATAGGAGTTGTTGTGGTGTCTGTGGATCTAACAGGAAAGGTTACATTACGAAGTGGGTTTGCATACCAATAAGGTCTGACACTAATTCTAGCCGTTCGTCTGTATGGTCTAGACATGTGAGTTTGTTTGAAAACTTTCTGGAGATGATATGTGAATTTTGTGGAGGTTTAGTGTGCTATGATCATCTCTAAGGTTCTAATTTATACTTCCTAATTGTATGAAAATTGGTGTTTGGATTAAATGAGTGTGAATATCCAGGACTTGAAACAAGATAAAGTTGTTTGTCCTATTGACAAAGTCAAACCATAGAAATGGAGTTGACATAAGAGTGTGTAGAAAAATGATTCAAAAGGGTTAAATTTGATTGATTAATAGGAGTATGTGCAGTCTGTGTGTGATGGGATAGAACAGATAAATCAAATTTTGCAAGAAAATATTCTTTGAATTTCATAATGGTTTCTAATGGTTTGTAACAGAGATTTGTGCAGGTCATATCAAAGAAGTCAATCCATTGAGCTTGGGTTGAGTGATGTGTTGTGGATTTGCAGTAAATATAAGGAGATATTGGAAAATCTTATGATTTGATATTTCCACGGATTTGACGGATCCCTAAAAAGGGTTCCTTATTTGTATCAGTTTGGTAACTCACACCTAAAGTTCAAAATTTTCAATTTTGGTGGGAAATTTTGTTCCTAAGTTTCTAAGAATTCCTATATGATTCTAAGATGAATCATGATCAGTGAATGAATTCTTAAATGATACTAAACACTAAGATTTAAGAATCGAGATGAGTCGAAAAAGTTTTAGACTTACTGAGAAAGCTGCGGATCCAAGTAGTATCAAATGCGGAACCAAAGTGAGGGGTCCGCTAAATCCGCAGGTTGGCGGATGGCGGAACCAATGATAAGACTTGGCGGATCCAAGTTTAAGGATCCGTCGGATCCATATCCTAATTTTCTAAAACTAAACAGAAGACTTGTCATATTTTGCGTTATTCGACGAAAACCCGAAAATTCATCTAGACCTTACTTAACATCTAATATGTATAGCAAAACAACTAAATGTGATAATATTAACACACGATTGATCATAGGTTAATCCGTTCTCAGAAACTTACCGTAGTAGGAGTTAAGCCAAACATAGGTTTAGACTTGGTAAATTGATAACCCCGAGTGTTATCAATCTGCAATAATCAGTTAGTTCACATACACAAAATAAAACACAACCAAGTATGAAAATAGACCTGATCATTAAACTTCATCATGAATGATGTTAAACCAAACAGTGGCATAAGTTTGGAAATTTGATAACCATACGTGTTATCATTAGTTTAAGTAGAGTTAAAACACATAAGTATAAAGTACTAAAGACAAGTCTTAACAAACATAGAAATATGACCATATAGGGTCTAAAGGTTAACTGTTCCACACAATCATTTATTCTCGCTTATCTTTCAATAGTTTGAGTATTTTCTTTTGATCTTTTCGGAGTTTCATCATCCATCGTCCTGCACACTTTAGAACTCCCTTTGTTTGTCGGCTTTCTGCAGATTCATTATTGAGAGATGGAAGTTGACTTAAGTAATCTAATAGTGGGAGCTTTGAGTTAGGTAATCCATCTTCGTCACTAGCTGATGAAGATGATAAAGATGAAGATGAGAGGCAAGCTCGTTTCCTTTTTCCTACTTTCACTCTATGATCACTAAGAGGGACAAAGGTGTGTGTGATTTCGGGGTAATCTGGGACAAAACCAACAGAATTTGGAAGGATAGGAGTGGAAGCTTTGAACAAACGAGTGAGTAGCATTCCATATGGCAATGTGGTTTTCCCTAGGACACGTATATCAACCATCCTCTTGGCGATATAGTAAGCAAGATTGAATCTTTGATGAGTTGAAATACAATAGAGCATATAGCACAGTCCAGCATTCACGTGATCTTTGTTACCAATAGTACTAATGACATTTGATCTTAGAATTTCTTCGAGTCTCTTAAACTTAGGTTTGAGTTCATTGAGTTCCATGGCAAATGGATCTCGATTGACATCTTTGCCCCGAAGTTTCTTAATTGGATTGGTTCTAGTGTTAAAAAGATGATCTCGGATAATTTCTTTAGGAGTTAGGGGAGTGTCATATGGATGTTCCCGTCCTAGATTTGAATTTAGAATGGTTAAAGACCATTTGTCAGAGTAGAAGCATGTTCCTTCACTTGGGATGTGTAACACTTTCCCAAAATGGTCTAAAGGAAAATTGTAGGAGTTTTGGTTTACATTGAAGTTGATGCTAAATGATCCATTGTCATCAGAAATAAGTTTTACTGAGGCATAAAATTCGAGAATGAATCGAGGAATGATAGGTTCATCTATGTCGAGAAGTGAGTCAAATTGAATGGTGGCCATTTGTTCACGAATGTTTGTTTCTTCTAAAAATGAAGAGTCTACGGTTCTACCCTCATGAACATACCGACTTTCTAAAGCTTTGAAAAGTTGGACTTGCGCTTCTGTGAGTCCTTTTGTTTGATGATGTTTGGGTAGGTACTTCTTTGTTTTCTTGTGATCGTAATTAGTGGCAGGAGGCATGATTTTCCTAGTCATAAACAATTTTATAGTTTTAGTTACACTAATCTAAAATACATGAAATGTGGACAAATATGGAGGTGTGGTTATCTTTGACCTATTATGATGTTTGAAAATATACGTTTTGTGACAAAACACTTTATACCCCAAACATTCCTGTTTGACGTTTTCTTTGATTTTGTATTAGCAATGTTTGAAATTCATTTTACCTAGTTGTGAAAAAATTTCTCATGGGGTTTTTGCAAGAAAATTTATTCTAATTGTTTAGAAGATTTGAATAGAGGTTTCTTTGGTTTTATTGAATTTTGTTAAAGAGTTTAACAAAATGGAATTCCTATTAACTTTTGACAAAAGAAATATCTGTAGTGTCTAATTAAGAATAGTAATCTGAAATGTATTATTGAAATTACATGAACCCTAATTTTGAATTGAAATGAATTAGTGAACTTACAGTGAGTGATCAAGCACGAATTAATATGAGATGAAGGATCTAATTTTTGAGTTAGGGATGATGAGAGTCGATTATGAGTTGATATTGAGGGTTTAATTAAGTGTGTAGTGCAGTAAGGAGTGTTTGGTAATTCATAGTCTGATTTAACAACTCACGGATTCGGCGGATCCTTCACAAGGGTTCCGCCCTTGTTGTCAATTGGATCCGCAGGATCAGAACAAGGTTGTGGTATTTCTGTTTTTGGTTAAATTAAGATTTGGACGAATGTTTTGATTACTTCTAAATATTAGTATGTTTTATAAGGAACGGAGATTTCTTTCTTGAGATGTTTGTAAGAGGATTTACCACAGTAATCCTTTTTGAGAGACTTTCTCAACATATTGTATCCACTGTTTAAATTGGGAATAAAGATAAAACAGTAGAGCTAAGTAATTGTTGAGATGAATGGTTGCAAGGTTGACGAAACAGGAGAAGATTGGCAATAGAGACTAAAGACATAAACTATGGGTATTTTCTCCACACTTCTCCTTAACCACTTAAGTAACAAGGAACGTTAGTTTCTTAGTGACTTGTGGTACAATGTCTTACATTGGTACACAACGTGTTTAGAGATCCACCTAATTATTATGATTTCATTATTTATGATCTAAGAATGATAGTTATACACAAGGTTTGATGTTCTAGCATATTCTACTTAATGTATTACTACTTTTGAGGTTATCTAATGAATTTACTATTTTGATCCTTAATGCGAATGATTTTTATCCTAAATTTGCATGATTGAGATGAGTGAAAACATTTTTTTATTCCTAGTTGTTTGGCACTTGAAGTTTTACTTATCATGCATGATTTTTGATCATAGCATATCTTGATAAGGAGATGAGGTTCTACTAAGTTCGTTTGTGTTTCCATAACTTTAAGACGTTTAGCTCAAGTTAGTGTGTATGGGAATAGGAGAATATGTTTTTCCTATATGTTCAAATTTTAGTTAGATAGCTTTGATTTATGCTCTTATTTCTAGATTTATCAATCTTACTTAGATTCTAGAGAAAAACTAAATTATTTTAATCTCAATGTTTTCTAATGGATGGGATTTGAACATTATCACAAACAACATTGTTTAGACCTATGTATTATCATTATGAGTTATGGAGAGATAAACCTTTATAATATGGTGAGATTATCCTAAAATTAATTTTCTTCCAAGTACCCTTTTTAAGGTTATGAATAATTGAGTTAGAACTTACTTAGGAACATTCATGGATTTGATAATCACAAATGTGTTGGTTAAATCTTATCTTGGTTAGAGTCCTTGCAAGTTCTAAGAACTTATCCATGTATGGGTATTACCTAAGTGTTGAGATATAACACAAGAATATGAGATAACATTTGTCTTGAGGTGTTATATCCGGTTTTAGCAAAGGTTTTTAAAAACCTTTTCCTAGTAATCATCCTATCTTATACACATATAATTTCTATTATTACATAGGTAGTAATAGTTAATCATACCACAAAGAAATAGTTATGAAATCATGAATTATCTATGAGAATAATCATTATGAGTAGAGTTATGAGAGTTCATACCTTTTTGATGATTAATACCAAGAGTGCTATTGATCGAGATGAGCACTTTAGTGATTAGAGAAGATACCTTTGTATTCATCAATGTATATTAGGATTAAGTAAGATCATAAAGACCAAATCCTTTTAAGCATACCTAAAGAAAACTTGAGTGTTTGGTCTTCAATATCTCATGGGTCCTTTTTGGGTTAAACAACATATTACCATGGTTCACTAATATCTCCGAGATAGTCAAATGGTATTTGTCTACTAAGCTCATTTCCTATGTATGAAAATGATTCTACTGTTGTTTTAACTACATCCCTGTCTTTGATCGTTTTTGAATTAGTCTTACTTGAATGTTGATTTTTCTGTTTTTCTACTGTACTCACGGATCCTTTGTTTATACTACGCGGATCCAAAGTTTTGGATCCGTGGGATCCGCGGGTTACCAACTCAGTTGGTGTGATTTTATTTTCATTTATCGTTTGACTTTCAAAATCACTTAAATGACCATTTTCCATAAAATCAGGCTTGAAGCTACCATGAGATGATTTAAGAATTCTCATAGTGTCATCTGCACAGTTTATGTGTTTATTGAATCTTTGAAACTTGAGATTTTGTTTTATGTATTTTATTTATCAAGTATTCCTCTTTGGTTTTCAAGATCTTATTTTTGCTTATGACGTTTATAATGAGCTTACTTAATCTATTGTGTTCTATATCTAATGTGTCGTAGTCATTAAACATATATGAAGAGTCAGAGGATAACCTTTTCTGTTTTGTTAGCCATACTATCCACTTTGTTGTCTTTTAGCATATCTTTGTTACCTTCACTGTTGAAACT
This sequence comes from Artemisia tridentata subsp. tridentata, assembly GCA_021014915.2. Classification (NCBI taxonomy): domain Eukaryota; kingdom Viridiplantae; phylum Streptophyta; class Magnoliopsida; order Asterales; family Asteraceae; genus Artemisia; species Artemisia tridentata. Next base: position 68,943,824 of record CP139504.1, on the reverse strand, counting down.
AGATCTGGCTATAGTGCTAGAAGCTATTAACTCCTTTTTGCCTTTAGGTATCTCCGAATCTTTTTCCATTATTGCTAGATGAGCTTTGAGGTATCCTATGAGCTCGTCCAGTGTCATCCTTGAATGATCCTTAGAATCTTCAATATTTGTTGCTTTAGCTTTCCATTTTGGGTCAAGATCTTTCCTGTCAAAATACTTACTAGAAATGGATTCATCAAGAGCTTTAGGTGAAATATTGTGTCTAGCTAAAGTACTATTTAGATCTGAGTCTTTTGACATTTCAAAATGGTTTTTCCGAACTATAAAAACTGTTTTTGAGGGTTGGTGATCTTTGCAAGGATTTCCCTTCTTTAAAGTTTTCAAAATCGATTTGATCGTTTCAAGTTTTAAAATACAGTTAATTTTAAAAATCTTGAGTAACGTAGCTCTGATGCCAATTGTGGAAAACTAGAAGGGGGGTTGAATAGTTTTCCCTGTTTCTCGAGTTTAATTTGTTTTGTTATTTGTTAGTTCAAAGGAAACAATCACAAATTAAGTTATCATACAATATAAACTAAAGGTAAAGAGATGAAAGATCAAACCACATAACACAAGTGTTTATAGTGGTTCGGCTTGCAAGAGATCCTTATCCTTGCCCTACTCCACTTCCTCGAGTTACTTACTCGAGAGATATCTTTCACTAAGAAACAAACTCCCTTCAAGGTGGAGAAAACCTTTACACGTCGCTTACTTCCTTTTCCGGTACTAAGCTAAACACCGGGTTCTTTCACAAGGTAGAACCAACCTGACGTCGCCTAATTACTTTACCGACACTAAGCTAGATGTCGAGTTCTTTACACGGGTACAACCACTCCCTACTCTCTTTGTGCTTTGAGGACTAAAGCACTAACCACACTTACTGATCTAACTGATACAAATGATAAGAAACACTTAAAGTGTTTACACATAACCTATACTACAACTTGCAAACAGTCTGCTTGTTTGAAGCTTGTTAACTTGATCTTCTTTGCTACTGATGACATCAAATAAGTATATTTAATTAGCATCATTTATCCTATGCTATTCGCTTGTTTTGTATTATTTTATATGGGAATCGATACTTAATCGCTTACTTTTGTGATTCTCAGTTATAAACAAGCATTTGGTGAAAGTTGACTATTTTGAACGTAAATTGGAGCAAAATGGATCAAGTTGGAAAAGTCTACTGAGCTGACGAAGAATACGCCGCATCATTCTTGATAGATGCGCCGTACATAAAGACTTAGATGAATCTGAGACCATTGCTTGACTTTGAAGAATGCGCCGCATGGATTTATCCCATGCGCCGCATATGAAACCTTGGTCAACGAGAAGAACCAACTTGTTTTACTCCAGATGCGCCGCATGAAGCTCCTGATATGCGGCGTATCAATCTCAAGACTTCACCAGATATCCAAGATATTGAAGAATATTCGCAAATATTATAATCTTGGGCCCCACGCGAAGTTACCTTGATACGCCGCATCGGACCAATCCGATGCGCCGTATCGGCCATATACAATCCTTACCAAGAATTCAATAGATCAAGTGAAGATTAGAAGCTTAATGAAGAAGTCAAGATTACAAGTCGACACTTGAAGATGCTTTCGTATTTTGGCCATAAAATCTTCATCCGGACTCCGATTTAGTTGATTCAAGCGGCCACGCGAAGAGAAAAAGAAAATCTATCTGAATCTGAAGGAGATGCGGCGCATCTGGTCCTTAGATGCGCCGTATTGGGAGATGAGGCGCATCTTGTCTTTAGATGCGCCGTATTGGGTCAGTTTCAGACTTGGAGGCTACGTTTACTTATAGATGCGGCGCATCTAACTCTCTAGATGCGCCGTATCGACCCAGATTTCAGAATCTATAAATACCGAGCTCATTAACGAATTAGGGTATCATTGGGGACCCTTGGGGTCGTTCCCAGAATACCAAAAACCCCTCAAAACAGCAGAAGACCTCCTTGAAGATCCAATCATCGTAGAAGATCATCTCAAGAACCTTATATTAAGTTTAATCGTTTGGTTAGCGTATCGTTTTCATTATGAATTCTTATTCGTTTGCTTTGATTACAACTTTATGTATTGTTACTGAGATTATGGGCTAACACCCTTAGGTGTTAGCCACGTTTATGAAGTTTTATTAGTTATTATGCTTGTGTTGATGTGTTTACTTTGTTATTGGATTGGGTGCTTATCGATAAAAACTCGTTTATTGCTTATAACTAGTAAAAGTCTATGTAACTAGATTATGAACTTATTGGTTTAATGTGGTAACTTAACTATCTGTAATTGTGGTTACTTTAATTGATCATAAAGTGTAGTAATCCGAATCCTATTAGACGGCTTAGAGGGAACACACCGGAACCGTGCCTTATGCCACTATTAGGACTAGTAGCGCGTAATGCCAAACTAGGTTAGACGGTTTAAAATGATAAGTTAGTATTGATGCTAGATAGGTCACTATGATCATGTCCTCTTTCCCACCACGATGGTAGGTTATTCAATTGTGACAGGATTAATAATCGGATTGATGGCAAAACAATTGAATGAATTATAACAAGTAGACATAAGCATGTATAACTATTAGATGGATTAGGCTTGGCTAACCCGTTCTTCTATATATCGATCTATCTTTAGTTTAGTTATTTACTTTCCTGTATTTAGTTTAATTATACACACAAACTCGTGATAGCCTCTCAGGCTAAACCCCCATCTATCTTTAATTGCTTTCTAGTTTAGTTTAGTTAGATTAGAGACTAGAATACCTTTAGATCACTTTAGCTTCGCTCCTAGTGAACGACCCTTGCTTACCTAGAAACTATCTACATTGATCGGGTACACTGCTCGTTAGTGTTTAGAGTCTATAGGTTAGTTCGGCAAAATATAAATTTAAAACTTGGTAGTTTATTATAGACCTAAAAAAACACATCAAGTTTTTGGCGCCGCTGCCGGGGAGTGATTGTTTTAATTTGATTTATTGGTATTTTAGTTTAGTTAGTTTTATTTGTTTCTGTGTGTTTTTGTGTTTCTGTGTTTCTGTCGCAGGAAGGCAATACGGCGCATCCTTGTCTTAGGATACGGCGTATCTGTCTTATATCAATACGGCGTATACAGGTCAATTGTATACGGCGTATTGACGTTCTGTGACCAAATTTTTTTTTATCATTTTCTTTATTTTTGTTTATTTAATTTTTATTAGTTTAGTTTTTATTTTTGTTTAGGTTACTGTTGTTCTTGGTTGCTTATCTTTCAGGTAATAATGAAGATGGACAATCCAGACATTACTATGGAAGAATATATGAGACTTGAAGAGGAAAGAGCCTTGAGCAATAATGGGATCTACGATTGGGAAAGAGCAAGAAATGGTGGACAAGTCACTGAGACAAAAGAAATCACTATGGAAGAATACTTGTTGCTGGAAAAGGTTCAGTCAAAGAAAGAAAGAAACGGGTTGCCGTTTCGACATATTTGGACTATATCGGATGATCTTCTCGATGATAATGATGAGGAAGTGTCCCATGTATTTAATATGAAACAAATTCCTGCAATTGTTCTCGATGGTGCTTTTTCTCCGGAGATTGCACAAGATGATGTGTATACGGAACCTTACGTTGAAGAATATTCTGCAATCGTATTACCACCATTAGACAATCCATCAGATGAAGATGAAAAGTATTCTGATTTTGATTTCGAACCATTTGACGCCATAGTTTATGATGACTTACCTCAACTAGATTTTGACCAAACGAGGGATTTTGAAGAAATCTGGGATGAATTATTTAAGGATGAAATTCGGGACGGTTATGAAATTGCAAGACCATTAGTTGAAGAAGGAGACTCACAAGATGAATTGGAGTCACTTACAACAAAAAGTGGTACAAATTTATTTAATACTATTGATCCCGTTACTAATAATCTTGCTAGTTTTCCTAAACAGGTTGCAAAACAAAAGGATAATGAGGTGGAGTATATTACACTACCTATTCAAGCACATGAAGCACCTGTGATCAACCCGTATTTGGTGGAGCTCGAGGAAGAATTTGGTGATGAGCTCTTAAACATTGCTACGATTGATGAAGATGATGATTTCGACCCTATGAAGGTTATAGAGGAACTCGAACTTTTACTTGCCAAAGACCCTTTCTCATCTTCTGCGGAAGTCAAGGGACGCCTTACTACCAAAGAGACTAACCATGAAGAAAGGAGACTCATTTTTCCTCAACACACTACTCTTTCAGATGGAATGGTCAAATCATCCAATTTATCAACCAAACCGGGTAAGGATAGGAAAGATGTACATATATTGCCAAGGTATGATTTTTATTTATTTCTTCCATCTTTACTAGCAAATTTACACTCTCTTCGTGTTTATTGCTACTATCACCCGCACTTGATCCCAAGTGGGGGAACAATACCCTATTACATAGTAAATAAGGGTAGAGTCAGGCTCGTGACTCGAACAAAAACAAGCGCTTCGTGGGAGGCAACCCATGCTTGTCTTTTACTTTCTTTTTAGTTTATTTTATTTTCTTGTGTTTATTTTTATTTGTTTTTTCTGCATGACTGCTGTCGCTGTATTCTGCTGATACAAACGATACGGCGCATCTGTATTATAGATGCAGCGTATGGCGTTTTCATTTTATATACAGCGCATTTAATAATTCGAGTACAGCGCATCTATCCCCTAGATACGCCGTATTCTGTTTTTAATTAGAAAAAATTTTTAAACCATAACCGACATACGACGCATCTGTTGTACAGATATGGCGTATCTAATTATTTGTTAAAAACAGAGTTTGAATTAATAAAATATGAAGCGACGCATCAATTTCTATCGATACGGCGTATTATCCCATTGCATGCAGTTTAATATTTCCTACAGGTTGTTGATGCGGCGTATCCAATATTCCATGGATGCGGCGCATCGACACTCTGACCTGTAAATTTTTTTCGTATTTTTATTTTCCTAACCAATGATTAATGAGATGCTCTCGAGATTCTTTTTCTGTGGTCTCTATAATTTTACAGGTCTGGACGATTGAAGATGTTGATGGACTCCCACATTTTATATGCTCGCATTCTTACATGGAGGATCATTCCGAGCAAATCTCAGGGGAGTTCTCCGTTCTAATTCTTTTAATTTCCTGTTTTTAATTTCAAATTAAACAACGAGGACGTTGTTTATATTAAGTGGGGGGATGGAGAATTAGAACGTTTACTTGTCCTTATTTTTCAAAAATATGCTTAAAATGTGCTTAATATATCAAAATTTAAAATTATTTTTAGCATGTTTTTGTTTAAAGTCTAAATTACATAGCTGCACGCATGACGTTATTTTCAAAAATTGTGATTTTTCAAAATTCACAAATCTATGAGTGTGCCGGTGACTTGTAAACTTTAGAACTTGGCTTGTATACTATTCGAGACCACCATAATAAGTATTATTTTATATAATTGGAATGACTTGTCTAAATTGATAAATTTCTAGGATTACACCAAAAAAGCCTTTTATGTTATGTGATATTAACTAACTACACTGGTTAGTTAACCCCGTATAAACCCTTTTGTTACTCTCACTTTTAGAGTAAGATACCCCTAGAAAAACACTCAGAGCCATTCCTTTCGTTTCTTACACCAATGCTTAAAATGTTTCGTTACACCCTTACACCTTAGCCTACCCTGTAGATTAAAATCCGTGGTTGGTTAATTGCTTTAGGCAAAGTGAGTTTCCTTACATTACCTGTGTTCGCGTGCGTAATTCATTATCTATGGTTAGGTCGGGAAATTGCACAATGCAATTGGTAAGAAAGTAAATATTGTATATCTTTTAGTTTATTTTCGTGTGTTTACTACTTTCACTATTATTTTTATATCTGAAGTTATGAAGATTTTTTTTTTTGTGATGGTGAAGTGGTGAAATTTTACACCATTAATGTTTTTATTGGTTGAAAAAAAAAAAAAAAAAAAAAAAAAAAAAAAAGAGAGAAAAAAAAAAGAAAGAAAAAGAAAGAAGAAAGTTGGAAGTTTGTTAAACCAACAATGTAAAGTTATGTAAGTGGTTCATATGGCTACTATTTGTTGTATATTATATTTATGGATTGAATGAGAGTTGGCCGTTATGGGAACGCCAACTAAGGTTATTCTTTGATTGAGATCTTGTTGAGTATAATTCGTGTCTACCTAAAGCGTGTGTTTCAAGTGTTAAAGCGTGAGTTATTCTATGATATGAGTCTTATTCATGGGATGGTTGGGATAGTGATTAACCACACTTAGGATTTTAATTTATTTGTTTTGTTTATTTTTCATTTTACACCAATTTATATCCCAAATATTATCCATACCCTATATTATTCTTTATCCAAACCTTTGATTTATTGAGATTAGGGATTTGAGCAATCTTAGGTATCGTAGTCATGGATTCGACTATGTATTTATGATTTTGTCGCCCTTTTTGATATAATATTATTGGTGAAGATTACTTGGTCCTATCTTTAGCCTATTCGAGTTAAGGATTTGAGCAATTGCAAGTATCGTGTTCGTGGATTCGATCATGTATTTGTGATTTTGTCGCCTTTTCTGGAATATGAGATCGATAGAGATTAAAAAGGATGATCAACCCTTAACCAAAAAAAACCCTTTTTACCGCTTTAGACTTGTTACTCCTTAGCTTTAGTGGGGGAGATGCGTATACTTGCCAAGCTTATGATAGAATATTCGTCACGACTGGACAGTTAAACGATTAGATTTGCTTTTATCGAAATATTTTATTTTGTTTCAAATTCGTTAGGTGTTTGGTTGTGCAATTATGATAAAACGAATAAATGCTTAATTATAAAAATACATCCTATTTAGGATACATTTTCATAAGTTTAATCTAAGGTTTACTTGGGGACAAGTAAAGTTCAAGTGGGGGGATATTTGATGACATCAAATAAGTATATTTTATTAGCATCATTTATCCTATGCTATTCGCTTGTTTTGTATTATTTTATATGGGAATCGATACTTAATCGCTTACTTTTGTGATTCTCAGTTATAAACAAGCATTTGGTGAAAGTTGACTATTTTGAACGTAAATTGGAGCAAAATGGATCAAGTTGGAAAAGTCTACTGAGCTGACGAAGAATACGCCGCATCATTCTTGATAGATGCGCCGTACATAAAGACTTAGATGAATCTGAGACCATTGCTTGACTTTGAAGAATGCGCCGCATGGATTTATCCCATGCGCCGCATATGAAACCTTGGTCAACGAGAAGAACCAACTTGTTTTACTCCAGATGCGCCGCATGAAGCTCCTGATATGCGGCGTATCAATCTCAAGACTTCACCAGATATCCAAGATATTGAAGAATATTCGCAAATATTATAATCTTGGGCCCCACGCGAAGTTACCTTGATACGCCGCATCGGACCAATCCGATGCGCCGTATCGGCCATATACAATCCTTACCAAGAATTCAATAGATCAAGTGAAGATTAGAAGCTTAATGAAGAAGTCAAGATTACAAGTCGACACTTGAAGATGCTTTCGTATTTTGGCCATAAAATCTTCATCCGGACTCCGATTTAGTTGATTCAAGCGGCCACGCGAAGAGAAAAAGAAAATCTATCTGAATCTGAAGGAGATGCGGCGCATCTGGTCCTTAGATGCGCCGTATTGGGAGATGAGGCGCATCTTGTCTTTAGATGCACCGTATTGGGTCAGTTTCAGACTTGGAGGCTACGTTTACTTATAGATGCGGCGCATCTAACTCTCTAGATGCGCCGTATCGACCCAGATTTCAGAATCTATAAATACCGAGCTCATTAACGAATTAGGGTATCATTGGGGACCCTTGGGGTCGTTCCCAGAATACCAAAAACCCCTCAAAACAGCAGAAGACCTCCTTGAAGATCCAATCATCGTAGAAGATCATCTCAAGAACCTTATATTAAGTTTAATCGTTTGGTTAGCGTATCGTTTTCATTATGAATTCTTATTCGTTTGCTTTGATTACAACTTTATGTATTGTTACTGAGATTATGGGCTAACACCCTTAGGTGTTAGCCACGTTTATGAAGTTTTATTAGTTATTATGCTTGTGTTGATGTGTTTACTTTGTTATTGGATTGGGTGCTTATCGATAAAAACTCGTTTATTGCTTATAACTAGTAAAAGTCTATGTAACTAGATTATGAACTTATTGGTTTAATGTGGTAACTTAACTATCTGTAATTGTGGTTACTTTAATTGATCATAAAGTGTAGTAATCCGAATCCTATTAGACGGCTTAGAGGGAACACACCGGAACCGTGCCTTATGCCACTATTAGGACTAGTAGCGCGTAATGCCAAACTAGGTTAGACGGTTTAAAATGATAAGTTAGTATTGATGCTAGATAGGTCACTATGATCATGTCCTCTTTCCCACCACGATGGTAGGTTATTCAATTGTGACAGGATTAATAATCGGATTGATGGCAAAACAATTGAATGAATTATAACAAGTAGACATAAGCATGTATAACTATTAGATGGATTAGGCTTGGCTAACCCGTTCTTCTATATATCGATCTATCTTTAGTTTAGTTATTTACTTTCCTGTATTTAGTTTAATTATACACACAAACTCGTGATAGCCTCTCAGGCTAAACCCCCATCTATCTTTAATTGCTTTCTAGTTTAGTTTAGTTAGATTAGAGACTAGAATACCTTTAGATCACTTTAGCTTCGCTCCTAGTGAACGACCCTTGCTTACCTAGAAACTATCTACATTGATCGGGTACACTGCTCGTTAGTGTTTAGAGTCTATAGGTTAGTTCGGCAAAATATAAATTTAAAACTTGGTAGTTTATTATAGACCTAAAAAAACACATCAGCTACAAAAGAAACATTAATGATATATATATATAACTACTGTGGTTAGTAACTAAAGTGAATGTATGTGTTTTTCTTTTCTAAGTGGATGATTAGATCAAATGCCAAGTCTGCTATTTATAGGCAAACAAGGCAAACCTCCCACGGATCTGGCGGATCCCTCAGAAGGGATCCGTCTTTGTATGGACTTGGATCCGTGGTTATGACAGCTAATGTTGCACATGAGATCTCCTCAAATCTTTCCATATCCTTGTGTTGTCAAATCAATATCTTCCAATGTCAACTATATAACTTGAGTATCTAATCAAGATATCACACAATCTTACCAAGATTGTATTTGTGATGTATACCATGATGTCACTTTGTAACTTTTAAATTAAAGTTTCTATTTAAGGAAATACACATGTATATGCAATATAATGTTAGTGATCATGTTAAATGAAAGATGTGTTTTGAAAAAGACTTTAACTAGTATTTATAATTTGCTTAAGGAATATACTTTGTGTTTGTCATGAACAAAACATAAGCAAAGATCGTAAAATATAAATAACGTTTTTAGTACGATATTTGTATTAACAGTTAGTCGTCAAGAACTTCGGCCTTCATAGAATCAATTCTTCCAAGCATAAAGGGTCTGTTTCAAATTTTCGTTCGTTCAGCACATCCAATCTCCTCAAGTCCGGTTAATCTGTCTTCGTCTGTCCATCAGTCGGGAAGTGAAACCAAGATCGGGAACTTGTGTCTGGTTCGTCGAGCCTCCTGCAGTTCTTCTTGGAATGTGATGGAGTAATGTGGATTTCTGGCAAGATCTTTAACTCTCTTCATCATCCAGTCTGCTTCCGCTCTCAATTCATCTTAGTACAACCAAGATGAATAGGGAAGTGATACTGCATGTCTTCATCAGCTCCAGGTTCGCCATCTTGACTAGAATTTCTTCTTCTGCATCGCCAACACTTCTGCCTTGTAAGGAATGTCTTCACTCTTCAGGGTAGTCTCCATTGTCGTCAACTCCAGGTCAGGCAAAGAACACCGTTCTCTTAACAAATATCCATCTCCCAGAATGCACAAATGATCGTCAACTTTCTAACAAGGTGCAAAATGATTCTTTCTCGACTCCGAATGTACTATTAAGTCATACAATGACCATTTGCCCAAGTACTCACGAGAAAACATCATTTATCAAATTCACAAACAGTCAGGGCTTTAGCTAATACTATTAGCGTCACTAACCGTCATAGCAGTCGTTTACGAATATGGGGGGTCGAATCAATTCATCAGAAGGAAACTTCGTGCTCTGAAATTAAACAAACACATAGTCGTTTCAGGGTGGAGGAATATTGGCTTCTAACAGTAATACGGTTCAGCTATCTCCAGTCGCCATCCTTCTTTATCGCGAACGAAACTAAAACACGCCCAGAAGATACACTGAAGCAAACTCACTTCTTGATCTTCGGTTGCTGCTCTTCCCGGTTGCTCAAATCAACTGGTATGATCTCGGACACATCAGAAAGACACCTTCGCTTAGTGACTAGACAATATTTCGATATCATGTCAAATCTTACTTCACACTCCGGTGGAAAACTTGGTGGTTCAACCAGGAATCATATTCAAGAAATTCAGGGTGCCAAATATCGTTCAAGATACGATTCATTCATTGGTGTACGAAATGGGTTCTAGGGAAACTTCATAACCGCGAACGTAACACACGAGTCTCCAGAGTCATAGTGATAGCAAAAGGGTTTAACAATTGGTAATCGTAGTAGGGAGTTCAAAATTGTTTCAAACGCCATAGGTGAGACATAGAAGGGTAGTTGTCAATATTTGACTGATCACTCAACAAATTCCTTGCCAGAATAAAATTTAAGTTAACTATCCAAAGAAAGACGGATTAGCATAGCAAAACTTATCGTTCAAAAGTGAGAGGGAAACATTCTTATACTCGTGGTTACAACCACAAGACTTCTCATAGGGACGGGGATGGATGAAACGAAATCAAATAGTGTTGGAAGATTTATAGACGTTTACCAAAGCAAAAGACAAATAACAAAATGCATCAAGTACGTCATTGCCACGGAGGTTCTCAGAATACCGGAATAGGCATCAAAGTGATTTACAAAACGATCAGAGTAAAACGCGGGTCTTTATCAAAAGATCAACAGAAGGAATCTGAATATAAGGATCAAACAGTGTCGGGCAATCATTATGCAATTTCAATGCCTTCACGATTTAGGTCAGGTTCAAATCTTAGGTGGTGCAAAGCATAAGCTTTCAATTCCCAAAAGTGATATCAGCAGGATCTAACCAAAAACAAGGCACGAATCAGAGTGATGCGGAAGCAATGATACTTAAACGAATGTCTTATAGTCTACCCATTCCTCACTGGTCAAAACTTACGTTCCTATAGGGAAATCTTAAAGCAAATTTTCAAAGGTTGTCTTACGAGCGCCTACAGGGAAAACTTAGTGGTCCTAACTTACACAGGCCAAGGGTAAATGTATTACGAATCGCAGCCTGTCTCTCTGATACCATAATTGTAACACCCCAACCCGACAAGGGTAAAGATATCACAAAAATGGTTTCATATCAGATCAAAACAAAGCATACATTTACAGTAATACAAGAATCTCAACGGTTACAAATGAAATACTGAAATTACAAGGTTACAAATGCGAATACAAATTCTAAAAATATAATATCTTCTAATCAACTCTAATCCAGAATAACTATCAAGTCTTCTAAGTCCAAAAGTCTCTTCACTCATACCCAGCTTCCAACTAAAAACCTGCCGCAGGGAAAGAAATGCGGCTGAGCTTAAAAAGCCCAGTGAACAGATATATATAAACGGAAACGAAAGCAAAAGGAAACGAACATATATGGTATAGTGCAATGGAATAACATAAGATATAGACAAAGGTACAAGTAAGAAAGGGAAAAGGGAAGGTCAGTAATCCACCACGAGCCCAAACAAATCAAATATAGTAACCATCAGTAACCATAGAGGAGCGACCTCTCAAATATGTGAAGGACGTGTATAGCACACAGCATCAATCACCAAATCAAATCAAATCAAATCATGATATATCCCTCGAAACAAAACAAATCTAGGATGCATCCATACGCCCCCCGAACAATAATATAGGCCATAATAAATAATAAAGCGCGCATGTAGTAGCAAATGGGGACGGTGTGTAACATCACTCAAATACACACTAGAGTCATGCCATTGGTGCATCAATGACATGGCCATGTTACCTTCATGGCTAGGAAACAAATTTTGGCTCGGGTATCAAACTGAAGGGTCAAAGGTCCAAATCATTACAAAGGTTCAAATAGTCTAAGTCATCAAATCAATATCAAAGTCCAAATATCAAAGGTTCAAATCAAAGGTTCAAATGCCAAAGGTTCATATCGAAGGTTCAAGGTCAAAATGAATTAAATGAACAAATCAAAGTGTAGGGAGCATAGCAATGGCTTAGGAAAACCCTAATACGAATCAAATCAAAAGAAACGAAGGCACCTTAACAAGAAGGGTAGAATATCTGTACCTTATACCGCAAGTGCAAACATAACAGAAACATAAAGATTGGAGCAACTCCTTCTTCAGCGGATCTACACGAATTCATGATCGTCTTATTAATACTTATTTTAAATCGGATTAATCATTTTAGTCGGCTTTCCATTTTTAGTAACTTCCCTTTTATAGCAGCTTTCCAAAAATAGTAACTTTCCAAAAATAGTAAGTTTCCTCTTTAAGCATGTTAACCATTTTAAGTAACTTTCTATTTTTAGCATGTCTCTCGAATTAGTAAATTTCCATAATCAGTATGTTTCCATATATTGTATTTTAGGGTTACTTTTATTCTAATTAGGGTTTACAATTGGTGGTTGTGTTTACTTGCTAATTATAGCTATTATTGACACCAATTACACACAAACCAAAAAGCTTACTTCGTGTGTTTTTACAAACATGCATGATCTAGTTTTTATAATCTTCAAGTGGATATATCCTTTGTCTGTCATAAACTATACATACAAACAGTCACAACCCAACCACTTTCACCTTTTCAAACTCAATTTGAAAACCTGTCTACTTATGCTTTAAATGTCAGACTCAACCACTCTCACCCATGACTTTAGCCTCCATGCTCAACACACCATACATACACTTGGCCCACGAATTCTAGCCACTCTATCATGAATTTAACGAGTCAAAGACACCACAGTACCTCACCTTTATTCGTACCACATGAAATACAAAACCACACAAACGCCCCGACATTTACCCATATAATGAGACCCACAAGAGTAACCAAAACACACCATCTCTAACAGTTTACACATGATTCTTATAAGTTACCAACCTATGCATGTAGACCCACAAAGTATTCCATTCAAACGCATGCATGAGGGAACTCACTCACTGACTGCCTCTTAATATTCACACATGAAATCACAATATTTATAGACCATGCATATATAACCAACTTAATCTTTCATTCACACATACACACAGCCTTATCGATTTAGCATGCAAAAATACTAGCAAAACCCTACCCGACCTGGTCTCTAACTCCCCATTAATACGCAAACTAAGCACTACGACTGAAAACTCCCAATACCAAGACCATTAGACCTGATTGCCAGATACACGGATCAGACTTACAACCACCATGACATCAACCCTTATATGACCCCACAGAAACACATGCGACACACAACGCACATAAACATCTCACACGAAATAGAAAATACCAACCCTCAAACCTTTTTTTTTATACGTACATGTTAAGGTTTGTTTTAGAAGCATATTAGTCGACAAGAACTGATAACCACGACATTAACAAAATCGTTCAGACCTTTATATAATTATTTGTGATCAGGTTTTAATGATTAAAGATCGACATGTATAGGTTCATTAATTTGTGTGGCCTTTTCATAGGTTTTATAACATGTTAACGAAAGATAAACAGATTCAGATTTAGCATATAACAATTTAGGTTTTTGCGTTAAAAGATTTCAGATTCTATAGGTATATGAGTGTCGAATAGAACAAAGAAACAAGAGTGACTATGAGATGATACCTTGCTGATCAAAGAAAACAAGAACCAGAACCTTGAACAAGACTCGCTAAACAAAACCTAACAGCCATCCAAAATCACAAACACGCCTTAGCAATACCCTTGTATACCACGAATGACTAGCACGCAACCAATGAAGCCTTGATTTTGAGAGAGTAGATTGTGTGTCTCATATGAATGGGAGGATAGGAAAGAGGAACACGCCATAACCAAAAATAAGGAGGAGCGTGGTAGGAAAATAGGGTAAGTAGTAATTGGTTTATATTTGTTATTGATTTGGTAATGAATGCAGTGGTTATTTGTCTGCGATGAGGCGTGAATCAAGGTTCAAATTGAGGAGGTTATCTACTTATTATATGTATGTGTTGACTAGTGAATTGGACCCAAGAAATTGTGTGAAACATAGGGCAAGATATTCTCATCTTATCTCCTTCTATTATTCTTCTATTTTCTAATATACACATGATATATTGTGGTCCCATAACATATTGATATGTGTGGCTTTTGATCTATTCTCATCTCATATTCCGGTCTCTTTCTATCTAGTGTTCTACGAGTTAATATATTTATACATCGAAGTGATATATAATTAGTTGATGGATAAAGTGTAGATCTTGATTTTTACATCTTTAGTTAATTTACTTTAGATTAAGCATTAATAATGTGCACCTATCTATAACATATAGTTTTAATGCCATTACTTCTTATTTAGACTTAGGTTAAAATTTTATAATACTCTTGCATAATTATGTGTTCTTAAAATTTCAAAATTAGAGGGTATTTTGGTCATCTCGGATTACGTTAAATTTTGGGTTTTACAAGTATTTTCAAACTCGAGAGTTTGGTTTGATGGTACATCTGTTTTGTTTTCATTTACTGGATCAGGCAAAGGTTGTTCGTCAATATTCTGATCAATCCTTCCTTCATTTATGAATTCAGGTTGATCAGTTAGTTGGCAATCATGAGCAGATATACTATTATTGACAACTGGTTGTACCTCAGCCATTGGCTCTTTGTCAAATATCGGCTCTGTGTCATATGTGGTTCTGACATCTGCACAATCAGCATCTGCATCATTCATTGATCTGCTGCTGTCATCCTTAGCCATTGGCTCTATGTCAAATATGGGCTCTGTGTCAGATTATGTCTCACTGCTTTCTGTTTCTATCCCACTGCTTTCTGTATCTATCCCACTGCTTTCTGTAACACCCAAATAAGCTTTCAATGCTTTACTCGTATTAGCTTGCTCTTCTTGAATCCGCAACATCTTTTCATTCACTCTTTTGTCATACTCTTGTTTGTGAAGTACTCTTTCAGCAATTGACTTTTCAATCGAATCCATTTGTTGGGTCAGCATGTCTTTGAAAGTTTTAACCTCAATACTAGTGTATTCCATAAAATACTTGCATGACATGACACTTTCAAAATCTGATGATAACCAGGAAATGATGAACTGCTGAAATTGTTCCTTGAGCACTCTAAAGGCGACCGTGGATCCATTCTCGTGAAATTCTTCTTTTTCAAGTTGCTTCTGCAGTTGATCCACATTGAGGAACATCGTTTTTGTGAATATTTCAACGTCTTCTCCAAAGAGTGTTGAGAATGCCCGTTTGAATCCATACTCGGTACGAGTTCCTGCTAAGTCTTCGTTTGAGAGGACCTTAAGGTGTGAATGAAGTAATCTAAAACATGCCATGCATTTCTCTCTCGATTCTCTCTCTTTTGCTTGCATTAATAGTGTGGAAAACTAGAAGGGGGGGTTGAATAGTTTTACGTCTTTTTAATTTTATTATGAAACCTTTGTTTTATACTTTTAAAAACTTTAGATTCTAGTTTGTTATGAAAAATAAAACATAAATCTTATTATTAGTTATATATGTATTCTTTTAAATTGATTGTAAAAGTTTTGGTTTCTTGAATGGATTTTCAATTTGATCTTTATGTGAAGTTGACCTCTAATTAATACTAGCAATTATATAAGCCTATGTGTATGAAAGTAATGACGATGCAAGTAAAGAAATAAATAAGGTATGGAAAGATCTAACCGAGACACGAGAGATTTATAGTGGTTCGGCTACAAGGACACCTTCCTTGCCCTACTCCACTCCCCGAGCATACCTTGCTCGAGAGTTTTCTTCACAACTTCAATAAGCTCCCTTATGGCGGAGAAAACCGTACACAACTTTGGCTTACACAGGTTTAAAGACACAAAGCTAAATGTCGAGTTCTAATCGTAGCTAGAACCAATCTCACAACTTCACAACACAACTTCTACACGACTTAATCACGACTTCTTCACAACGGCTTCACGACTTCTTCACGACTTCAACACGACCGCTACACAACCTCTATGATGCGGCTTCACGACTTCAACACTATGTCTTCATGACTTAAGACTTCACGACTTCAACATGACCGCTACACAACCTCTATGCTACGGCTTCACGACTTCAACACTAGGACTTCACGACTAGGACTTCACGGCTTCAACACGACCGCTACACAACTTCTATGCTACGGCTTCACGACTTCAACACTAGGACTTCACGACTAGGACATCACAACTTTAACACGACCGCTTCACAGCTTCTATGCTACGGCTTCATGACTTCAACACAAGGACTTCATGTCTTCTACGCTACGGCTTCACAACTTCTACATCACGGCTTCACAACTTCTACATTTTGACCTCACAACTTCTATACCACAACTACTTATACAACATCTTCACTACTTACACACAACACTAATCTACAACACACACCTTACATACAAATGAATGAATGATTTACAAACTTTGTTAAACACACAACTTAAGTAACAAGATGATACTAAGTTGTAATACTTCTAATCTTGATTGATAGAAGTATTCTTCTTTTGCACTTGGATGGTGGAAGCTTGGATCACTTGGAAACCAATGCTTAAGATTACATGATCAAAGGTTTTTTTAAGATATGAAATGAGATCTACAACAGAAAGTTTTAGTGCAAAAGGGTTGAGAAAAAATCCAGGAGAAGGCTGGTATTTATAGGGAAAAATCTGGACAGCTGGAGCCTACTGGAGCGGGGGCGGTCCCCTTAATTATTAAGGGGGCCGCCTAGTAAAATTTTGTCCTTTTGTGGGGAAGGTTTTTCTGGAACATTTTAACTGATTTTGGTTAAAAATTTGAATTCATATTTTTATAAAAGATTAAACATTTTTATTTAATACCAAAAATGTTTTTCAAAAATATATAAAATGTTTTTGATGTTTTATAAAAAATCTAGTTATTAAGAAAATGTTCCTTTGATCATATAATGCATTAAGCACTTGTTTATTCATACCTTAAGTGATTAAGTTGTAGAAGTGAATATTTACAACTAAATACTTGTTTATTTGATAAGTTTATGTTTTAATGAGTTTACATTTTGTGATCATCAAAACATAGAGATATGAATAAATATTGATAATGTTTTTAGGCATTTATTTATGTCAACAATCTCCCCCTTTTTGATGATTACAAAACCTAAACTCATTAAACCAAAAAGTTTATTTTTGGACAAGTATTTAGTGAGTTTACATTCACTTCTCCCCCTTTTTGTAGAATCAAAAAGGTTAAGCCGACAAAATTTAAACGTGAAATTTGTCGGGACGAAAACTCCCCCTTGATGTGTACTCCCCCTCGTTTGGGGCACCAAGGAATTGATATATGGAATACTTGCAAGAAAAATATTAGAAGCACAAGCATATATATAGCAAAAATAAGCATGCATATAAAGACATTCATTAAAAATGTTGTGTATCAATACACAACCATCCAAGATTATATTCAATTCTACATTAGCTAGTAAGTAATGCAATCTACATAATCATTCTAGGAGTACATGATCTTTCATGGGGCTTGCACACAAAATGGTTTGAAAAATTATTTTTGATTAATCATTGCATATGCTTAATTTGGTGAGAATGAAGGTGGTGGTAGTGTAGTGGGTGAAAATAATGGAGGTTGTGGTGGAGGTTGGTTGTTAAGCATGTGTTCAAGGAATGAAAACGTGTAGTGTATCTCATCTCTAAGACCAAAGATGATGGTTTGGTTGTGGATGTGGTGGTATTGGTGATGATGAGAAATGAGCATCAAGAGGTGTTATTGGTGATATGGAAATGACAAGTTGGGTGAATGGAGGTTCTTGAGTAGGAGGTGGAGTTGATGCTCTTGATGGTGGTGATGAAAGGTGTGAGTTGATGTGGTTATTGATGGATGAAAGGGTGTTTTTGATGGTGCATTAGGTGCACTTGGGGATTAATCATTGAGGTGGTGGTGACGGAGTTTTGGTGTCTTAGAGATGATTTTGGTGATAGCATGGTGAATGAAAATGGGTGTTTGATGGAGGTGATGGTTGATTTAGGTAAGGTTTGGGCTAGATAAAAGGGGTCGCAAGATGCAAAAGAAAAACAGTAAATTTTACTGCCCAGATGGCCGGTCCCCTTAATTGTAGGCCGGCCCCCTTAAAATTAAGGGGACCGCCTAGGGAATTAAGGGGGCCGCCCATCTGGTGTTTTCCCCAGGCGACCAAATTTGAAAAATTTCCAGAAAAGGGTCATTTTTAGGGTGTTTTTGCAGCAAGCTCCATTTGAATCATGTACATCAAGAATGATTAAATAGTGGCATAAACATGTTAAATACGCATGCATACATTTAAAACATATTATGGAATAAGCATGTTATTAATCATCAAGCATGTATATATATATCATGATATCAAGTATACAAGCAATAAGCATAACAATCATATACTAAAGACAAGAAATAAAGCATTCATTAGTTGAAAATAATTATGTTAAAAACATAATTATTGATACAACACATATTTTGCTTATAGCATGCAATAAGTAGAAAATTTTAAATTGCCTAAGAGATCCATTGGACTTGCTTGAGACATGAAAACTTGGATTATTTTGGATGGATGATGGTAAAGAGGGGGCAAAAAATGTTGGATTAATGGGGTTGTAAGTTTGGGTGTATGGATGTTGGAGAGAGTGTTGATAGAGGAATTTGAGGTGGAGAGCTTGGACTTGACCATGTTGAATGAGGGTTTTTATGTTGTTCAAGTGGTGGTGTTGGATTAGATCTAGTGAGAAGATACTCAATCCAAGTGAGACGCTCATTTAAGGTGATGGTTTGACTTTGGAGAAAGATGCAACAAGGACTATTGTTGACATGTTTCTCAATTTGACTCAAGTGATGTGGTGATGATGGTAATGATGGTGAGATGGATGGTGATGATGGCAATGATGGTTTGACTTTGGAGAAAGATGCAACAAGGACAATTGTTGACATGTTTCTCAATTTGACTCAAGTGATGTGGTGATGATGGTAATGATGGTGAGATGGATGGTGATGATGGTAATGATGGTTTGACTTTGGAGAAAGATGCAACAAGGACAATTGTTGACATGTTTCTCAATTTGACTCAAGTGATGTGGTGATGATGGTGATATGGATGGTGATGGGTTTAAGTTGCTTTGAGCAAGGTGCAAAGCAAGGAGAGCATTAAGCTCATGGGCTTCCTTGAGTTCTTCAATGAACTTCAAGTGTTGAGTGGAAGGTGATGATGATGGAGAGTGGTTGTTATTTGGTGGAAGTGGTGGTGACACTTTTGGTGGTGGAGACATTTGTGAACTTGGGTAATTATGAGTGAAAGAAGGTGGACATATGGATGATTGGTTATGTGTGTGAAAGGGTTCATTAGGATGAGGTTTGGGTGTTGGTTGAGTTTGAACAACATCATTTGTTGGGTTATGGCAAATGTCAAGCTTCCTCCTCCAAATGGGTATTTATGGTGTAGTGATGATGTGATTGTGGAAGGTAAATTTTGGAGGGTGGTTTGTGACAAAATGTGTTTGTGAATTTTGGGAAGTATAGGATAGAATGGGTTGGAAATTTAAAAAGAAATCAGTAATCCGTCACTCCAGTTGGCCGGTCCCCTTAAATAGGGGCCGGTCCCCTTAATTTTAAGGGGGCCGCCTG
Organism: Artemisia tridentata subsp. tridentata; assembly: GCA_021014915.2. NCBI lineage: Eukaryota > Viridiplantae > Streptophyta > Magnoliopsida > Asterales > Asteraceae > Artemisia > Artemisia tridentata. The sequence goes on along the minus strand of CP139504.1, from coordinate 68,923,857 downwards.
GGTATTTAAGGGGGCCGCCCATCTGCTGACTTCCAGATTACTGGAAATGGGCTTTTGGCATAAATTTGTAGAAAAGGTTGTGTTTTTTTTTTGGTTTAGTTTCAAGCAAGTCCAACTTCTTTCAAGGCAATTTAGGATTTAATAACTCATATATGCTAAGCATATTAATTTAAGCAACTTTATCTAACATGCAAACTACTCATTAAGCATATAACATGTATATACATATATTAGACAAGAAGATAATACATAGCACCAAGTAATTCATAGTATCATACTTAGGAAGATTAAAAGGCTAGTTAATTAATCCTATTGATTATCTATGTACAAGGGAATGTGGAGTTGTGATAGCATGGACTTCTAGACTTGTACCAAGTGAGATCTTTAATAAGTAAACCATGATTTTTCATTTTTGATTTAGTTCACTTATAAGTGTCATATACACAAGTATATATGACATATATATGAGATCACCAAATATGATTTAAAGAAATATTTTTGGCATTATTCAACAATGCTTGAAAGTAGGTTTTATGTGGATGTGAAAAATATATTAATGAAATAGTTTTGGCTTTATTTCAAAATGTTTTTATGAAGAAAGAAAACATATTTTTCCAATCGTTGGTTTTTGATAAACACGTAATTATAGGCACAAGTTTGGAAGAAATGTAGGGTGGTGAAACATGTTTAATAGAAATGTGTCATAATCTTTTGAAAAATTATTTTTCCAAAATGTGAAGTTTTTGCAAATTTAAAAATAATTCCCATTAATTATAGGTTTAAAAAAAATAATGGTTTATAAAAGATCTCATGCTCAAGTCTATTGTCACATGCTACCTCTTTCTACATATCCTATGACATTTACGCATGTATTATGACTAAATACAAAAATACATCATGTCAGAGTAGTTAGAGAAAAACAAAAGCTATTATAATGACAATGCATTCAACTAAACAAATAATTACGAAGGCATGCAGTCAAATCACATAGGAGCAAGTAAACATCTATAAATTTTATATATGCAGGATGACATACATCTAGGAATGAAAAGCTCTAGTGAAAAGCAAAGTTCATAACAGTAAACTATCGTTAGGTATATTTAGGAAGAATAATGTATTCAAGTTGGAGAATGAGTATGAGACTATTACTAGTGGTGCTCAATTCAAGCTAAACACAACCGTTTTTTACGGGTTACACACACCCAACTTCTCACATAGAAGCAATTCAACCGTTAGGTCAAATTGAGTTTCTAGTCAATAGATTCTCCAGTAGTCATTCTCTTTTTAGAAGAAATTAAGTTCCTAAATTTACTTATCGAAGAGTACCAAATATGAAGATTGCTTGGTTCACTAACACTTAGGGGGGCTAACTAAAGGGTTTCTAGTTTATTAAGCCACAGAACGAATATAACTAAAGTGTAAAGGCAAAGCAACCTATCAGACTAAGCATATCCTAAGGCATTAATAAGATCGATTATATGCATGAAGTAATTACTTATGAAATTTTAAATAGAGAACTTACCTCACGTCCTAGCTTTTCTTCGTAATGTCTCAGATGATGATCTTATTTAAACCGAAGTGGCTTGACCCGAACATGTCTTGTACGGATCATGATCTTCTCCTTCGTCTGTGTCACTTCATGATTTTGGATTGAGTTCACTTTGGAGTTGATTCATGTAGTCTTCGTCGCTAACACCTACATTAACAACATTTGAACTAGTAGCACATGTATCTATTTTATCTAAAAGTTTATCTACTAAATTTCTAAGATAACTAATTCATGTACAAGATTAAAATCCTCATCTTTGGCTTGACTTTTTTCTTGATGAAAGTTTTAGAAATTTTTTCAAATATCATTTGCCGTTTTACAGAAGAATATTCTTTCATATTCAACTTTCGGCAATGTTTTTATAAATAATTATTTTAGCTTTATTATTTATTTCATTCTTTGTTTTCAAATAATCAATTTGACTTTCAAAATCCGTTTTTGTTTGATTTTCAAAATCACCAATCGAAATGACATGCCAAAGATCTAGATCAATTGATTTCACATAAGTTTCAAATTTATTTTTCCATTCAAGAAAAGTATAGTTTTCAAATAGTGGTGGTTTTAGCAAAGATTCCCCTTCTAGATATTTTTCGAATTCCATAGATCGATTCAAGTTTTAAAATACAGTATATTTTAAAGATCTTGATTGACGTGGCTCTTGATACCAATTGTGGAAAACTAGAAGGGGGGGTTGAATAGTTTTACGTCTTTTTAATTTTATTATGAAACCTTTGTTTTATACTTTTAAAAACTTTAGATTCTAGTTTGTTATGAAAAATAAAACATAAATCTTATTATTAGTTATATATGTATTCTTTTAAATTGATTGTAAAAGTTTTGGTTTCTTGAATGGATTTTCAATTTGATCTTTATGTGAAGTTGACCTCTAATTAATACTAGCAATTATATAAGCCTATGTGTATGAAAGTAATGACGATGCAAGTAAAGAAATAAATAAGGTATGGAAAGATCTAACCGAGACACGAGAGATTTATAGTGGTTCGGCTACAAGGACACCTTCCTTGCCCTACTCCACTCCCCGAGCACACCTTGCTCGAGAGTTTTCTTCACAACTTCAATAAGCTCCCTTATGGCGGAGAAAACCGTACACAACTTTGGCTTACACAGGTTTAACGACACAAAGCTAAATGTCGAGTTCTAATCGTAGCTAGAACCAATCTCACAACTTCACAACACAACTTCTACACGACTTAATCACGACTTCTTCACAACGGCTTCACGACTTCAACACGACCGCTACACAACCTCTATGATGCGGCTTCACGACTTCAACACTATGTCTTCATGACTTAAGACTTCACGACTTCAACATGACCGCTACACAACCTCTATGCTACGGCTTCACGACTTCAACACTAGGACTTCACGACTAGGACTTCACGGCTTCAACACGACCGCTACACAACTTCTATGCTACGGCTTCACGACTTCAACACTAGGACTTCACGACTAGGACATCACAACTTTAACACGACCGCTTCACAGCTTCTATGCTACGGCTTCATGACTTCAACACAAGGACTTCATGTCTTCTACGCTACGGCTTCACAACTTCTACATCACGGCTTCACAACTTCTACATTTTGACCTCACAACTTCTATACCACAACTACTTATACAACATCTTCACTACTTACACACAACACTAATCTACAACACACACCTTACATACAAATGAATGAATGATTTACAAACTTTGTTAAACACACAACTTAAGTAACAAAATGATACTAAGTTGTAATACTTCTAATCTTGATTGATAGAAGTATTCTTCTTTTGCACTTGGATGGTGGAAGCTTTGATCACTTGGAAACCAATGCTTAAGATTACATGATCAAAGGTTTTTCTAAGATATGAAATGAGATCTACAACAGAAAGTTTTAGTGCAAAAGGGTTGAGAAAAAATCCAGGAGAAGGCTTGTATTTATAGGGAAAAATCTGGACAGCTGGAGCCTACTGGAGCGGGGGCGGTCCCCTTAAATAGGGGGCGGTCCCCTTAATTATTAAGGGGGCCGCCTAGCAAAATTAAGGGGGCCGCCCCTACTGAACGTTGGCCAATTTTGTCCTTTTGTGGGGAAGGTTTTTCTGGAACATTTTAACTGATTTTGGTTAAAAATTTGAATTCATATTTTTATTAAAGATTAAACATTTTTATTTAATACCAAAAATGTTTTTCAAAAATATATAAAATGTTTTTGATGTTTTATAAAAAATCTAGTTATTAAGAAAATGTTCCTTTGATCATATAATGCATTAAGCACTTGTTTATTCATACCTTAAGTGATTAAGTTGTAGAAATGAATATTTACAACTAAATACTTGTTTATTTGATAAGTTTATGTTTTAATGAGTTTACATTTTGTGATCATCAAAACATAGAGATATGAATAAATATTGATAATGTTTTTAGGCATTTATTTATGTCAACAAATAGCACTTGTGTATCTCTCTCTTTTGAACTTGATTCCATTTGATTTCGTTCCGATGTGTGATAAAGTTGATCTTTGTAACACCCCCAAAATTATAGCAGCGGAAGATAGGTCACTGGGGTATTACTTCCTAGCACAAAGTACAAGTCATGGAAAACGACCCTTGAAAAGAGACGTTTTAAAAGTGTTTCACATTTGATACATTAAATTCTCAGAGTTTGCAAAGGTCCCAACAGTTTTCATAAAACACAATGTTTTCAAAAGATTGCAAATGTTTTAAACATAACATAAATCTTTAAAATATAGACACTTCAAATGTGAAAATATGCCGAGTCCTCAAAATATATCCGTGCGACTCCATCCAAGACCTTCATGCCTTTAAACCTGAGATAAAACATGCTAAAACGTCAACACAAAGGTTGAGTGAATCCATAGAGTTTTAGTAATAAACAGTTGATCACAATATCATTTATAAAAGCGACTAAGCAACAAATGCAGAGTCTAGAAAAGTTATTATTGCACTAAGCTCGTGACCCCGAACATTAACTTGGTCAGATATTCTAGCGGAATATAAATTTGCCCTTCAACAAGAGGTAATAGCCTAATTACCTAGCAACCTCAAATACAGTGCATATGGTTGCCCATGCAGGGCAGCGGTCCAAAATGGGGAAAGTCATTCCCAATAGATCTATTCACGGCATTCGCGTTCACTCGCAAGTGATTAACGGTTCACGATAAAGAAGGGACTTTCAGGCTTTGGGAAACTTAGGCAATAACAATGTCAGGATAGCATACAATTTTCAAAGCATTGTGATCATAATTATTTATAGCATGTATCTCCCCCACGGAGTTTGTAAAACAATTAAGGTAAAATTGGGGCTATGAACTCACCAATAATGAAGTAGCAACGAAAATCGGAGAAGTGTGCACGTCGAGAAAAACCGCAAAGATCACAAGTGACCTATATAAAATATAACACGACTTAGGCTCGGGGATTAAAGTATAATACTTTTATTTGTGATTTAACTCAGTACTTGAACTCAAAATATCATATGGTCATTTATTTAAAAGTCTTGTAGCAAGTCATGGGTCAAAAAGACGTTTATAAAAGCTTAAATGGTTTAAAATGCAAAGCTGATGGAAAATTTATGAAATTACCTCACTAATCGGGTCGCCATTTCTAAACCGTGAAGGCTAAAATTATGAACTTTATATGATTAGAAAGGTATGACTCTGTACTATATGAAAATCAAGGCCTTACATAACTGAGAACCTCAGAACCTGGGTAAAATTACCAATTTACCCCTGAGTCTCTAATTAGTTATACTCAGCATCCAAATATGCCTAGTAAAAAGGGTGTATTTTTTTATCTACAGGTCTAATGTACACATGGCTTGTGAGAAACGTTTTCTACAGGTCTTAGCTACAACTTTCATGTTTTAACCAACCTAGTATTCTTTGCAACATTTTGGGGTAAATAGCCCATCAAATCTGACATGCATTCCTGGACCAGTTTTAGTGTGGATTTTCTCTAAAAATCTCCAGGATGAATTAAGAGGTAAGGTTTTCGGGGAAATGATCCTAAGACATGTAGCTATCTCCCAATATTTTTATTTTTTAATAACACCTTCTGGGTACAAAATGGTGAATGGATCTTGAAGCATCAAATCTGGGACAGACTATTGACCAATCATAATGGCTACTTTTGTACATTTATTACCTTTAATACACATGCATGCTCAAGACCAATGATTCCTACTCTTTTATTCATCCAATAACTCAATATTTCCAGGAGATGAAAGATTATATTTAGTTTTAACTTCAGTTTTTAATAACAAACATCCAAGATAAACATCCATAACTAGCCAAAAACTCAATAAGATCCATTAATCTCTTGCATAACTTTTACCTATCAACACTAACCAATTATCAAACCACCTATTTCCCATAAGATCTTGAATCTAATAAACTAAAATGACACATGCAATAGAAGTTTTCTTTGTCTAGGAAAATCTCTAATAAACATAGGAAAATAAAGAAAATGAGATAAAACTAATTAAAGAAACTTACTAGGGCTCAATTGGGTTAACTAATGCAAGGTTTTTGGATACTTGAAAGCTTGATGAAGATGGTCTTGAGGGGGGGATGTCACAGCAGCAAGAAGTCCAGGAGAAGGAACTTTGGTGTTGGATGATTTTTAGTGAGAGAGAGTGGGAGTTGCATGCAAAGATATAATGAGTTTATGGGTAATGATAAAAATGAAGAGTGTGCAAGTAATTAAAGGGGAGGGTGGTATTGATGGGAGGCCGGCCTAAGGGCTTTATGGGGAGGGTTTTCTTTTATTATATTGTAAATATACCTTGTATACATCTTTTGTACAAGTATTATAAGTTACGGAGTGAGTTTGAAGGCCAACGGGGCTAAATCGGTAACGTTTTATGCATAGTTTGTGAAAATAAATGCCATGAAGATACTATTTTCATAAGAATATCAAATTTAAATTAAAATGACCTAATTTGATGTTTCATAAATTTCTCGAGCCTTCTGGAGTGTTTTAATGTCTTTAAAGCTTAAACCGCGAGCCGAAAACGCGTAAAACGTAAAATGTGCACACTTCGCGTAGAAATGGAAAATTAAATTATTCCATATGAAAACAAGTACGTGGGGGGATATAAATCATATTAATGAGTAGTCTAAGCATAGCCTGACTCAAATTACAAATTTCAGTGTACGTGTCACGACGTACGCGAGCAACTTTCCCGGCAAAAGCCAGTTTACTTAAAATAGTATAATATGCAAATAAAATTAGTAAAATAATGACTTGGAAATTTCTCGGTTGGTACAATCTTGGATCGTTGCAAAGAAATAGGAGTTGTGGTTGTTGAAGGTTAAGGTTTGGAAATTTGTGACATTTGATTGATACATTTTCTCTCCCCCGTGATTGTTGCGATGAAATCGGAAGAATCAAACCAAAATGTATCACACGTAAGGTTGAACTCAGTTGTTGTTGTGAAGTCTTTATCCTTTGCTGAAGATCGATCGAAGGATTTCTGAATGGTGATTTTGGTTTCCCTCCAAAATTTGAATTTGAAAAATTTCTTTACCAAAATTTGAAATTCTCCAAAAAATGCAATTTTAAGGTTATTAGAAAAATTTTGAGTTTTAGAAATTTTTTACGCCAAATTTCACCGTAAAAATTTGAATTTTGACCTAAAAATTTGAATTTTCGGCCAAAACTTTTACTCTTATACCAAAATTTGAATTTCGCGTAAAAATTGAAAGTTTAGTCCCGTGTGAAAAATAAATTTTACTCAAATTTTCCCGCCAAAAAACTCTTTTTTTTTGGAAATCTTAATCAATTGCGAGGGCCAAAATTGTCAATTTGGGAAAGATCACAAAACTGCTGCAAAGGCGAGGGGCTGAAACTGCCAATATCTGAAAGTTCTGTTCTGTCCGATATCTGATTTGCGATAACCCTTTGTTGTCCGATGTAGGAAATAACCATCTTGATTGTGTGGATGATTCGGGTGGTCTTGGGTTATGGAAGATTAGATCCATAGAGTTAGATGGAAGAACTAGAGAGAGAGAGTTGGGAAAACTTGTGAATATTAGATTAGTGTGTGTTTTGTTACAAGAGATCCAACCCTTCCCAAGTGTGGGAAGGGGTATTTATACTTCCTAATAATAGTGCCCCTAGTGGGCTGTGAAGTGAGCTGACAGTGGGGAAAGCCCCGACCCACTCCACAAATATAGATACGACTAATCTAATAAAACTAATAATACTAATAATACTAAGCTTATATAAATAAGCCTACGAGCTATGTGATATGCTAAATAGATACTCGGGGTGACCGAACCTTCATATGAATATTTATATTCCTAACAATCTCCCCCTAAGGGAGGTCACCCCGGAAATAATAATTTGAATTCTAGCATTCTTTCTTCTGAACTTGTCTTTATAGCTCGTAGTCTTTGATTCTTCAAAGTCTTGTATCTTTGTGCATTCAGCAGTGAACTTTTGATGGCCTTTCCTTTGTCTTGGATGATTTTTGAGTATTCTTCGAAAATATCATCCAGCATGTGTCTTCAAGCCATCTTTCAGTAGTATGTCTCCACGTGATGTGTAAATCTTTGAGTCGACATGCTCACACTATTTGGTGTCATGATCTTTAGCATCAGAGTTTGCAGAAGCCGTGTTAAAGGTCTTTTAGGTTGATCATGACATTGTTGAGTTACAATGATGATGTAGTGTGAACATGTGGTAGAGGATTGGCATCTTTTCTGCAACCAGCTACAACCGTATTCAGCTGCAACCTCAATCAGCTACAACCGCAAACAGCTGCAACAGCAATCAGCATCAACCGCCAGATGTTCCTGCATACGACAGTTAGCAATAAAACGTCCGGTACTTACAAGTTCGGACTTCAAGATTGTTAACAGCATAGTGTGAAAACTCTCTCTAATCCTTACCAAGACCGTTCCTAATCGAAAACCCACAGAGGGCTTTTTAAGATCGAACCGTAGCACATCAACGATTAGGTGAGTCGCTGGAGATCACTCCACGACTGTAGACCGTTAGAAACCGCCGTGACCACTAAGCGTAATCCATAAAGAATTACCGAAGTGACCTGCTTTCAGGGCTGCTTGATGTTGACCCTGGCAGGAATTTCCATTCAATCATTGAGAATTACATTTGTAAATTCCCTCATGAATGTTCTGGCAGATTGCTAAGATCTGCGTAGGACTCATAAGTTTACAACTGGTGTCCTTAATGTTGAACAACCAGTGTAGAAATAATTCGTGTCCCTATGAGATCTTATTATGCATCTCGTGGCTCTAGACTCAATTGTCCGTTTTGATTTAGTGAGCGGAGGCTGGAGAGGACTGCCACCTTTTCAATATCATCTAACTCGGAGTGAGAGAGACGATAGGAATGTATTGAACTCCGTGACAATTGAAACAAGAGTCCTTTGAGGGACCTTGAGTGGCTAGGGAGGGTTGTGCAGCGTATCACTGGGTCCATGATACTTTGTCTTCAATGCCAGCAATCAACCAAGTGATTCTGACAGCATATGTATTGACCCGGTTTCTGCCTAAGTTGTAAGGAGGGCTATTTCTTTTCACCCTTTATCTTTACAATTCTTTTTCATTCTTCAACCCCTTCAGTGCTTACCGAGACTTCATAACTAACACCTTGTTGGGTTTATTCCAGTGTTAGCTCCATCTCAGTCGGCACTCTTCCCTTATACACATTTCTCCTTTTTAATCATACCTAAGGACTTCTACACTAACTAGTGGATTGTCCCTGGGTAGATCCCTCCGGCTCTGGCGGGATCGTGGGAACTTGAACCTAACCTTACCATCCTTATAACTCCATGCATTAAATAAAATGGTCGGTCTTTGGTGTACATCCACGATTGCCAAACCAAATCTTTGAAAAATCTCTCAAAGTGTTCATGATTAAGAAACACATTTTAGTAACACCTTGAGAGTTTTGAATTTTTCAAATGCTCCCCCTCAACATGTACTCGAGTGATAGTTTTATAAATTTGCACATGTTAGGTAGAGCTCGCACTTTTTGAATTGATCCACTTTCAGTGAACATGACCGATTCGAGACACGCTTACATCACTAGTTAGACTAGCTTGAAATTATTTCCCGGCCTGGTCAAGTCCACAGAAAGTTTCTCGAAATGGTACACTCTACTCAGATACATCTTTTTCGAGACACGCTTACATCACTGGTTAGACCAGCTTGAAATTATTACCCGGCCAAGACGTATCCTTTCGATTGATGACAGTTCAAGTTTCGTCAATTCATTGGTTAAGTCTGAGTCACGATCTCATGCTATGCCAAATCCTTTTTGTCCATTCGCTCCCCCTCAATATGTGCATCGATATACGAAAGAGTTTAGCACATATGGGAGAGCCTAACGTTTAAGTCCAAAACATCACATTTTCATCAGGTTTCATATTTAAATCACATTCTCTCCCCCGATCAAAAATTTCAAACCTTTTGAGATTTGTGATCCCAATTGATTTAAATAAGTTAGAAAATGTGGGAGAAAATGTGTCCGATTTAATATATTCTGATGATGAGAACATACTATGCTCCCCCTTAAACTAAGAGGGAGATTCACTGCTTATTATGCACAATTCGACAATTATGACACAAATGATATTGACCTTTTTGCGCAGATGATGTAATAACCCGCTTTACTGAGTTAGTAGTCAACATCAATTATCCATCCACCAACAAGTCTTTCGCAAATGTCGTTGATCCCCACTTGGCGAGACCAAAAATGGATGAATGGTGGTGGTGGTGATGACAGTGTTGTTGTTGTTGTTGCTGCCGATGTTGTTGTCGTGGTGAATTCCGAGCCAATCAATAGAGTTTGAACGTCTGATCAAATGGTTAGAATGGGAACTGGTACATTCATTTTGGCTATGGAATCTGCATAAGAATATCAACACAGATATACATACATACAGATGCACTATTCCTAAATAGCTACCCTTCAGCAGCTTGCCACATTATAATACCAAGTTCATCTTATAATCAAACCCCAATCAGGAACTACGTCAAACCACTATCTAGCATGAAGAGCAATTAGCAATCATGAACATGGCAATTCACACAGATTTCAATATTTAATTCAGGATCTTAGGAACATGATTCTAACATAATAGCAATCTACCTAAGCGAATCCTGAGAACATACGCACAATATCAACAACAATTAAGCAGCAGAGACAAACAACATTTGAAACTCATTCACTTAGTTCATACAAATGTCAGTGGAGCATTCAAGAACATCAAACACAACTGGTTTTCTAACTTCTTTTAGGTTTTGAGTCTTAAAGCATTTTGGGGATTATACGAGGATTCCAAAGTAACACAAATGAACCTTCTAGATACATAAAGCTAGGAAACTATAAGCAAATTGCACATAATGTCCTAAACTTTCTAGCAACTAACACACTTGGTCATTTGATATATTTAAGCAAGATCCTCTTCAACTAATTCCCCATTAACTACAAAACCATTTCTAACAAGTATGATTTAACCAATAAATCCGTTTGATGATATAAAATTTGAATTCACTCTCCCCCTCAATCAATGACCCGTATTCTAGTTGAACCTCAACTAAAATCAAGCTTAACCCCACAACTCATCAAACAAGAACTGTCATGAGGTTTTGTAGTCGTTGATTGAGTGACAAATTTTATGCATAATCCAAGTATAAACCAATTTCATACAACACATATTCACTAAGTGTCTCACAAATAATTTTCAGAAGAATCATAGAATGAAAACTATTTGTTATACTAAGAAGATTTCTCTTCTTTTACAAGAAATGATGCACTGAAACGTACATCAAATCAGGAAACATGGATATGAAGTAATCCATGCCCAGGTGAACATCACCCAGTTGGAGGAACAGCCGTCTTTTTGGCGACGTGCTTTCCCCAATATGAAGCGCGGGTTGCTATCTAAAGTAATAGCAAGCCATTTAGACATGTTTTAAGAATCTATTTTAACTTCTGCTCGAGCTTCATTTAAAGACCCGTGCCATTATTGAATGACATTTCTAAGTCCGTAAATGTTATCGATAAACAGAAGACATGCCTAGGTGAAACTATTTTTGGTATTTTCTATTTTTCAATTTTTATGGTTTTTCTGGATTTTTCGATTCTCTATTTACAATTAGCAAGATTTCTATATATCTATTTACATAATGGTATAAAATATGAATAAGTATATATGTACAAGGATACGAACCAGAAACCATTACTCCTCAGCATTCTGAATCTTCACCGCATTCATCACTTGACTTGCTGAAGAGCAATGTAAGCACTTTCAATCAGGGAATGATTCTGGCTTTTCACTCTCCCCTAATTAGTGCTCTCCCCCCAATCTGACAACCTCTAACGATCACCCATAATAGGAAGAAGACTTTGGATGAACGCCCGAAATATGAAGAAGACTTTTGATAACCAAATGCATGCCGTCTTTAATCTTCTGACACTCCCGTCCTAGAGTGATGCCGTCAAAAACCTTAGGCATCTTTTCGGTAGTTTAAGTTGAGCCTCAACTGAAATCTAGCTTAACCTCACAACTCATCAAACAAGAACTGTCATGAGGTTAAACTAAACCACAAATTTAAGCCCAGTAACAACTTGATTTCAGCTTAACCTCACAACTCATCAAACAAGAACTGTCATGAGATTAGGTTAAAATCAAGTTTGACCAAACCTTAAACTACAGAACAACTTGAACCTAACTTAACTCCACAACTCATCAAACAAGAACTGTCATGGGATTAAGTTAAATATCAAGTTGTAAGAAAAGAGCTCAACATTTTTTTGACTGTGGAGAAGACTGTAGACTCGACCTTCTTCAAGATTGCCAAATGTGGAGGAACAGAATACCAATCATCTTTATCTCACCAAATGCCTTCCAGTAACCTTACATGTAACCCATCAGCCCGCAGCATACACATGAGAAGATAACTCCCAACAGAGAATGTAGAGTAGACTGACGACTCGACCTTCTTCAGTCTTTAGTATAACACCAAAGTAACAAGTTGAACCACTGATCATCTATAGTATGTATCCATCCTTGGATATTAAGCCCTGATCACGTGAACCTGTTATGCGTCCTTGATGTACACATTCTCTCTCCCCTGATGGTTACGATTAATCAGCCCATGACGTAACAGTGAAACGTAAATACCAAGGTAACAAGTTGAACCACTGATCATCTCTGCGGTTCTCAACACCGGAATATATGATTAAGCCCGATCACGTGAACCTGTTGTGCGTCTTTGGTGTACACATTTCTCTCCCCCATGATGGTTACGATTAATCAGAATCATCATCATGATGTGTACATGCAGCCTAATGAAGTGTACATGAAGCATTGACTAGAAACCCTTTGTTACTGATTGTACCAGCCCGTGAGACGATGTAGATTAGCATTCCATGACCATGTTCTTCAACTCCTTGATAGACGGAAGAAGTAGTGTTGGAGAAACATGGTTTGCACGACTCCTGAACTGACGTATTCAGGAGTCGTATGACCATTTCTCAATCATCAACCAACATGTAGATTAATATTCACCCTTTCCCCCCCTCAAAAATTGCATATGCCTGCCAACTGTAATTTTTGATGATTGAACTAGTGAATATGAATATCATCAACGATAAGTGGCTCCGCTTGACGGTTCTTGAAGACTAACACGTTGTTTATTCACCCTTTCCCCCCCTCAAAATTGCATATGCCTGTCAACTGCAAGTTTTGATTGAATACGTGAATAAAAGAATACTCCAATATGCGCCGATCCACTTGAAGATTGAATAAGCATGGAAAGAGCATGAATCTTGTTGATGAGAATGGCCATTAATAAGAAGACTCCTCTTCTTTTGAAGATAAAGTGCACTCAAGCGTACACTTTTCTTTTCTTTGATGAACGAGGCCTGCACTGTCTTGTACAGACGTCATCTGATGAAGAACGAGGCATGCACTGAAGTGTACAGACGTCATTATGATGAAGAGCGAGGCCTGCACTGACTTGTACAGACGTCATTAGATGAAGAACGAGGCCTGCACTGAAGTGTACAGACGTCATATGATGAAGAACGAGGCCTGCACTGAAGTGTACAGACGTCATTATGATGAAGAGCGAGGCCTGCACTGACTTGTACAGACGTCATTAGATGAAGAACGAGGCCTGCACTGAAGTGTACAGACGTCATATGATGAAGAACGAGGCCTGCACTGAAGTGTACAGACGTCATTACTCTCTCTTTACTTCTTCTCTCATCTAACTCGTTACCAACCCCATTATCATTCTGTCGGCTTGATGTCGTGACCACTGATGGAGAAAAACCCAATATGATGAACTTGATACTGAAGTAATATAACCCGAACTTGTGACTTAAACTTGTACTAATGCGTGACAAAGAGCGGTGTAGAGACTTCGTGCAACATCGAATCCCTAAGTACTCTATACTCTTCAACCAACCAACCATCAAGTATAAGACGTACATCACATCTTGGATATCCACAACTTAGTGTGACACTGAGCACTACAACGTGACTCCTTAAAGTGATAGTTATTTTGCAATAGAGAGAAAGAAGAAATAACTAGATATCCAAGTCCTCGTCATTGTAAATGATGAAAGCTCGAACAAGGATCTCGAAGAATCTTCATCCAACCTCCCCGATATCTTCAGATACTAAGTACACGCACCCATGAAATTTCACTTCAGCCTCAAATAAATAATACTGATCTAACGCCGTAGTCACATCTTGTCGATTAACTGCCCCGATCCAGCCATTTGTGATGTTTTAGCTGATCTTTGATAATGGTTTTAACCCGATCATGGTCAAGAGTGCATAGCCCATCATCACGGGATTTTACAAATCTATGATTTAAACCGAGAAATAAGTTCTTTCGCGGGATTTTACAAAATCAAGAATGAACCGTGAGATAGCAACAGATTGAATGTGGCATGACTGATTTGAAATTGGAGAACATCTGTTTGGGTTAAGAATTTCTTGTGAGAATTACAGATCACATCACAACTTTTAAAACCTTTGTCCAACTAACCAACCTTGTACACAGATTAGTGACCACTTGATGAAGGAAGCCCGATATACCAATACTGAAAACTGAAGTAGAAGTCCCCAAATTTGTTACTTAAGCTTGCACTAATGTTGGAAGAACGGTGTAGAGAATTAATGCTCCAAGCAAATCTCTAAGAGCTCAGTACCCAACCAAAGTATGAGACATTAACACCTCTTGCGATTATCGACAACGTTAATGACGTGTGACACTGAGTACTCCAATAACTCTTAAGTGATAGTTACCCCAACTGCTGGTAACTAGATAACCCAAGTCTTCAACTTAAATTTTGAGCACGAGCAAGTTATCATTGACGGTCATGCATCCAACCAACCCCGACTTCAAGATAAAATAAGTAGACGCCTTCGTGAAATTCAACTTCAATCACAAATAAAGAATACCGGATTAACTTTGTGATCATCTTGTGTTGTTGACTAGCCAAAAAGAGAAGAAACATGCGCTAATTCTTAGAAGTGCCCATGACTCATAGTCAGTCCTATCAAACAAAGTTGTCTGACCCAGCTACTTGGATGTGGAATAGTTGTCGTACTGTGTACAGGATTTTACAGTTCTTGAGATTTATCTGAGAAATAAATTCAAGAACTAACTGCACAACAGTAAGTATCAAACTGCTGTAGACTGAACCACTGAATCCTGAATCGCTACGATCTGACCCGCTGTAACCGAAACTGCTAAGATTCACATCGCTGGAGACGGAACTTCTAGGAAACTTGCGATAATTCTCCCCCTCAAAAAGGACATGAAATGACCTTTTTGCCAAAGCTGAGAGTCCGTGATGTTTGTGAATTTGTCAGGCACAAAACATGGAAAGAGACAAATGAAACTACTGTAACGAAGATGGTGATTAAGACTCTCGTGTAGTAACCCCTTGCTTTCCTCATCATCAATGGTTTAGTAGATTAACAATTCATTGAAGCTCGTAATATGCCAAAACCGCTTGATGAAATGCATATGACTTTTAAAGTGAGTAAAAGGTTAAAACATGTCTCCAAACAGATCACCTCTTGTCTTTAAGCCTGACTACCTCTTGAGAAGATCTCGAGCAACAATCTCATTAGAAGCTTGAGAAACAACAATCACTTGATGAAGCTTGATAAAGAACAAGTCCGCGACTTAAACTTGCACTAAATTATGATTTAGAACCTATATTGAGCACAACAACGTAACTCCTTTAAATATAGGTAGTGATATATACCCAACCTTCCATCCTTAATTGTATATATCTACTTCGTGAACATCCAAGTCTAATCACCTTAAATTGCAAATTGTGATTTAGAACCTATATTGAGCACAACAACGTAACTCCTTTAAATATAGGTAGTGATATATACCCAACCTTCCATCCTTTATTGTATATATCCACTTCTTGAACATCCAGGTCTAATCACCTAAAATACGCTTGAGCAAGGGTCATCAAACATCGTGCATCCATCCACCCCGAGATGTTTGTGATACTAAGTACACCAACCCGTGAATTAACAAACCAACCAAGTTACCATAATTTCCCAATTCCTGCTGATCTTGAAGCACAGACTTATCCCGAAAAAGTAGTCAAACCCCGTAAGTTTCATTATGTCTACATCCAAGTCTAGCCTACTTGTCCAATATTAATTTCACGGGATTTTACAGCTCTTGAGATTTAAACCGAGAAATCGAATCTTTCCCGGGATTTTCTAAAATCTACACGAGAAACCGTGAAATCAACCAGAATACCCAAGAGTGAGGTGCAATACCAATCGTCGAAATTCAAGTCACAGAAGTCAAATCACAACTTGATCAAGTTGCAACAGGCCAAGTCACAGATTGTCAATTTGCAACAAGTCAGATTGCAATCAACCAAATCACAATTAGTCAAATCGCAAGTGTCAACTCGCAACGTCAAATCGTAACTGGTTAAATCGCAATCAGTCAAATTGCAACAAGTCAAATAGCAACTTGTCAACTCGCAATTAACCAAATCGCAATTTGTCAACTATAGCTCAAATTGCAACGATCAACTTGCAGGATCACTCAAAATGTGGGCACTAATAGGACAATGCTGCCACATCCACAACTCTGTAGTCAAGTTGACATTCATATACCCAAAGATATTCTTCCCCACCAAAATGTTGTACCATTCGTCTATATGAAAGAAAACTTAACCAAATTCGTCCTTGTGTTGAAAGTCCAATGATTAGTCCAACCAAAACAATCCAAGTCGACCTTGTGATCACAGTCCACAAACTTAAGTCCATCTTATCCTGGCCCAACATCAACTCCGTAATAGGCCCACTTCACCAACAAATTAACACAACCCTAAATATTAGCATATATAAACATCCATTATCATAATACAATCCCTAATATCCGGTAACCCTAATCCCCTCTTAATACTCTCCGCCCCCCTGCTTCTTTAATCACTCCAAATGCATCTTACCTCCCATCAAAAATAAAACTTGTCTCATCTCATCATCAACAGCCAACATCTAAACTCATCTATGTCATCAATCCGAATCCACAAGCCCCTTAACTTTTGTTTCTTTCAGTTGTTGCTCGTATTCAAATCGAGAAGGCGTTTTAGAGGCTTCACCGTCCTTAGTGGGGTCACGGTAGGTTCGACTGTTGATTTACATTTATATTCATTGTTTTCAACGAGCCGAAGATAAGGAAATAACATACTTGTTATCTTTCTTATCTTTAGATTCGGATAGTTTATTGAAGTGATTAGCTTCAAAAATTTGATCTATGATGGTATTTATTGAACCGAATAGCAAGAAAGGTGATAACACAAAATGTTATTGACTTTTTCTTGAAGATTTATTCGGATAAAAGAAAATGAGTATAAACTCATCACAAATCTATGATGATTATCTTTCTTTCGATTTGATCGACCTTTAAAGGCTTGATATTACTTTGAGTTACACGAAAGACAAGAAACTGAGATTTTTGTAATTAGTCTTCTTCATTTGGATTCGAGTAGGGTAATGGAGATGGGATTAGCTGATTTGATGTAGGATTAGTTGAAGTTGGTTGTAGTTTAATGTTGTGTCTGTGGTAATTGTTGTGAATTTGTTGGGTGATAGTAGTTATAATTTGTATCGAATGCATTTGATTCATTCACAGTGATTGCTTCTTTCATTTTGATATCTCGTTGACCACATTTGACCTGTTGATTATTGTGGGAATAGAATATCACCCAGTTGTTGTTGTTTAGAAAAGATACTTTAGCAACCTGTTGTTGACTGGGTTTAGGATTGTGTCGATGTTGTTTGTTGTTATCGTTTGACCATTTGACCGAGTGACAAACCGCATCGATGAAATGGTAGACAAACCGAGTTCGTGATTATGCAGACAAACCGAGTATACTTTATATACACAAACCGAGTTTGTGATTATACAGTCAAACCGAGTACGTGGTTAAACAGACAAACCGAGTTCGTGGTTAAACAGACAAACCGAGTCCATGACTAAGTAGACAAACCGCGTCTTAGACAAACCGCGTTTGACGAGTCAAAGCTGTCACTCTCACCCATTTTGTCCCCATTATCCATTTTTGGCAAACAGCCAAACACCATCCAAAAATTATACACAAACCGCATCAGTTATGTGAGGAAGTCACTTTCACAATAGTTGAACATTTTGCCATTTTTGGATACATTCCAAACTTCATCACAGTGAGCAACTTCATACACAAACCGCTAGTATGAACATCCATTAGAGGGTGCACTATTAGCCAAAACAAATCCATGAATATAACACCAAGTGAAGAAAAAATATTGGACATAACCACAAAGACCATGATGTCAACAATTAATTTGTGACTCCAAAGGCACAACTCAGTCAACAATAAAGCTCCAGAATAGTGTACGAACCAGAAAAATTGGATTGTTGCTCAAACACACAAGTTTACACGAGATGAGGTTCGAACCAAAGGAGAAACCCGAGAAGAATCCAAACAAGATCGACACAACCAAAGACATCACGTATAAAAACAAACCACCTTATTAAATAAACACACGCTGGATTCACAACACATTAAAGATTTAAACACACCAAATTAGTCCAACTTCTCAAGCAGTAAGGCCCACAATAAAACCCATCATTGGCAAATACTCAAATGAAGTAAGCTGTTAGACCAAGAAAGTGATTCTACCAACACATGTGAGTAAGACAGTTAGTATAAAAAAATTCGAACCAAAAAAAATTGAGACCAACACACAATCAAAGCGGATCTAACCATGGCTCTTGATACCAATTGTAGGAAATAACCATCTTGATTGTGTGGATGATTCGGGTGGTCTTGGGTTATGGAAGATTAGATCCATGGAGTTAGATGGAAGAACTAGAGAGAGAGAGAGTTGGGAAAACTTGTGTATATTAGATTAGTGTGTGTTTTGTTACAAGAGTTCCAACCCTTCCCATGTGTGGGAAGGGGTTTATATACTAACTAATATTGGTGCCCCTAGTGGGCTGTGAAGTGAGCTGACAGTGGGGAAAGCCCCGACCCACTCCACAAATATAGATACGACTAATCTAATAAAACTAATAATACTAATAATACTAAGCTTATATAAATAAGCCTACGAGCTATGTGATATGCTAAATAGATACTCGGGGTGACCGAACCTTCATATGAATATTTATATTCCTAACATCCGATATCTGATTTGCGATAAAGTTATCGGATGAGCTTGTGATGATTTGCGATAAAAACAGACAAGTCCAATTGCGATATCTTTGTCGGAATTGGATTGCGATAACCTTCCCAAGCTGATTAGCGATAAAACTGGTTATGCTGATTTGCGATAAGAGCTCAGTGCCAATTGCGATAAGCCTCAGTTTGTTGATTTGCGATAAAAGGCCAAGAACCAATTGCGATGAAACCCTAAGTTGTCGCAATTTAAATGACGATAGACCCTAACTTATCGCGAATGGTACTTTTGAATCAACTTTCTTATACAAGAAAGTGGATTATCCAATGACGATGTGGGGCTCTTTTTATCAGATTTCTTGTACAAGAAATGATAAAAATCAATGTGTAGCGAGCAGATTCGAACCGAGGACCGTTGGTGATGAACTTTTCACGAGCAACACTTCACAAACCACGTTAAACCCACAAAAAAATTCACGATTTTTTCCCTTAAACTCACGTAAAACTCAAAAATTATAACCTTTATATATAAAACCCACTTACAAATAAAAAGCTACAACCTTGACCTTTAAAACCCATGTTAAACTTCAAAAACAAACACAACTAGAACCTAAATCTTTGTTTGGCTCTGATACCACTTGTTGTTAACCTTTGTTAGATCGAATCACACATATAATAGTATTAGAGAGATGAAAGAAATGATGTTAGAGAGAGAGAAAGAACTAGAGAGAATAAGGAGAGAAAAGAAAGTTGGAAGATTTTATTACACTTGAAAGACTAACAAAGCTTTGGCATGATAGTGAATAAAACCAACAATAGAAATGAGCATCCAAGCACCCTATTTATAGAGTAGAACTAGGGCAACATGTGCTTGAGTGCTTCTAGAAACTATTACATAGGATACCACGGTCCATGGGCTACTAATGGACCGTGGGCTTTTACTCTAACATATAACCCATAGCAACCTATTTCGTAAACATGGCCAAGACTTGGATAATTTCTTGAAACGTGTTCCCAACATGACATCATGGCATACATCATATTGAGATCTTTAGATATCTTGAAAGATTTTGAGAATATCATGGAAAGATCTTCAAGCAAAGAATTGGATATGGTAATATCTTGGCAAGATTTGGAAAGATATTTGGAGATTTGCTGTCAGGGACTGGCGGAACCAAATTGCATAACGGACGGAACCCTCAATTTGGTTCCGCCCAATCCGTGACCTGTTTTATCCATTTGCCTATAAATAGCAGGCCACTCATTCTTGTTTAATCATCACTCATAAGCATAAACATTAGTATACATTCTTTCATTCATTACTAACCCATTCATATTACATATTTCATTCTTAGTGATCTTTCTTTTGTAGCAAAAAGATCAAAGCATCACAAGCTTCAACATACTATTGCAAGACTTGTTAGAGTAGTCACTGTGTGATTTAATTGTATTTCACACATCATTGTTATACCAAACATTCAGTAGTGATCGGTTAGTATTTTAGTCCTTAAAATATGTAGAGTGTCAGGAGTGGTTGTGCCCTTGTAAAAGAACTCGGTATCTAGCCTTGTACCGGAAAAAGTGTAAGAGATGTTAGGTTGGTTCTACTTCAAACTAGAACTCGGTATTTAGCTTTGTACCGGAAAAAAGTGTAAGCGACGTATATAAAGGTTTTCTCCGCCGAGAAGGGAGCTGGTTTCTTAGTGAAGAAAAACTCTTGAGTTAGAGGCTCGAGGAGTGGATTAGGGCAAGGAAGAGAGTCCTTGTAAACCGAACCACTATAAACATCCGTGTTGTGGTTTGATTGTTTCTTTCCTTACTTGCTTTATTTATATTGTTTGATTGTTTGCATTAAGTTGAAATCATATTAAGTATTCAAAGCGAATTAATTTTAAAAAAAGGTAAAAACTATTCGACCCCCTTCTAGTTTTCCACACAGACTTTTCATTGTAATTTGTATTTTCATTTTTATTTCCGTATCGTAGTTTGTATTAATATGTAATTTGTATTTTCAATTCAATATTTAATGTATTTTCACTTCCGTATCAAAATAAGTTTCTATTCATTTAATGTATTGAAACAAAAAACAAAATTTTAAGGAAAAAAAAGCAAGAAAACTAAAATTGTAAACGTTTGATACTTTTGGGCCCCACTTTGTCATTGGAAATGGTTCGTCGTCTGGGCGAGGATCTTGGTTTTGGCGAGAAGTGGCGAGCGAAGGGGGTATGGCGGCGAAGGGTGGCAAGGAGATGAGGAGACCACACCGATTGCTCTTATAAAAGTTTGAAATGTAGTTTATTTTGTTGTGGCTGATTACTCAACTTTTGTTTTATAGTGTCGAGGAGATGAGGAGACCACATCGATTGCTCTTTAAATGTAGTTTATTTTGTTTTACCTTTTTAAATACACGTCCTAAAGGTGCAAATTAGAGGTAGAGTTGGTATCAAACGAGAAAAAATAAATAAAAATGAGAATGATGAAAAGAAATCATAATCGTACATTTTATATGCACCTACAAACATATATGCATCTGCTCTTAAATTTCTCCTCCTCATTTGAAAATGTGTGGCCGAAAATTCTTCTCATTTCAGATTTTCTTTCTCATCAGATCTTTTGTGAAAAGTTTGGTAATTTATTTTGAAAGAGTAGTGTATTTTCATGAAAAACAAGTTAAAAGTTAAACAAACACAATACCAATAACATGTAAATATTCTATGTTTTTTTTTTTTTTGGCTCGTTCATTTATTTTTGGTTAATTACGTTCTTTTAGCGTGTTAATGAAACAAATATGAGCAACCTTTTTCTTAATGAACGATAATACTAGGAAATTTGTCAGTCTAAGTATTTGTGTCCCTTATTTTTCAGTAAACAAAGAATCGAACCCAAACAAAGCCTTAGATGCGTTTACAACCTTAAACATACCTGAATAGAAACTTTTTAAATTTAGGAGGTGTTTGTTTAAGCTTGCTTATGAGCTTATTTAATTTCAGCTTATATTTCATAAGCTCCAACCCACTTACCCGTTTGCTCCACTAACAAAAATCCAGAGCAAAACCCCACATGACGGCAGCACCACTCCTACGCAGAGCCATCCCTCGCCACCATCTTAACAAAACCATCTTCTCACTCGTATGGAGGCCCTGTCACACCACCACCACTTCAGATACTCCTCATCCAATTAGCAAACCACCCTCCACACCATTGACACCAACATCACTCCATGACTACAAGAAATTTTTGTTAAGCCCAAAACAAAAACATCCAAAACAGGTTAAAGATATGATAGATATCGGCCCTCAAAATCTCGCTAGCATTGTTCATGATATCCTCCACTCCGGCAGGTTTCGTTTATGCTCATATTATACTTATATATCTCACACATAAAAACAATTCTCGGTCTCAAGCAGGGGGTTCCGCGGGTCCTGGGACACCCATGGATTTTTTCAATGTAGAGTTAATTTTTGAAAAAAAAAAAAAAAAAAAACATCAATTTTTCCTAAATGCATCTTAAATGCACCCAGTCGTGTTTCTATATTAAGGTTGAAAAAATTTTGTGCACCCCGTCATATTTGGTCCTGGTTTTCGGTCCCAACTGGTACTTGAGTTGCCCACCAACCAAGAAGTTGTGGAGATAGCTGGTATAGGGTTGTGAAAAAAATTGCCGTTCTAAAATAAATAAAACGAATATAAATTGCACATCGTACAACATTAAGGTGAGGTAATTGGCCAAACATGATGATGAGACATGTTTGGTGAGACTGTCTTCCATATCGGTTTTGTGAGAATGTCTAGTACGTTTTGCTAACTCTGAAAATAAATGGTGTTAAACCTGTCTTATATGGATTTGCAACTGCTCATTGCTCAATATGTCTTATAGTGTTAGCGTTAGAGTTTGCATTAGATAGTTTTTATAGTATAGTGTTTAGCAGTATGATAGATGTGTTTAGGCATGCTATTGCTGACTTGGTTGCAATAGTGTCGTTTTGTCTATAGTTTTTGTGATTAATATATATGTTTTGTTTTCACCAAGACAACTGTTTATAAGACTAGCTTGTAAAATAACACAATGTGTTTGTCTTCCTATAGAAGACTTGATTCTAGGACGATATATGGTCAGCAGATTGATAAGTAAAACGAATTTTATCATCACTTTGTCCATATGAATCACCAACTATTGAATTAGATTGCAAGTCCAGAGCATTCTTGTGTAGGCATAACAGAATATTCAGGTTCTCTGAGAAAACTCGATGAAGTTATTCAGATTACAACGTCCTGTATTCTTTCCTTGTGATAACATGCCATTTATATATGGTGTGTTGAGGCCTATAAAACATAGAGTAGTTCTTCTCAATCCTTAACCTGAAATGCACCAGGGTTTATGAGAGGCAAGCAAACCCAAATGAATTGCTCGAGCTCGTAGTTTTTGTTGTATGTTTTCAGTCCTGTATAACTTTTTTCAAAGACACTCTTGTTTATGTATATGTTCTGTTTTTCACCAAAAAAGTGTTAACACATATAACAAGGGCGGAAATTTGACATGGATAGCGATTAGATAATCATTAACAATTAGTGATAACTGCATCATGGTTGAAACTTGAAAGCATATAAACTCCACAACAACATAGTCTACACCTTGTTTCATATTTGGTAATGTAATGTCATAAAGTTAGTGTTTGGCCTTAACCAACCACTCAATATCAGCACTAACGACATAGTCTACACCTTGTTGCATCCGTGATAAGGCAATGTCATAAAGTTAGTGTTTTGACCTTAACCAACCACTCAATATATTAGCACTTTGCATATCTGTGATGATGATCGGTTTGCTTGGATGACTTGAGTGGTGGCAAAGATGATCTCACAGACGAGGTTTTGCAGTCTAAACCTTAACAGAGAATTCAACATCGAAGGATATATTAGGGCATGCAGTTAAGATATCTAAGATATAGCTAAACATCCTTAGAATTACAGAAAAACTTAATTTTCTTGGGATATCTGATCTTATAGAGAACTGTCGCTATTCAAAATCACGTAACATGATTAGGTATACTATGGACCAGATGAAGCGAATGCAAATAATGCATATACAGTCATTAGAGTGCATCTATGAATGTAGCTGATTATATATATGATCTTTGATTTTTTATAGATTAATATGTATTTGATCTGAATTTGATTGCATTGCCAAATAATTCTCTAACTGTCTCTCTCGCTACTAGGTATAAGAATGGAGAGAGACTTACATTAGCAGATGAAGAAATAGTAGTAGAGAAGCTTCTTGCTTATCATCCTCATTCCGAAGATAAGATTGGGTGCGGCATTGATTATATTATGGTAAGTTGTGTAAGATCATTTGATTGCTATTTATTCTCTGTCATTACATTCAAAATCACTTAAAGTCCTACCGGACTTTTAGGCTATCATTATCTTTTAAAAACCATATCTCAGAATTTAGTTATTTACTATGAAGTTTTCTAATCTTGAAGGTTGATCGGCATCCACACTATAGATTCTCAAGATGCCTATTTGTTGTGAGAACCGATGGTGGAGTGATCGACTTTTCTTACAAGAAGTGCATTCAAGCTTACAAGCGCAGTAGTAATTAATGTTAACTACTCTTTTCAGTTGGCAAACTCAAATGCAGTGGCCAGTTATTAACCAATAGAAGTAGATAATAGTAGTTGAACAACAGTGTGGAAGATTATTGATGTTAAAAGATTTAATGTTGATAACTTGTCAATGTTTATGTGGCTTTATGTCATTAGTAAATGTTTTCCTGAAATGGTCTTTCTTTGCATTAGTTGGAGCATCTGGAGTGTGGACTCTCAAGTCTCGACTGGTCTGTTTGCGGAGAAGTTGGCCTTATAGAAATGATCATCGATTGCAAGTTAGGTAATTACACCATCTCGGTCGCCAACTCCCAAGTTAAAAGTAAGTAATATTCAGTATAAAAAGATAAAAGATAGCCATTACTATACAAACGACATGAAAATATTTTGTGGTAATATTAAAAGATGTAGTATGGAGTATGGACTGTATAGTGGTAGGCTTTAAGATTATTTTAAAACCTCAAAGGTAACAATTTTGAGTCAGTCTTAAGGCGCATAGTTTGGTTGAAGCATCACTCAATGAGCCAAAACATTATCGACGTAGCTCAGTTGACCATGGAACTTGAGCGAACACTATCCGTCTCTGTTGAATAAGTTTGAACAACATTCTCATGAGCGAATTGAAACATCTCTAAACATTACTTTTCACATAAGTATATCTATATCTATATCCTACATATAATAAAGGAGTCACATCTTCTCCAAATATTTAATAAAACTATCTTTAATGCATTTTGAAGGAATATAAATTACTTGCTATCCAGTGGCGGATCTTAGTGCCCCTCAACACCCCCCCCCCCCCCCCCCCCCCCCCGTTTTTTCGCTCAGTAGTGCTAAATTATCCGTTTTTCATCCGAAAATTTTATATTTATTAAGTCCCCCCCCCCCCCCCCCCCCCCCCCCCGCGATTATACTAACCGAAATATAACGATAGGACAAAAAAAATTTGGCCCCCTCCACTAAAAACTTCAAGATCCGCCACTGTTGCTATCTATAAAGTATTTACATCATTTTCCTTAATCCTTAATCTTGAAAACTTAAAAAGTTCAATTACTAAAATACCTTGGATTAAAAATGATAACAACATTCATTATTAAATTAGTATTTTAAATATTCTTTAATCCTCAAACTTTTATCATTTTTATTTATAACCCGTAACTTTTTTTTCTCCCAATGACTACATATTGAACTCGTAAGTTGCATCAAGGGTCACCTCAAAACACAAGTTCGCAAGTATACTTATTTGCCGCTATACATCCTCGCTTTGCGCGGGTATTCGTCTAGTATTTTTCTTAAACATTTATTAATGTAAGTTCAATGACAATTTTTTGTTGGAAAATGATTGTGAAGCCTAATTATGCGCCTAAAGATGTGCATAAACATGTGGCATGATTTTGATGGTTTGTGAAAAAATAAGTCTCATGACTGCAACCATCAGGATGATGTCACGCAGGTGTAAGCACATCTTTAGACACATAATTTAGGTGTCCCAATCAATACTCTTTTTTGTTGGTTATGAACATTTAAAATTTTTGACAATAACATATTCAAAAACCTTTTATCATCAATTTATGTATTTTAGTAAAAGCTTAGAGAAATCATAATCATTTTTTTAATAAATTCGATGGAATAGTATCGTACATGTCAAAGTACGAAGATTTTTAGGTGCCGTATAAAGTATGAAAATGGGCAATTTATAAATGCGCTAATTTATATTTTGATAAGCAATCTAATATATAGATTTACTAATCATATATTGTTAGAACTAATACTACTCTATGTTTACACATTATATAATATTTTGACAAATATTACACAACATCTACTGATTAGCAAGTACCTTCCACCACCAATCATCACAACCTCGTAATACTATTGACTACCGTTTTCGTATCGCTATTGCATCGTGATACACGAGTACTTTACCATTTTCATATGAAATAATGTGCGACAAAGTTATTCCTAAAATTCTCGCCACGTGAAATTTATTATCACGAAAAACATTAAAAATTATTGCTCGCCAAATTTTTTGATTACAGGCTGGTACCATGCTAGTTGTATTTAAAACAGAAGTGTAAGTCAACATCGAGGCGTATCAACATTTTTAAAATAATATTTGTTTTGGTATTTCATTATATTTAAATAATATGTGTTATTCGTAACCCTAAAGGCTATGGTTAAGTCGTCAGGACATGAAATACTTTTGGGTTAATTGCCTGAGAAAGTATATAAATTATCATTTTCTATAGTTTCGTGTAGTTGACCTTTTTTTTCTAATTAAATCACAAAACTTTTGAATTCGTGCTTTTGTGTGTATTTTGCTTGTGGAAAATGACCATTTTACCCTTTGGTAACATTACCTAAGGGTAAAATGGTCATGAGATACAAAAAAATCACAAATTCAAAAGTTTTGTGTTATAGTAGGAAAAAAAAATTACACAAAACTATAAAAAAAAATGGTAAGTTAAATAAATTTTCAGATAATTAACCAAGTACTTTGAAGATAAACCCCTCATTTATTACAAATAGAGTAAATTACACGGATGGTCCTTGTGGTTGGCGTTGACTTTCAAGGATGGTCCCTTGACTTTTTTTTTTGCACTCACAGTCCCTAACTCGGAAACTACTAACACATATGGTCCCTTGACCAAACGCCCGTTTGGTCAAGGCGTTAAGTCTCTTAGTCTTGAGGGTATTTTCGTCCATTCCAATTATTATGCATAGAGCCGCTAAAGAAGCAGACATTTAATACCCATCATTTCATTTTCCCTCTTTATTTTCTCTCACTACCAAATCTAACAAAACACAAACCATAACTTAGTAACCTAATTCTGATCCAAGTTCATCATCAATGCGACAATGGTTGGAGCAAAAATGTGGAATGTACGGCAAGGAAAACATGATTTTGATGTTCACGAAGTATATGGTATGTATCGATTATCATTTACGTGTTTTTATTTCATTGTTTGACTGAAAAACCTTAATTTGGTTTTCTTTAATTGTTTTGCAGCAAATGAACCTGATTTGTTTTCTCTTTAATTTTTTTGCAGCAAATGAACCTGATTTGTTTTCAGTGAAGGTTCATTATGGTGGGAAGTTCACTGATAGGCCAGATAGAACCTATGAAGGTGGTTACTCTAACTTTGTGGATGTAGTAGATGTGGATGAGTTCTCTGTTCACGAAATGGATGCTATGGTGGAAGAGTTAGGTAATGATGGTCACTCTCTTATGTTTTACCACTTTCTTATACCTGGTGAGAGTTTGGACAATGGGCTACAACCTTTAGCTAGTGATAAAGATGTCCTTAACATGTGTAAATATGTTAGGTTAGGTCATAAGTTGATGCATGTATATGTTGAACATGAAAGGACCAACCGTGATATCTATTACGCATTGTTAGTGTCACCAAATAAGAAAAAGAGGTGTCTTATAGAGGAAATAGAAGATGATGTACCAAGACAATCACCAACTGGAGTGATTAAGAGACTTAGGATTGAACTTGACAATAAAAAAGGTTTAGTACATGAACAAGGGCAATCAAGTGGTGTTGTAGCTGTTGGAATACCATCCCAAAGTCAGGTTAGTGTTGTTGGTAATGAAATACCCTCACAAACAGGTGACACTAGTCAAGTTAGGATACAAGATCA
Source organism: Artemisia tridentata subsp. tridentata (assembly GCA_021014915.2). Classification (NCBI taxonomy): domain Eukaryota; kingdom Viridiplantae; phylum Streptophyta; class Magnoliopsida; order Asterales; family Asteraceae; genus Artemisia; species Artemisia tridentata. The sequence goes on along the minus strand of CP139504.1, from coordinate 68,895,321 downwards.
GGGTCAAGGTAGTGGTATTGATAAACAAATACCATCTGAAATTGGTGAGTCTAGTCACGTTAGGCAGCCAGAGCAGGGTCAAGATAGTGGTGTTGCTAATGACTTACCTTCTCAAACCTCTGATGTTCCTAGTCAGTTTGTCAATGATTTCTACTCATCTTATGACCCTTACTTGGGTGATGATGAGTTCAACCCTTTTGATGGCCTAGATGAAATCCTTCCACTTGAGAATGAGGATAGGGTAGAAAGTGAACCAGAAAATGAGGATCCACCTGAGAATGAGGATAGGGTAGAAAATGAACCAGAGAATGAGGATCCACCTGAGAATGAGGATATGGTAGAAAGTGGACCAGAGAATGAGGATCCACCTGAGAATGAGGATAGGGAAGAAAATGTTGATGCTGAGCATGAAGATAGGGTAGAAAGTGGCCCAGAGATTACATTAGAGAGTGGCCCAGAGGTTTATAGTTCTGGGACTGAGAATGATCAGAGAGAGGATGGGACAGAGGATGATAGTGATGATAGTGACTACATTGTAGATTCAGACAATGATGTAACTGATGTTGATGTGGACATGGAGAATTTCAGACTGAATGTGGATTTGGAAGCAGAATTTCATGGCTGTGATAGTGATAATGGTGTAGAAAATGTTGATGCTGATATTGATGATGTGTTTGATAATGAAGAATTTCTAAGTGGGTCTGAGAATGAAGATGAGTTTGATACACTTAGGAGAAGGAAACTGAAACAATTAAGGAAACAAGCCAAAAGTAATAGTGAAGGTAGGATATACAAAACATACTTCTATGTGGGGCAAGAATTTGGTAGTGCAGCAGAGGTTAAGAAGTTGATAAGAAGGCACTCAATTGAAACAAGAAGAGAAATTAAAATCGTTAAGAATGATAAAGGAAGAGTCAGAGCATCTTGTTGTGGTCAATTGCCTTCATTTGAAAGTTCTAGGCCTAGTGTTGGGCCAAATGTAGCAGCTGGGCCCAGTCAACCATCTGGGTCAACTAAATGGACTAAGGAAACCATAAAGCTTGTTAAAGGAGGTAAACCTAGTAACAGGAAAGTAGGTGGACATAAATGCCCATGGGTATTGCTTGTTTCAAAGGTCAAGGGCACAGAAACATGGCAGACAAGAACATATGATGCTACACACTATTGTCTACAATCAAGACAAATCTTGTATGCCACATCAAGTTTCTTTGCTGAAGATATAGTGGATCAGATTGAAAAAAAACCCAGAGATACCAATCAGAGCTCTTCAAGATCAATTACAAAAGACACATGAGGTTTCTGTTTCTCAAATGAAAGCATATAGGGCTAAAAAAGAAGCAAGCAAGCAAGTGAGAGGTGATTACACAAAGCAATACGCGATGCTGAGAGATTATTGCATGGAGTTGATGTCTACAAATCCAAACACAACTGTGAAGATCCAATGTGCTAGGGAGGAGGAATGTTCAGAGACTAGGAAATTTGAAAGGATTTATGTTTGCTTGGGGGCTTGTAAGGAAGGATTCAAAGCTGGTATGAGAGACATTTTGGGGTTAGATGGAGCCTTTATGAAAGGACCTTTTCCTGGTCAACTCTTAACTGCTGTAGGCATTGACCCAAACAATGGTATCTATCCATTGGCTTATGGGATAGTTGAAACAGAGAACCTTCAGTCATGGAAGTGGTTTTTGACTTGCCTTGGAGATGATCTTGATCTTTACAGAAACTCCAACTTCACATTTACCAGTGATCGTCAAAAGGTAAATTTAATTGTTTACAGAAACTTCAACTAAACTTTTATCATTATTTAACTATATATTAATGTATCCATTTAATTGTTTACAGGGTCTTATACCTGCAATATCCAAATTGTATCCATGTGCTGAGCATAGATATTGTCTTAGACATATCCATGAAAACATGAAACATAGCTGGAATGGAAGGGCATACAAAGACCTTCTTTGGAAAGCTGCTACTGCTTCAACTGTGCCATACTTTCAGATAGCAATGGAGGAGTTAAAGGCTTACAGCAAGCCATGCTATGATTGGTTAGTGAAGATTCCTCCACAACATTGGGCAAGATCCCATTTTTCAGGTACAAAATTGTTTACAATATATAAACTACCAAGTGTATACAACTTCACTTGTTTAGATAGTAACTAATTACAAGTATATTAACAGGAAGGGCAAAGTCAGATGTGTTGTTGAACAACATGTGTGAGATTTTCAATGGTAAACTAGTTGATGCAAGGGACAAGCCTATCATAGGGACACTGGAGTACATAAGGGAGTATCTGATGAGAAGGATTGTGACAGTGAATAAAGTGATTGCTAAATCTAGTGGTCCTCTCACACCAACAGCAGAGAGGTTGTTTGATGTTATAAAGAAACAGGCTTCCCAGTACACAGTTCAATGGAATGGAGGGGAACACTACCAAGTCAGTGGTCCTTGGGCAGACCAGTGTGTTGTGAATGTTGATGAGAGAAGTTGTTCATGCAGGAGGTGGGAAATAACAGGTCTGCCATGCAAGCATGCAGTGGCTGTAAACTTTGACATGGTGTTGAATAGGCAAGAAGCTGGCATACCAGAGACATGGGTCCATCCTTGCTACAGGCTAGAGACTTGGAAGCAGGTCTATTCATTCAAGATTATGCCAATAAAGGGACCAAAAATGTGGCCTAAGTGTGATGTTCCATCAACAATCATTCCACCAGTTCACAAGGATCAACCTGGCAGGCCAAGGAAAAGGAGAAGGAGGTCAACCTTTGAGATGAATGACAGCATGGTGAAGAACTGCAAGCTTTCAAGAAGGTTAAAGACAGTTACATGTGACACGTGTGGTTGCAAAGGTCACAATTCTAGAAGCTGCACAGGACCAAGAGTTGAAAAGACCAAGAAGAAAAAGTCAAATGCTGCAGCTGCTGCAAGTGGAAGAAGTGTGGATAATGCTGCTGCTGCAAATCATGCTGCTGGTGCAAATAATGCTGCTGCTGCAAGTGGAAGAAGTGTGGATAAGGGAAAGGGTATTGCAGTTGATGAAGCAAGTTCCAAAAAGAAAACACCCAGGAAGAAAGTGATTAACATTGGCTAGTTTGGGTTTATGTGACTTTGATGTCAATGGTTGCTTGTATGCACCATAAACAATATTTCATTTTGGTAATATTTGTATTTATGTAAGTGGTTGCTTATATGCACCATAACCTTGACTTCTATGTATGTGTTCTGGATACCAGAACAGGATCATCACTTTTTTAACCCAATAGTTATTAGCTGCTAATGACAGCAAATTTTCCCAAAATCCTTATTGTGTTTGTCTGTGTACTTGTATTGGTTTGTCTGTAAATGGGATACAATTTGTATTGGTTTGACTTTAGTAAAGTCAACTGTCATAAACATTCAGTTAGTTAAATTGTGTATGGGTTTGAGTTTATATAGGATGCACTACTTATAGGTTTGACTAAAATAGAATCAATGGGTACATTTTGGGTCATTTTGTTTCATTTTTGGGTCTGCAATGGTCTGATTTGTGTCCATATTTTTGGGTCAAATTGTAAAAGTCAAACTTTGGTGCATTTGCTTAAATGAGTACACCAACCATGCCATCAATGGCATTTACTCCAATTGATGGTCTGCATTTGGCTTTAAATACACATAACTACACTAATACATAAATTACTACCACTAAAAACCTCAAATCTTTCCAAAATACCAAAAAATGAGTTCAAATCCAGTAATCTATGAAATTTCTTCAGATGAATCAACCTCATCTGATTCTGATTCAGGTTCTCCACCATGGTATACCTATTTTCCTCCCACTTATTCAAACACTGTCACAAAGAAGAGTGAAGCAGCTACATCTTCCAAAAAAGTTTCAACCACTGTCTCAAAGAAGAATGAAGCTGCTAGGTCTTCCAAACAAGTTTCAACCACTGTCAAACCTCCTGTTGCCACTCAAGCACTGTCAATCAGTGGCAAAAGGATGATTGTTTTAGCCCTTCCAACTGAGGAGAATTATGAAAAGATCACAAGAAAAAGGAAAGGGAAAAGGACATTTACTTGAAGCATTCCCACCACTGTCTTTTGTTATATGCAATGTTATATGCATCAGTGAATGCATCACTGTCTTTTGTTATATCACTCTATGTATGAATGTATGTATGTAATGTTATATGCATCAGTGAATGCATCTACGTAATGAAAGTCTAGTTGTTTCTGTTAACAAAAAGATACTTGTTTTCATTAATCATCCATGACAAAATACAACTTGCTTGCTTGTTACTTGTCCAAACTTAACATACAAACCTAACACTTACATCAAACATAATACTTCTTCATGATAGCAAAAGACCAGACAACATACTTCTTCATTTTTCCTACTTTAAAGCAAGAATAACAACAAACATGATCCAAGACCAAACAAGATACTTCTTCATTTTTTGACACCCATTTGTTGCTTCCTTTACAACTCGTTCAAGATTGTTCCTTGACCTTAACAAACCCGGTATGATTTCAAGAGAACGATTACACATGGGGGGGGGGGGGGTCATACCAATCAATCCATGCACATTGTGATCCCTGTTTAACAACATCACACCAACAATTATTTGCTTTACGTTAGTTTGATTAACTTATTTCAATCTTAAAGAAACTTACTTGAATCGGGCAAGAATAAAACCGACGGCCTGGGTTAGCGTTCATCCATGATATTTTAACAAGGGCGACTCTTCCACAATGGCACATAACCAAATCCATTGTTCTTGTAATATTTTGGTTTTTGAATTAGGGTTGATTTGGGGATTTATGTTAACAAAATGATCGGATTGGATTTATATAGATGAAATAAATGGGCGGGAGTAAATACTGAGTCAGTAGCATTGGGAAGGTAGAGATGCTACAGTGAATGACGAAAATACCCTCAAGACTAAGAGACTTAACGCCTTGACCAAACGGACGTTTGGTCAAGGGATCATATGTGTTAGTAGTTTCCGAGTTAGGGACTGTGAGTGCAAAAAAAAAAGTCAAGGGACCATCCTTGAAAGTCAACGCCAACTACAAGGACCATCCGTGTAATTTATTACAAATAACTACCTACCACCACCTTTATATACTGATTTTTTTGCATCTCTTAAAGAGTAAACTCCAAAATACATCTATATGGTTTGCCAAATTTCACAAGTTACATTCCTATTAGAAAGTTGAGACATCTACATCTCTACGTCAATAAACATTAGACAATATGCATTCCCTAGGCACGAACGATGAAATTTTTTTTTCCATTATCTGCTAACGTGGTTCAAACATGAGAGTATTTTTGACCTTTTGCGTGTAACATGGATCACTTTTTAAAAAAATTTAAAGTTTTTATATCCAGTTTTTTATTTTTATTATTGTTATTACTATTTAAAAAAATTATATATCTTATTTACATTTCTAAAACTAAATAAATAAATAATAATAATTAAGTTGTTTTAACAACAATAATAATACAGTCATAAAAATTTAAAATTAATAATAATAATAATAATAACAATAATAATAATAATAATAAAGAAAAAATCAAAATAATGAAATAAATATCAAAAATTAAATAATAATCATAATACAAATAAAAATTAAATATAAAAAATATAAAAAATTTAAAATTTAATAATAATATTATAAAAATATAATATTAATAATAAAGTATGATAATAAAATAATAAAATTAATAATAAAAGTAAACTACAAAATACATCACTGTTATAAGCAAAAAAGATGAAAATGCCTCTCATGTTAAAATCAAGTTATCAGATAACGAAAAAAAATGCATCGTTCGTCTCTAACGGTATATGTTGTCTAATGTTTATTGATGCATGAATATAAATAGGGCTAATTAATTAAAAAGTCATCTAACTTGCCACATTTTGTTATTATGTCACTGAACTTTTTTTTTCTCATTGTATGTACTGAAATTTTAAATTTCGATTATTGTGTGTATTTTGTGACCATTTTACCCTTATTTTTTTCAAATTTTGAAGGGTAAAATGGTCATTTTACATGACTGAATAGTCACAAAATACACAAAATGATCAAAATTTGAAAGTTCAGTACATACAATGAAAAGAAAAAAAGTTCAATACACACAAAGATGAAAAGTGTCAAGTTAGATGACTTTTTAAGTAATTAACCTATATAAATATCCCAACTTTTTTTGAAAGAAATGTATTTTAGAGTTTACTTTCCTAAGAAGTGGAACAATGTTCTCACTCGTGAGGTAGCACCTCATGCACGAAACCCACAACATACATGTTATGTCACGTGTGACTATGAGAGAAAAAAGGATGAAAGGTGATGAGCTCAACTCCTGGTATTTGTGCAAAGTGGGTATGTTTAATTATTAAATATTTAGTTTGTGAGTGTGTGTGGGGTATGTTTAAAGTGAGTATTTTAATGAAAAGTGATGAGTGGTAAGACCATTACGACTTTACAAGTGAAAGGTGATGGGATGTGAAAACAAATGAAAGGTGAAGGGATGTGAAAAGAGAGAGAAAATTAAAATGACGTTGATGTGAAAGGTCAGTCGTAGACCACTTTCATCCTTAATTATTAGCCTATAATGACTATAATCAATATCAACAACTATTGATACCACACCCAAGGAAGGATTGTTAGTTTTGTGGACAAATATAAATATGTGTATGTCTAGAATCGAACTCGAGACCACGGGATTGCACACTTTACGTATGAAGAATTAATGGATAATAATGAAATAGCGACTAATGGACGTTAAGTTAACGACAATTGACTAACGACCGTTAAAGATTAATAGAAGGACTATAGATTAAATTAGAGGAACAAGAAGCTTCTGGAATCCCTAAGGATCCCTTAGGCCGATCGGTTGGGTTAGGTTGAAACCCAATCCCACTCCAACTTGTTCTCCAAGACAGTCATGCTATATATACAAGGCTTAGGGTTATTTGTTCAATACCTCTTGTGCACTTACTATAACCCTAAGCTTTCTTTTCTCTTTTTCTTTGATTGGCCGATCGGTACCACCCTCTCCAAAGGGTCAATTGGTTTGGTTTTTATAAAACAAACGTTTTGTGTTTAATTACTAGCATAAACATTAATTCGATTATAATACGTGTGTACAAGAACGTGGTATTAACTCACTATAGTTAATATCTTGGATTGAATTACAAAACGGTAAGGGGTAATTCGTTAATCCAATTATAAACCCTAATTAGTGTTCTTGATATTGATTGAAGAATTATTGAAGTTGATTCTTATTTTGCTAGAATCAAAGGTACGTTTACTTTATTATTCGGTTAATTCTTTATGTGTTAAATTGATCCTACGCTTTCGCATGTGTATGATGATTATGTGTTTAATTTATGAACTTGTCATGTTATTAACATCACGAGCTGTTTTAACATGTAATTAATTACCGAAACACATAAAAAAATGAATCTTGGATTGTGTTTGATGTTAGTCGATTTTTTAGGGTTTAAAAATCGAAAACCCTAATTTTTAGGGGGGGGGGGGATTCCCTAATAATATAAAAAATTAGTTTTGTTGTTTTGAAACCCTAATTGTAACATGTTTATGTGTTTAAAGTTGCGTATCTTGTGACTTGTGTTAATCCATGATGAAACATGCATGTTTGTCATAGATTATGTTTGATAATAATTAAGTTGTTTTATCACATGTAATTTTATGATAGATCTAAAATTGGGGAAGACCTCAATTAATTATATTAATGAATCTATTATATGCAATATGGTATATATTTGCTATGACTAACGCAATCGATATGTCGATGCATGTGGCTCACTTACCATTGTAAGTGATAGTCTTAGTTAAATATATGCATAATTAAACATAGAATGATTATTAATAGGTTTTATCGAACAAAGTTTGCATGTGGCTAATTGTTTACATAAATTAATTGTTAAGTTATGTGTGTTATTTAGTTGTTTATTTTTATTATTACTTGTTTTTTGTTTAATTGTATGACACGTTGTAAGCGAAAAAAGGGTAATTTTTTGAATAGAAAATAAATGGACTAAATAATGGTGAAACTTGATGTGATAAATTATGAATCTTGCAAAGTCTTATGTGCCGATAGTAGTTCGCTTCGCACGGTAATTTGCTCCTAGGCGAGACTAGCAAGGTTATAATTTATAACATGTTTTTAAGACTTAAAGTCATAAACTTTTAATTGAGTGATGAGTTTTTGTACCAATAGTACGAACGGCTCACCCAATTATGACAAACTATAAGAGGGGTATAAATAGGAACGGGTTTTTAATAAGCTTCGCGCTGACCTTTGTTTCTACGCTCTTTTGTGCGTCAAATTGGAGCTACCAAGTACGACTATTTTATGTACAAAATCATCTTAAGGGTGAATTGACCTCAATTCCACGTGCCACTTTGTGGTAATTATCCGAATAACTTGGGTCTTTTGACTCATGCAGTAGTAGGATATAGTGGGCGATAATTGTAGGTAATTCTTTGATTGGTGAACCCAATACCTCAATTAAAACTTTGTTGAATTTAATCTTAGCCTAAAATTGGTAAATAAAAAGGTTTTGAAAAACTTATGATACGAAGATATGTGCATGCTTCTTCGTACATATTTTGATTGACACATCAAAATTAGTACCCTAAAATTTAAGTTCATGCCATCTAATTATAAGAAACACTTGAAGTTATTATTTAGCCTAAGTGAGACCTTACCTAGATTTTAATGACAAGGTAAATTTCCGTTAATGCGTGAGACCATTAATGGAGAATTTTCAGTTTCTAAATTAGACAACTTAATTAAGTTGTTAGTGAGACCTAGAAACTTAAGGCATGAGATGGGATGAAACATGCTTACTTTGCAAATTGAATTTGGCAAATGTAAATCCCATAATTATCTAGGAATTGGAAAATTGTTTGCTAATTATTGTTCGACAGATTACCATATTTAATACTTTCATTACTAGCAGATCAACTGATGTAGTGAAATTATGTAAATTTGGATCCTAGTTTTCAATAAAATTCAATGGTTATATGAATATTTCCTTGGGTATTTTATTTTCTTGAAAAGTTGTATTATCAGAATACTAATATTTGAAGTTTTTCTGTTGAAATGGCTCAACCCGATAATGTTGTACTAAGTTCTGCGTTCAAAAACCATTTTGAACGGGAAAAATTGACTGGCCCGGAAGTAATTGTTGATTTCATCAATAAATTATATTGTTGTAAGCAGGGTGAAGGTAAACCTGTTAGTGATCATGTGTTGGAAATAAAGAGTTACATGGACCAACTGTATCAAATCAACTACATTTACCCGGAGAATGTATGTGTGAACTTAATCAACGGATCCTTGAACAAGGATTTCTATGGTTTTGTTCGAAACTATCATATGCATTACGCGGGGAAGACAGTCACAGAGTTGCTTGCAATGCTTGTGGACTATGAGAAAGGTTTACCAAAGAAGACACCTACTCCTCAGGTATTAGCTATACAAGGAGGTAGGATACAAAAGCCAAAACTGCAAGCGAATAAGAAGGGTAAGGGAAAGGTTGACAATGGTAAGCAAGTTATGGCCTACCAACCTAATCCCAAAAAGAATAAACCTAAGAAGAACAAGGTGAATCCTAACAAGAAGGATCAGGCTTGCCACCACTGCCATGAGATAGGACATTGGAAGCGGAACTATCCACTCTATCTTGAGGAGTTGCGTGTGAAGAAGCAGAAGGCTGAGGCTGGTAACCCCAGCACTTCAGGTGACTTTTTCATGATTGAATTATTTTCATTAACTCATAAAATAAATTCCTGGGTATACGATACTGGATGTGGTATTCATATTTGCAATACACTGTAGGGGTTTAGAGTTGAAAGGAGACTGGCCTATGGAGAACAATATTTGCACGTGGGTAACGGAGCACATGCAGCTGTTGAAGCTATAGGCGTATTTAAATTAGTTTTGCCTTCGGGCTTAGTACTGTTTTTAAATAATTGTCATTATGCACCTACTATTGTTAGAGGTTTTGTTTCCTTTTCTTGTTTATTGGATATTGGTTTTAATCATACTGTTACGAGCAATGGAATTTCAGTTTCTTTAATTAATTTTTTTATTTTAATGCGATTGCTGTGAATGGTGTTTTTGAAATTGATATGAATGAATCAAATAATTATAATTCAATGTATAGCATCAATAATAAGAGAATCAAGAATGTTTTGGATTCATCTTATCTTTGGCATTTTTGACTTGCTCATATAGGCAAGACTCGTATGAAAAAGCTGCAACGTGATGGGATTTTACAAAATATCAATGATGAATCATTTGATAAATGTGAATCTTGTATATCTGGGAAGATGACGAATAAACCTTTCAATAATCGTATGGAAAGGGCTTCTGATCTACTTGGTTTGATACACATTGATGTGTGTGGACCACTTAGACATGTGTCAAGGAAAGGTGCTACCTGCTTCTTAACCTTTATTGATGATTTCAGCCGTTATTGATATGTTTATTTACTTAAACATAAACATGAGGTGTTTGAAACATTTAAGGTTTTCAAAGCAGAAGTAGAATTGCAACTAGGAAAGAAGATTAAAGCTCTTCGATCCGACAGAGGTGGTAAATACCTAAGTCAAGAGTTTAAAGATTATTTAGCTGAGAATGAAATTGTCCAGCATCTCACATCTCTATATACTCCACAACAAAATGGTGTATCTGAGAGAAGAAATCGTACATTGTTGGACATGGTGCGATCAATGTTTAATCTTACAACTCTTCTTTTATCCTTTTGGGATTATGCCTTAGAATCTGCTATTCGCATTTTAAATATGGTTCCGACCAAGAAGGTTGATAAGACACCTTATGAGTTATGGAATGGAAAAACTCCTAACTTGTCTTATTTAAGGGTCTGGGGTTACGAGGCGTTTGTTAAACGTGACTCAGCAGATAAACTCCAACAAAGATCTGTAAAGTGTATCTTTGTATGATACCCAAAGGAAACGATGGGTTACTACTTTTACTACCCACCTCGAAAAAAAAGTAATTGTTGCTAGGTATGGGGATTTTCTTGAAAAGGATCTCATATCTCAAGAATTCAATGGGAGGATTTATGATCTGGAAGACGATCAAGAAGATACATTACCTTCTGAAAACACTAGCGAACTTCCTGTGGAACCTGAAAGTCTGGGTCCTCCACCTGAAGTTGTTCTCATTCGCAGATCTGTAAGGACTGTGAAAGCACCTGAACGTCTATGTCTTAACGTAGAAGTTGAGGAAACTATATTAGGGGATCTTGGAGAACCTGCTAATTATAGAGCTGCCATGAATGATCCTGAAAAGGACAAATGGCAAGTTGCTATGAATGGGGAAATGCAATCCATGAGAGATAATGAAGTCTGGATTGAAGTAGACCTTCCTCACAAACCAAGGTAGTTGGAAGTAAGTGGCTCTTCAAGAAGAAAACTGACATGGATGGCAATGTACATACCTATAAGGCTCGTTTGGTAGCTAAAGGCTTTAATCAAACTTTGTTGACTACCAGGAGACCTTTTCTCCTGTAGCTGACATAAGGGCTATTAGGATTCTCATAGCCATAGCAGCATACTATGATTATGAGATTTGGCAAATGGATGTCAAAACCACCTTCTTAAATGGTCGCCTAGATGAAGACATCTATATGGCGCAGCCTGAGGGGTTTGTGAATCCAGAATTTTCAAACCGTGTATGCAAACTTCAAAGATCCATTTATGGATTGAAGCAAGCATCACGACAATGGAATAAGAGATTTGATGAAGAAATAAAAAAGTTTAGGTTTACTCAAAATCTTGATGAGCCATGTGTATATCACAAAGCTAGTGGGAGTTATGTTATTTTCCTTGTCCTATATGTTGATGACATATTAATCATGGGTAAAAATATTCCAAGATTAAAAGAGGTTAAAGCCTATCTTGGGAAATGTTTTTCCATGAAGGATTTAGGAGAAGCAGCATACATTCTGAGAATCAAGATATATAGAGATAGATCAAAGCGGTTGATTGGATTAAGCCAAAGTGCTTACATTGATAAAATATTGAAGATATTCAATATGCAAAATTCCAAGAAGTGATATTTGCCAATGCAAGAGAATCATGGCTTAAGTAGCAAAACATGTGCTTCAACACCTGCAGAGGTGACAAGCATGAAGAGACTCCCTTATGCTTTGGCTGTGGGATTTATTATGTATGCGGTGAGATGCACAAGGCCTGATGTGGCATTTGCTCAAAATATAACCAGTCGATATCAACAGAATCCAAGTGAACTCCATTGGACTGCTGTTAAACATATCCTCAAGTACTTGAGAGCTACAAGAGATATGTTTTTAGTATCTGGGGGAAATCCAGAAGCAGAACTTGGTGTTACAGGTTACTGCGATGCTTCCTGGAAATGTGATAAAGATGACACGAAGTCTCAGACGGGTTATATCTTTGTCATTAATGGAGGTGTTGTGGATTGGAAGAGCAAGAACCAGAGTACCATAGCGATGTCTGCAACAGAAAGTGTAACACCCCAACCCGACAAGGGCAAAGGTGTCACAGATACGGATTCTTATCAGAACAAACACAAGCATATGACATACATAATACAAAAGGATTCCAAGGGTTACAAACAAAATCTGAAATTACAAGGTTACAAGTGAGATATACAATAATCACTAAGTCTGAATATAACTTTTCAAATCATCTCTAATCCAATTTAGCTAGCAAGGTCTTCTAAGTTCAAGGTCCTCTCTAATAACAACCCAGCTTCCAACTAAAACCTGCCGTACATGAAAAGAAACGTACGGCTGAGCTTAAAAAGCCCAGTGAACAGATATATAATAAACGGAAACGAAAGCAAAAGCAATGAAAGTAAAAGGAAAAGCACAGACATAGTATAAGAAATAGATAAACCAAGGTACAGAGAGAGAGTAAAGGTTTAGGACAGTAATCCACCACGAGCCCAGAAACAGAAATATCATATCCATGTATCCATATCAGAAATCCAGAGGGGATGCCTCTCAAGTAACCAGATAATATGAGGGGTGGCCTCATGTATCCAACAGAAATATATGGAGTAGCTAGCTCCCAGAACATGAAAGACGTGGATTGCACCCACCGTCAGTCACCAGAAATCAAATCATATCATAACATATCATATCATAACAGAACAAATCTAGGATGCATCCATACGCCCCCAAAACAGAAATATCGGCCATAATCATATAGTGTGCACATATCAGAACAGAACAGGGACGGTGTGGTTAATCACTCTGACCACACAAGAGTCATGCCAGTGGTGCATCACAGACACGGCCATGTTACCTTCATGGCTAGGGAACACATTTTGGCTCGGGTATCAACTGGGAGTCAAAGGTCAAAGGTCAAAGGTCAAAGGTTCATATCATAATCAGAGTGTCATATCAGAAGGTTCAATATCAGAAGGTTCATATCAGAAGATCAAATATCCCAGGTCAATATCCAAAAGGGTCAAAGTATCAGATGGTCAAATCTTCAAAAGGTTCAATATCAAAAGTACTTTTCAAAAGGTTTTCTCTTAAGGTTCATTTAAAACAATCTTTCAAAATAGTTTTCATAAATGGTCTTTCAAATAGTTTTCATAAAACGAACTTCAAAAATAGTTTTCTTAAAGTCAATATATCATGCTTGAAAAACCCTTTCAAAATACTTTACTTAAACATTTCCATCTCATATCAAAAGGTCTTCATATCATAGGTCCAAAATCAGAGATCAAAGGTCGAAGCAAAGGTGTCATAGCAAAGGATCGTAACAGAGTATCAAATCAGAGATTTAATAGATCAGAAAAGAATCATAGGAAACCTTACAGAGAAGGTCAGAATATCTGTACCTTATTCCAGAAGCAAACACAAATCAGAAATGGATGACACAAAGTGGATCAGGACCTCTCTTTCTTCACACCTAGAGGGGTAGACAAGAATTACAAACCCTTCCATTTTAAGTAACCTTCTATATTTAGCTGGTTTCCAGATTTAGTAGGTTTCCTCTTTTAGCTTTTAGATTCCTCATGTTACTCTTTTAGTCTTTTAGGTTTCATAATTTACACTTTATACCCCTTTACTTATCAAAGTTACAAAATGAAACCCTAGATTTACATAGTTTACATTTTAACCCCTCTCATTAATTTATTAACACATCACGCATTTTATTTTCCAAGATTACAGAGTGTACATTCAAATTAACTTATTATACGAATTATACCCTCACGTTTCACGATTCACAATTTATAACCCTTAGCTTAGGAAAATAACAATTTACATCCTTTTTACATGTCTTGACAGTTTTCAGGTATTAACTGGACTCGTTTTAAATAATTTGCAAACCATATTAAACCTTCGAAATAAAATCTATAAAAATTCACAGACGTTCCCCAGGGTCTTGAGTATTTTATGTAATTTTTCAAGATTTTATTAAGTTGTCTAGATACGAACTAAAAATCCTTTTTCCCAACCTGTTCCAGAACCGGATTAATTAAAAACACCCGACCATTTTTCATCTTCTTTCCCAGTCTATAAAATTTATAAAATTCTACAAAAATTCCAGTAATTAGCTAACATGTGATATTTTACTCAGCTAAAAGGACACATCCTAATTCGTTATGGTTTGAAAATGATAAATGAAAAACCCAGACTGTTTTTCCAGACTTTACAAATACGACCAGACACATGATTTTCTAAAAATCAAAAAGTAGCCTTACAGGCCTCTAAAAATTACAAAATAAATTTCTCCAGATAGCCACTTCATTGAACTTAGTTTTAGACTCAAAAACCATCCCAATACCCGTTCACATCATAAATTTACAGCCGGTTAAAGTCGAGCAAAGTTCCAGATCAGAAGCAGTTGTCACAGAACCATGTATATACTTAGGGTTTCTTCATCCCGTTCATTAATTCTCGACACCAAACGATTTTAGGTGAGTCCACAACATATTTAGGTTGATTATTACAGGCCTTAACATATTCAAAACGAATTAAATCCATTACATAGCTCCTGGGTCGATCCATATATATTAGTTTTTAGGGTTTTTGGTTTATGATTTTATGTGACTTATTATGTGATTTATCATTCGATTAAAACAAGAACTTGAACAAGGATTGAACAAGAGAGATACAATACCCTCGTAGACCACGAAGAACACGAACACAAAGAATCAAACACCACACGAAAACTTTTCTTCCTTCCTTCCTTTCTTTGGCCAATCGACAGGAACAAAACAAGGGAAAAAGTTAGGGTTTTTGCTAAGAAACAATTCACATGGGTTTGGGGCATGAAGAACATGTTACCTTATGATGAATGACACAAGAATGGAGTAAAATTAACCCCCTTTTGGTGTGTTGAGGGTCTCGACAGCAGCAGGACACAAAGGCAGCAGAAACTTTTTGGCTGCTAGGGTTTCTTGAGTGATTTTTGATGTTCGGTATGTATGGGAAGGAACAAAAGGGATGTGGGCTGATTTATGGGAGGGTTGGCCGAAATTTGGATGGGGGAAAAAGGCTTGGATCGGCCTATAAGCCCAACCCAATAATATCTATGTCAAATTTCATTAATTCCCTTATTTCTTAAATGTTACTTACACATAACTATTTTTAGAACAAAAATAAATATAGACTCATGGAGTTTTCGGTTCAAGTAATTAAGTAACGTGTCATAAATATATTTGGTGGCTAGTACAATTGTCATTTGGTGCCTCGTAAATAATTAATGTCATATACGGTTTAGTTTTATAGGTTTTGCGATTTATTTATAAGTTATACGAGTTTTAATTAAATTTTTAAATTATGAGGGCATTTTAGTCTTTTTACATGTTTTAAAATTTTCGGGTTTTACAACTCTTCCCCTCTAAAAGAAAAATTTCGTCCTCGAAATTTGCAAGAAGCAGAGAGAGAAGAGAACGGAATACTCATACGGGATGCGAACAAAATTTCAAATCGAAATAATTGTATCCATAGCAGAGAGCTCTTCAAGGAGTTTAAGATTCCTAACTGAGGTCGACAGAATGCAACACGAGAGTCCAAATTCACCCAGATATTTAACGAACGAAGGTAGAGTATACGCATAGGTAGAATGAACCTAAAGTCTCACTAATTACGGATAATCCAACGGGGTCAAATTTTAAACTTCTTAGGTACTTCCCAAGATATCCTATGGCCACAATGAGGGCACGTTATATGGTGTAAGTATTATCACGTTAATAATACCAGCACCACATAATTATGCCTTCATGATGATCATACTTTATCTCAAGTCGTAAACAAAGCCACCTATCTTAATCCACCTAGTACTCTATAGTCTCAGAGGTCAACAAAATCGATGTCATAGTCAAGAGGGAAAACAACTACTTGCAAGAGTATCGGAATCCCAGATTGCCTATCAGATTAAGGTATGCCGTCCACAAGCGTCAGATCTTCTCCAATTCATCAAAGCCATCATTGGACGTACGAATATACACGGAACTGAAATGCTTCTAAGGAACTTAAATCATCAGAGGATCTTAAATTTGAGAATACTCGGAGGTGGAACAAAATTGTGAACTTGCGTCTGGTTCGTCAAGCCTCCTGCTGTTCTTCTTGGAGTAATGCGAATTTCTGGCACGATCTTCAAATCCTTCATCCTCCAGTCTGCCTCCGCTCTCAATTCATCTTAGTACAACCAAGGTGAATAGGGAAGTTAGACTGCATGTCCTCATCAGCTCCAGGTTCGCCGTCTTGAGTAGATTTCTTCTTCTGCATCGCCAACACTTCTGCCTTGTAAGGGATGCCTTCACTCTTCAGGGTAGCCACCATTGTTGTTAACATTTCGAGTGCTCAATCAACCAATCCCTTATCAGAATGGAATCGAAGTTGACTATCCAAGAAAGACGGATCAACCAGGCAAATCTTATCATTCAAAAGTGAGAGGGAAACATTCTTATATGCATGGTTAAACATCACAAGACTTTTCATAGGAATAGAGAGGGGTAAGACAGAATCAAACAGCGTCAGAAGATTCATAGGTGCTTATCAAAAGCAAGAGACAAACAACAGAATGTATTTAGTACGTCATCATCATGGAGATTCTCAGAATTGCCCGGAGAGGCATCAGGATGATTAACAAATGGATTAGATATCAGAGTCGGAATCTAAAGATAAGGTTCAATAGTGTCATGCAATTTCTATACAGTTCTCAAAGACATAAATCTTGTAGGCATAAACTTTCAATCTCCAAGAGGGATTCAACAGGCTTAAACCAAAAGTAAGGCACGAATCAGAGTGATGCGGAAGCGATGATACTTAAACAAATGCTTTAGTCTACCCATTCCTCACTGGTCAAAAACTTACGTTCCTATAGGGAAGTCCTAAAGCAACTCTTACAGGTTATCTTATGAGCGCCTACAGTGGAAACTTAGTGGTCCTAACTTCACAGGTCAGGGTAAATGTATTACAAGTCGCAGCCTGTGCTCTGATACCATAATTGTAACACCCCAACCCGACAAGGGCAAAGGTGTCACAGATACGGATTCTTATCAGAACAAACACAAGCATATGACATACATAATACAAAAGGATTCCAAGGGTTACAAACAAAATCTGAAATTACAAGGTTACAAGTGAGATATACAATAATCACTAAGTCTGAATATAACTTTTCAAATCATCTCTAATCCAATTTAGCTAGCAAGGTCTTCTAAGTTCAAGGTCCTCTCTAATAACAACCCAGCTTCCAACTAAAACCTGCCGTACATGAAAAGAAACGTACGGCTGAGCTTAAAAAGCCCAGTGAACAGATATATAATAAACGGAAACGAAAGCAAAAGCAATGAAAGTAAAAGGAAAAGCACAGACATAGTATAAGAAATAGATAAACCAAGGTACAGAGAGAGAGTAAAGGTTTAGGACAGTAATCCACCACGAGCCCAGAAACAGAAATATCATATCCATGTATCCATATCAGAAATCCAGAGGGGATGCCTCTCAAGTAACCAGATAATATGAGGGGTGGCCTCATGTATCCAACAGAAATATATGGAGTAGCTAGCTCCCAGAACATGAAAGACGTGGATTGCACCCACCGTCAGTCACCAGAAATCAAATCATATCATAACATATCATATCATAACAGAACAAATCTAGGATGCATCCATACGCCCCCAAAACAGAAATATCGGCCATAATCATATAGTGTGCACATATCAGAACAGAACAGGGACGGTGTGGTTAATCACTCTGACCACACAAGAGTCATGCCAGTGGTGCATCACAGACACGGCCATGTTACCTTCATGGCTAGGGAACACATTTTGGCTCGGGTATCAACTGGGAGTCAAAGGTCAAAGGTCAAAGGTCAAAGGTTCATATCATAATCAGAGTGTCATATCAGAAGGTTCAATATCAGAAGGTTCATATCAGAAGATCAAATATCCCAGGTCAATATCCAAAAGGGTCAAAGTATCAGATGGTCAAATCTTCAAAAGGTTCAATATCAAAAGTACTTTTCAAAAGGTTTTCTCTTAAGGTTCATTTAAAACAATCTTTCAAAATAGTTTTCATAAATGGTCTTTCAAATAGTTTTCATAAAACGAACTTCAAAAATAGTTTTCTTAAAGTCAATATATCATGCTTGAAAAACCCTTTCAAAATACTTTACTTAAACATTTCCATCTCATATCAAAAGGTCTTCATATCATAGGTCCAAAATCAGAGATCAAAGGTCGAAGCAAAGGTGTCATAGCAAAGGATCGTAACAGAGTATCAAATCAGAGATTTAACAGATCAGAAAAGAATCATAGGAAACCTTACAGAGAAGGTCAGAATATCTGTACCTTATTCCAGAAGCAAACACAAATCAGAAATGGATGACACAAAGTGGATCAGGACCTCTCTTTCTTCACACCTAGAGGGGTAGACAAGAATTACAAACCCTTCCATTTTAAGTAACCTTCTATATTTAGCTGGTTTCCAGATTTAGTAGGTTTCCTCTTTTAGCTTTTAGATTCATCAAGTTACTCTTTTAGTCCTTTAGGTTTCATAATTTACACTTTATACCCCTTTACTTATCAAAGTTACAAAATGAAGCCCTAGATTCACTTAGTTTACATTTTAACCCCTCTCATTAATTTATTAACACATCACGCATTTTATTTTCCAAGATTACAGAGTGTACATTCAAATTAACTTATTATACGAATTATACCCTCACGTTTCACGATTCACAATTTATAACCCTTAGCTTAGGAAAATAACAATTTACATCCTTTTTACATGTCTTGACAGTTTTCAGGTATTAACTGGACTCGTTTTAAATAATTTGCAAACCATATTAAACCTTCGAAATAAAATCTATAAAAATTCACAGACGTTCCCCAGGGTCTTGAGTATTTTATGTAATTTTTCAAGATTTTATTAAGTTGTCTAGATACGAACTAAAAATCCTTTTTCCCAACCTGTTCCAGAACCGGATTAATTAAAAACACCCGACCATTTTTCATCTTCTTTCCCAGTCTATAAAATTTATAAAATTCTACAAAAATTCCAGTAATTAGCTAACATGTGATATTTTACTCAGCTAAAAGGACACATCCTAATTCGTTATGGTTTGAAAATGATAAATGAAAAACCCAGACTGTTTTTCCAGACTTTACAAATACGACCAGACACATGATTTTCTAAAAATCAAAAAGTAGCCTTACAGGCCTCTAAAAATTACAAAATAAATTTCTCCAGATAGCCACTTCATTGAACTTAGTTTTAGACTCAAAAACCATCCCAATACCCGTTCACATCATAAATTTACAGCCGGTTAAAGTCGAGCAAAGTTCCAGATCAGAAGCAGTTGTCACAGAACCATGTATATACTTAGGGTTTCTTCATCCCGTTCATTAATTCTCGACACCAAACGATTTTAGGTGAGTCCACAACATATTTAGGTTGATTATTACAGGCCTTAACATATTCAAAACGAATTAAATCCATTACATAGCTCCTGGGTCGATCCATATATATTAGTTTTTAGGGTTTTTGGTTTATGATTTTATGTGACTTATTATGTGATTTATCATTCGATTAAACACAAGAACTTGAACAAGGATTGAACAAGAGAGATACAATACCCTCGTAGACCACGAAGAACACGAACACAAAGAATCAAACACCACACGAAAACTTTTCTTCCTTCCTTCCTTTCTTTGGCCAATCGACAGGAACAAAACAAGGGAAAAAGTTAGGGTTTTTGCTAAGAAACAATTCACATGGGTTTGAGGCATGAAGAACATGTTACCTTATGATGAATGACACAAGAATGGAGTAAAATTAACCCCCTTTTGGTGTGTTGAGGGTCTCGACAGCAGCAGGACACAAAGGCAGCAGAAACTTTTTGGCTGCTAGGGTTTCTTGAGTGATTTTTGATGTTCGGTATGTATGGGAAGGAACAAAAGGGATGTGGGCTGATTTATGGGAGGGTTGGCCGAAATTTGGATGGGGAAAAAGGCTTGGATCGGCCTATAAGCCCAACCCAATAATATCTATGTCAAATTTCATTAATTCCCTTATTTCTTAAATGTTACTTACACATAACTATTTTTAAAACAAAAATAAATATAGACTCATGGAGTTTTCGGTTCAAGTAATTAAGTAACGTGTCATAAATATTTTTGGTGGCTAGTACAATTGTCATTTGGTGCCTCGTAAATAATTAATGTCATATACGGTTTAGTTTTATAGGTTTTGCGATTTATTTATAAGTTATACGAGTTTTAATTAAAATTTTAAATTATGAGGGCATTTTAGTCTTTTTACATGTTTTAAAATTTTCGGGTTTTACAGAAAGTGAGTACATAGCTGCTTCAGAAGCTGCAATGGAGGCCGTCTGGATTAGGAAGTTCGTTTCAGGGCTTGGAGTTATGCCCTCAATCGAAAAACCTATAAAGATGTATTGTGACAATTCAGCCGCAATTACATTTGCCAATGAACCTGGAATCATGTCCCAATTAAATATCACTATGTTCGAGAACAAGTCGAGATAGGTGAAATCGAGTTACTCAAAGTTCACACAGATAATAACCTAGCTGATCCTTTAATGAAGGCTTTACCTGGTGGAAAGCTTTATCAACATGCTGAAGGCATAGGACTTCGTTTAGCTAGTAGTTTCATGCCCATCTGTGATTAGTATTTGGATAATGGGATGTTATGAACAATTATTAGTTTAATGAAATAAAATATTATTTATGTTTGATTATCATTTTCTTAATAATATATTGATGTGCGTGTGTATTGCTCTAATTTTTATATCCACGGTGTGTCGTTGTGGTTTTAGCAGTATTCAAGTTTTAAATTTATATTTAGTCGACTTATCAATAACACACACTTTAACGAGCAGTGTACCCGGTCAGTATGAATATAATGGTAAGTAGAGTGTCGATCACTAAGAGTGGAACGTATTATCTAGTTATTCTAATCAGTATTTTAATATCTTAAGTTAGCTGTACAACCTATTCTAACGCAAGGGGGTTCAGCCTGAGAGACTGGCACGGTTTGGTTGTAATTAAATAATAAACTAAACTAATAGGCACGAATCAGCGATTAGCACACACGTACACAGATAGATACTCGAGACAATAAGAAGACCTGTCCTGATAGTTAAATAGCTTGTCACTTGTTTTATTGCTAGTTTTATATGAAGTGTATAGTTCGATGCGACGCACCGAGAGTTAAACCTTTCTCGTTGGCTCTAATCTTATCGGCGAGTAAACCCTTAATGATTACTTATGACTATCCTTTTTATTAAAGACACGCTAAAACAAATAGGCGAGGAAGGGGCATGGCGACCCAAGCAATGCTCAGCTAGACACAGAGGTTATCAATGCACTAATAAAAGTCACCAAAGACATCAACATATAAACTTTAATTAATAGGAAAGCAATTTTAAGGGGTGCCCATGGTTTTCCGTAGTCACATGGAATCGGCCCATCAATCCTGATGAATTAAAGTGTACTAATATAATAAAACAAAACTACTTAATGAATTGAATACATGCAGGACCTTCTTACAGCTCTTGTATCTTCGTTTAGGGTGTGTCTTGTGCTGCTAATGCGTCTGACTTCGTCCTAGGGTTTCTTCTGTCTTCTCGTACTAGGTATATTGCCCCCAAAATTCGTCTGACTTTGGGGTATTTATAGTTTCTGTCTGAGGGTTAGATGCGGCGCATAGAATAAGTAGATGCGGCGCATTGACTTAACTTCGCGTGGGGTCCAAGATTAATATATTCATGAATATTCGTACACCGCCAGAAGATGCGGCGTAACTCCATTTCTCTATGCGGCGCATGTCCTTTGCCGTCTTGGATTGTTACTTGTGAAATCTTGATAGTGATGCGCCGTATGTAAGAAGTAGGATGCGGCGTATCTGGAGCAGAATGATCTTGATCTTGTACTTTTCAATAGACTCTTAACTTCTTGCTTGTTTTGCTCCATAATTAGTCCAAAATCGCCAAGTTTCACATAGTACTTGTTTTTACCTGAGAATTACAAAAGTAAACATTAACGTATCAATTCTCACAGATAATATAATAAAACAAGTCAAATAAATAGGATAAATGATGATAATAAAATGTACTTATTTGAGTTCATCAAATATCCCCCCACTTGAACTTCACTTGTCCCCAAGTAAACCTTAGAATAAATCTTATGAAAATGCATCCTAAAATATGTTAGGATTTATTTTTATATTTAAGCATGTATTCGTTTTGTCATAATTGCACAACCAAACACTTAACGAATTAGAAATAAAATAAAATATTTTGATAAAAGCAAATCTAATCGTTTAACTGTCCAGTCGTGACGAATATTCTATCATAAGCTTGGCAAGTATACGCATCTCCCCCACTAAAGCCAAGGAATAACAAGTCTAAAGCGGTAAAAAGGGTTTGTAGGTTAAGGGTTAATCATTCTCCTTAATCTCTATCGATCTCAAATTCCAGAAAAGGCGACAAAATCACAAATACATGATCGAATCCACGAACACGATACTTGCAATTGCTCAAATTCTTAACTCAAATAGGCTAAAGATAGGACCAAGTAATCTTTACCAATAATATTATATCAAAAAGGGCGACAAAATCATAAATACATAGCCGAATCCACGACTACGATACTTAAGATTGCTCAAATCCCTAATCTCAATAAATCAAAGGTTTGGATAAAGAATAATATAGGGTATGGATAATATTTGGGATACAAATTGGTGTAAAATGAAAAATAAACAAAACAAATAAATTAAAATCCTAAGTGTGGTAAATTGCTTTCCCAACCATCCCATGAATAAGACTCATATCATTGAATAACTCACGCTTTAACACTTGAAACACACGCTTTAGGTAGACACGAATTATACTCAACAAGATCTCAATCAAAGAATAACCTTAGTTGGCGTTCCCATAACGGCCAACTCCCATTCAATCCATAAATATAATATATAACAAATAGTGGTGATATCGACCACTTAATACAAAACTTTACATAAGTTGGTTAAAACAAACATCCAACTTTTTCTTCTTCTTTTTTTTTTTTTTTTTTTTTTTTTTTCGATTATTTTTTTTTTAACTACTAACATAAACATAGATGTGTAAAATTTCACCACATCACTATAACGATAACTCTGGATAATTTTTTCATACTTTCAGAAATAACTGTAATAGCGAAAGTAGTAAACACACGAAAAATAAACTCAAAGATATACAATATTTACTTTCATACCAATTACATTGTGCAATTTCCTGACTCAACCAAAGATAATGAATTACGCACGCGAACACAGGTAATGTAAGGAAACACACTTTGCCTAAAGCAATTAACCAACCACGAATTTTAATCTACAGGGTAGGCTAAGGTGTAAGGGTGTAACGAAACATTATAACAAAGGTGTAAGAAACGAAAGGAATGGCTCTGAGTGTTTTTCTAGGGGTATCTTACTCTAAAAGTGAGAGTAACAAAAGGGTTTATACGGGGGTTAACTAACCAGTGTAGTTAGCTAATATCACATAACATATAAAGGCTATTTGGGTGTAATCCTAGAAATTTATCAATTTAGACAAGTCATTCCAATTATGTAAATAATACTTATTATGGTGGTCTCGAATAGTATACAAGCCAAGTTCTAAAGTTTACAAGTCACCGGCACACTCATAGATTTGTGAATTTTGAAAAGTTCACAATTTTTGAAAATAATGTTATGTGTGCAGCAATGTAATTTAGACTTTAAACAAAAACATGCTAAAAATTTTAAATTTTGATATATTAAGCGCATTTTAAGCATATTTTGAAAAAGTTTAGGACAAGTAAGTGTTCTAATTCTCCAATCCCCCCACTTAAGTTAAACAACGTCCTCGTTGTTTGTGTCAAAGGTTAAAAACTGGAAAATAAAAGAATTAGAACAGAAAAACTCCCCTGAGATTTGCTCGGTATGATCCTCCATTATTTGTATAAGAGCAAAAATCAACTTTCTTGTGGATGAGAACGTTTAAGCTTCATATTTGATGTATCCACAGGAAATGCAGGAATCTATAATACCATCAAGACTTTAACACACCTGAGTTAAGAAGGTTCAAACTTGCATAATACATTAGTAGTTAGTAAAAATAAAACTTAAAAAAAAAAATTAAAATGAAAATCATCAGGTCAGTCGATACGCCGTATCTTATGGAAGAAAATACGCCGTATCGAGCCTGGAATAAATACGAATCAGAATAGAAGATGCGTCGCATCCTTAACCAGGGATGCGCCGCATTAAAATACTGACAGAAAGTTTTAAAGTAAAAAATAAAAATGCAGAAAATTAAATAAGATATGACCAGTGCAGGCGATGCATCGCATCTCAAGATTGAGATGCGCCGTATCTTCTGCAGGCCTGACTGACTCGACACAGAACAGAAAAGTAAAAATTTTTTTCTCCGGGTTGTCTCCCGGTCAGCACTTGTCTTTATTCCAGAGTCTTCAAGTTAGACTCACGTTCAGCTCCTTATTTTGTTCTTGTTACGTGCCATCCTTCTTCTTTCATCCGAAAGATGTTCCCGTATAGCTCCGCAACATTTTCTTCCGTACGACTTAATCTAATATATGCTTTGGTATTTGTCGCAACGTATTCCTTATCCATCAAATTAGGTAAAACCGTATACCATATGATAGATATAAATTCAAGGTAAGGGTAATAGGCATATACGTTTTGTTAATGATTATAATCTCATTGTTTAGTGGATAATGATTTACTCCAAGGTTATGAGCAAATATCGTTTTAAGCTTACAAAATTAAGATTATATTCGGGAGAGGTTTCGTAGAGAACTCTCTATAAGGCTAGGTAAATTAATGTAGAGGATACCTGGAATTCTATTTCAAGAATTTTAAGTTACTCAAATGTTACCAGTACTGAATTCTCCTCCACTCTTGTCGTTAAATTTCAGCCTTCTAGTAGTCAAAGGTTTTATCACTCCAGCTAGCGTCTTTTGGTTAGGTTCAGAATGTAATCTTCCATAGTGATGCTTGAGCCATCATTTATCCTGAAAGTAAACCAACTTGTGCACGAGAGTAGTGGAACGATCAAAGTGAATATCAAAAATCAACTATATTTATTGAATTAAATGCGTCGTATTAACAAAAGTTAATGCGCCGTATTTTCGTTACGTTTTAAAATACAAGATTTTTGATTCAGTAGATGCGCCGTATCGATAGAAATCGATGGGTCGTATTTGTTTAATAATTCAAAAACTGTTTTTAATTTAAATCGATAATACGCCGTATCTGTTAAAACAGATGCGTCGTATGGCGTTATCGTTTAGAAAAATTTCTTATTAAAAACAGAATACGCCGTATCTTGGGGAAAGATGCGTCGTATCGAATTTATTAAACGCGTTGTATTTTATAAAAATTAAACGCAATACGCCGTATCTATGAAAATAGATGCGCCGTATCGTTTGAATTAGCTCAGTACAACGATAGCAGAATACAGAAAAACAGAAAAATAAAAACAAACGAAAATAAAAACACACAAAAACAGAAAATATGCAAATAATACAATGAATGCAATTTAACTATTATACAACGGGGTTAGCGGTTAAAAATTAAAACATAATTAAAATACTAATCAAATTAACAGATAATAACAATTCACTCCCCGGCAACGGCGCCAAAAACTTGATGTGCGTGTGTATTGCTCTAATTTTTATATCCACGGTGTGTCGTTGTGGTTTTAGCAGTATTCAAGTTTTAAATTTATATTTAGCCGACTTATCAATAACACACACTTTAACGAGCAGTGTACCCGGTCAGTATGAATATAATGGTAAGTAGAGTGTCGATCACTAAGAGTGGAACGTATTATCTAGTTATTCTAATCAATATTTTAATATCTTAAGTTAGCTGTACAACCTATTCTAACACAAGGGGGTTCAGCCTGAGAGACTGGCACGGTTTGGTTGTAATTAAATAATAAACTAAACTAATAGGCACGAATCAGCGATTAGCACACACGTACACAGATAGATACTTGAGACAATAAGAAGACATGTCCTGATAGTTAAGTAGCTTGTCACTTGTTTTATTGCTAGTTTTATATGAAGTGTATAGTTCGATGCGACGCACCGAGAGTTAAACCTTTCTCGTTGGCTCTAATCTTATCGGCGAGTAAACCCTTAATGATTACTTATGTCTATCCTTTTTATTAAAGACACGCTAAAACAAATAGGCGAGGAAAGGGCATGGCGACCCAAGCAATGCTCACCTAGACACAGAGGTTATCAATGCACTAATAAAAGTCACCAAAGACATCAACATATAAACTTTAATTAATGGGAAAGCAATTTTAAGGGGTGCCCATGGTTTTTCGTAGTCACATGGAATCGGCCCATCAATCCTGATGAATTAAAGTGTACTAATACAATAAAACAAAACTACTTAATGAATTGAATACATGCAGGACCTTCTTACAGCTCTTGTATCTTCGTTTAGAGTGTGTCTTGTGCTGCTAATGCGTCTGACTTCGTCCTAGGGTTTCTTCTGTCTTCTCGTACTAGGTATATTGCCCCCAAAATTCGTCTGACTTTGGGGTATTTATAGTTTCTGTCTGAGGGTTAGATGCGGCGCATATAATAAGTAGATGCGGCGCATTGACTTAACTTCACGTGGGGTCCAAGATTAATATATTCAGGAATATTCGTACACCGCCAGAAGATGCGGCGTAACTCCATTTCTCTATACGGCGCATTTCCTTTGCCGTCTTGGATTGTTACTTGTGAAATCTTGAAAGTGATGCGCCGTACGTAAGAAGTAGGATGCGGCGTATCTGGAGCAGAATGATCTTGATCTTGTACATTTCAATAGACTCTTAACTTCTTGCTTGTTTTGCTCCATAATTAGTCCAAAATCGCCAAGTTTCACATAGTACTTGTTTTTACCTGAGAATTACAAAAGTAAACATTAACGTATCAATTCTCACAGATAATATAATAAAACAAGTCAAATAAATAGGATAAATGATGATAATAAAATGTACTTATTTGAGTTCTTCATATATCCTGTATTTACATGTTTAAATCCTTGGAATAATTTGATTATTCTAAATTGTCCATTGTCACTTAATGATATGAGAATATCATTAAATCAAGACAAATCTGAGTATTGGTAGAATATACTTGAAAGTATATTGATGTGTTGACATGCCAATTTCACATGATATTCAATGAATTGAATATAGGACTTATCCCAACTACATGATTTTACTTTATGGATCTTGTCATCAAGTAAATCATGTATATAGTTATCCTTAGACTTAAGATACCAGATAACTGTCATGGATGTAGTGCATTTCTGTAAAGCAATTTACCGCTATACGTTACTGGTAGCCATAAGGATTGTTTTCAGAAGTGTTGCAAAGTTCATGGGTTTTGCTTGTAGTCAAGAAAGAATTTGTTCCTTTAAATTTGTTTTGAAGTTTAATACTGCGGGGCCCCTCGAATGGTGGACAAGATGATCGCGGCCACGCCCAAGATCTATCTAGAATACGTTCAGACGATTTGGTAATCTTGTTCAATCAGAAACAACGAGAAACATAATAGTTAATTAAAGAATGACTAAGATCTATATCTTTATTAACGTAGTATTAGTAACAAAATGATAAGTATGATGATGAATCATCGAAAGGTTTTTCTAGGAGACCACCCTCGAGTTGTACTAGGGGCATTGGCGTGTTGCTAGACGTTGTAACCACTATGAAAATCCCACTTTAAGATAAGCTAGCACTCAGAATAATTATCCTTTTTCCACGTATAATTTTTTTTTTATTTGATTGTATCTCCTATCTTATGTGACGTAACCTTCATCCTTGATAAACGTGCTCCAACAAAGACCAACCTAACAAACCTAATATTTATGGTATAAACATATCTATATGAAGACATTACAAAATACCATTTACCATTTTACGATAATTCCTTAACGAACGTACCAACAAAACATTCATTATCTATATAGAGTTTCTAGGAAACCCTAAATTCATCACAACACCAAATAAGCATAACAAAACCATAGAACATAAAAATACAACTCATCTGAGCTACTGTACAAGTCACCAAAGCACCAGAAACCCTAATTCCATTTTAACTCCCAATAAAACCCTAAATTCATAAATCTATGATTTCATGTACAAATTTCACAAACCCTAAATTATTTATATAATATTTTTACAAAATATTAAATGTAAAAGTCATGTAAACTAGAGTACAAGTCCTTTATGCATAAAACCATATATTTATAAAATCTCTATTAAAACCCTACATATAATTATTTTTAAAGCATAGTTTACCAACCATTCATGCGTAAACTCACTAAATATTTTTACAAGTCTTTAAACCCAAGGTATAAGTGCCTAATGCACAAGAACCAAAAATCCTATTTATTTACTTTTTAACTTAATAAACATTAACATATAATTTTTACAACTTAATAAAATGTTAAAACTATATTTTTCTCATATCCTAAATTATGGTACAACTCTATTAAGCCTATATTACAACTCTCATAAGCCTAAACCATTATCTTTTCTATTTCTCTAAAAATTCGATTTATATATATGTAGTAACTATAAACATTTTTCTAATTGACCAAAACCTTAAAACTAAATTAGTTACAACTCATAAACCTTGAATACAACTCTTTAAACCTATTAGTACAACACCCCAAAGCCCCATTTCGAACCCCCCCTCCAAAAAGGTTCGAATGCAACCCAAGCTCTAACTAAATTTATTCCTAAATATCACCATCACTAGATACATCCCCTTTAGCCCATGAACACATGCCTCTCCTCTCCTCTCTTCTCTTCAAATAACATATCCACATGTCCCCTCTAACAGCCCAAAACCCTTCTCTTTAATTGTTACATGCCTTGGACCATATTCGAACACATCATCTCTCCCCCTCCTCTTCCAAGTGGCGCATTGTTCAGTTCCTGTCAGCCTATGTCTCCTTACCTTGTCTCCTTATCACAACTCTAGAAAACCTTAATCCCCTTGCTATAAGTAGCAGCCCTCATATCACCCTTTATCTCACAATCAAATTCGACTCAACCAGTAACCATACTAATCAGACCCAACTCCATTCCCATCCTGATCACAGCCCAAATATATATCCAACAAAAGCCAAGGAAACCAAGAAGAGGATGATAGCAAGAGTCGAACCCAAGTCACCTCATAAAACCCTAGCGAGCCAAAACCTTAAGTAAGTTACTATAACTCTTTTTAATAACAGTTTATTTACTTTATATTGTCTAAAAACAATAATACATGAATCTATAATAATAAACATAAGCAAAGATTTTAAGCTTTCTTGTTTTTCTTTCTTGCCTGTTCGATCAGAAACACAAATACACCCAAAGTATTCGAGTTTTTGTTAAAATAAATCAAGAACTCATCAAACATGTTAAAATACATCAAATAATATCATATCTTACATAAAAATATAGTTAAGAATGTTTAAAAATCTCAAAACCCAATCGGGTTTCATTTTCAGTGTTCATGTCGAGTAGAAAACCAACCCAGAGGCCTAACTTTTGATCTAAAAACCGACCACCAAACGACCTCTATAAATTCTGATTTTTGGTAAATAACAAGTTCACATAACCAACTAAATATAGGAAAAAGAATTATGAAAAATGATCTTGGGAACACGATTTTTCGTCAAGTTATTGAGTCCTTAATGTTGCCCAATATCGCTAAAATAGAAACCAAATATTCCCAGTTGTTTATTTCTAGTTCTACTCGACTAGAAGCCTGACTTTAGACTTAATAATCGACAACCTAGAGACCACCATAAAATCTAATTTTTGGTATGCTTAAAGACCACCTAGCAAGCTAAATTTAGGAGAAAGAATCTTGTAAAAAGGTTTAGCGAGCTAAAAGTTATCAAACTTCAAAGTTTGTTCTAAATCGCTAAAATGGGAACTAAGATTTTTCAGTTTAATTATTTTTAACTTTTTCATTCGAACAGCCTAACTTTAGACCAAATTTTCGAACCCTATAAGACCTCTAAAAATTCTGTCCTTTTGACATATTAAAGTTCACATAGCTAGCTTATTTTAGAAAGAAGAATCACATAAAATGATTGATCGGTTTAAAAGTTATTAGCATCCAAAGTATGCCCCATCGCTAGCCTAAAATCTATTTTCCAGATTTTTGCCAAAACATGTTTTACTCGCCCGACTTTAGAGATATTTTTCAACCACCAAACTGATTTCAAAAATTACGAAACTTGGTATATCTCAAGGTCACCTGGCTAGCTATTCGTAGGAAAAGAAAGTTCGCAAAATGATTTATTTCTCTCGAAGTTATTCGGTCTCAAAAACTCTACCAAAGTCACTATTTTCATGCGCCTTATTTTTTATTAATAAGAGTTTATTTGTGCCAATTTTGTAAATATTTTATATCAAGGACCATTTTTGTCAATAATAAATAAAAAGGGTAGAAAATGTCATTTTTGAAACTAAAGGGTAAAAACTGTTATTTTCCAAAAGTTCAGGGTATAAACCGTCATTTGACCAAACCTTAAGGATTAAAGTGTAACTTTTCATAACTATCATTTACATTCTATTTTCCGATTTAATAGAAATTACTAACGTAATACGTTTATTTTATTGACGAACGAATAAGAAATATATTAAACGAACGAAAGATATGTTTAAACGAACGAACGAACAGAAACATAAGAACGAATAATAAGATAAAATCTTATTTTGAAGAGACTTCATGTTGTCTCGTTATAACATTTAATCAACAACCAAACAACGAAACGAAACAAACAAATGAACTTATAACATCTGGAATTGATTATTGAAATTAGGCATAACAACCCAAGTTTCGTGTCCGGAGACGTTTATCAACTTTATTTTGTTTTCCATCCAGACTGCTCAGGTGAGTTCATAGTCCCACTTTTCTTTATACGTTTTTCTAAACTTGTGGGGAGATACATGCTACTAAACCGAACACAAGTATTTTCTGTATGCTTTCCTGATTTATATTGCATAAATTTAACTGTTGCCTATTTAAAGACCCTCTATCATGAACCATTAATCACTTTCGGGTGAGCGCGAATATAATGAATAGATCTATTGGATTGACAATCCCTTTGTGTTGCTGGATAAGTGACCCAATGCATTTTATTTGAAATCGTTTAATAAAGAGTTTCAGGCAGACTCCTACTCGAGGGCATAATTACTACATTTAATTATGTAGTGATTTACATCATAGCTTATAATTATGATGTCCATCGTGTTAACGTTTTGCGATTCATGAGACTTAGAGCAATATATAACGAACTGCGATATAACCGATTTACTCTTTATTTAGCTTGTGTTCAAACTTATTTAACGTTAAACGCTATGGATTCACTCAACCTTTGTGTTCACTTTTTAAACATGTTTATCTCAGGTAACTAGAAGTACGATTTGGCACAGAGTGGCGGTGGACTTTCTTTTAAAAGAGTGTCCGTTTTGTTATCATTCAAATGAATAATGTAACATTAATAACGCATTTCGAAACCTTCCGCTGGGACCTCTATATGTAAACTCTGATTTAATAAATGAATGATAACAATTTATTTAAAACGTCTCTTTTTGAGTCATTTTCTATATTCATGACTGTGGACCTTGAAGTAGCACCCCAAACTTATATTTCCGCTGCGAATATCGAAAATGGGGGTGTTACAGACGCTAACCAATGTCATTACACTATTAATAGATGTCCAATTGGGAGCTGTTAGTTTTGTGGACAAATATTAATATGTGTATGTCTAGAATCGAACTCGAGA
This sequence comes from Artemisia tridentata subsp. tridentata, assembly GCA_021014915.2. NCBI lineage: Eukaryota > Viridiplantae > Streptophyta > Magnoliopsida > Asterales > Asteraceae > Artemisia > Artemisia tridentata. The sequence continues at coordinate 68,862,963 of CP139504.1, read as the reverse complement.
CCACGGGATTGCACACTTTACGTATGAAGAATTAATGGATAATAATTAATATATAAAACGTTATATATTTAATTATTAAAACACAAAATAACGACTAACGTACATTAAGTAGTTAACGACAATTGACTAACGATCGTTAAAGATTAATAGAAGGACTATAAATGAAATTAAAGGAACAAGAAGCTTCCGAAATCACTAAGGATCCCTTAGGCCGATCGGTTGGGTTGGGTTGAAACCCAATCCCACTCAAACTTGTTCTCCAAGGTAGTCATGCTATATATACAAGGCTGTTCAATACCTCTTGTGCACTTACTATAACCCTAAGCTTTTTCTTCTCTTTTTCTTTGCTCGGCTGATCGGTACCACCCTCTCCAAAGGGTCGATTGGTTTGGTTTTTATAAAACAAACGTTTTGTGTTTAATTACTAGCATAAACATTAATTCGGTTATAGTACATGTGTACAAAAACGTGGTATTAACTCACTATAGTTAATATCTTGGATTGAATTACAAAATAGTAAGGGGTAATTCGTTAATCCAATTATAAACCCTAATTAGCGTTATTGATCTTGATTGAAGAATTATGAAAGTTTATTTTTGTTTTGCTAGAATCAAATGTACATTTACTTTATTATTCGATTAATTTTTTATGTATGTATTAAATTGATCCTAAGCTCCGGATGTGTGTAGTATTATTAAAATCTCACAACCATTCCCAAACTCAAACTCATGAAGAAAGGATGTCCTCAAAACATCCGTAACTAAACTAAACCCCCACCACCACGCTTCCATTTCCATGGCATCAGCACCATTTCCATTTCTAGACAAATCCTCCTCCATCCCACACCTCCACCTTAACTACCACTTTAACACAACAACACTTCCAGCCGCCATATGCTACCTCGTTCGAAGACCATGTTACACTGCAACAGCCTCTGAATCCCCCCGACCAATTAGAAAACCACCTCCCACCACTACTACCACTCCAACAACAACAACGTATGACGACAAAGCCACACCCAAGATAAAAAGGTATGTACAAAAGGATCCCAAGTGGGAAAATGACCCGGATTATAGGAAATGGAAGGATAAAGAAGCGGATATACTTTTGGATATTGACCCTCTTACCAACCTTATTAAAGATATCCTTCATTCCGACAGGTTTGGTTTTGTTTTATTTCCACTAACTGTTTAATTGTTTTATTTTCGCTATAACCTCGAATTCGGTGGTGTTTCGGCTTTCGATTAGCTTATTTAGCTGGCTTATGAGCTTATTTGATTTTGGAAAAGCCGATAAACTCACTTGAATAGTCAATAAGCTCAAGTTGATAAGGTCATAAGCTTCCAAAAGTGAGCTTATTGACTTTTCCAAAATCAAATAAGCCCATAAGCTGTCTGAACAAGCTAATCCAAGCACCCGTTTCGTTTCTATTTGTTAAATTAAGAATGCATATAGGGGGCTTACTTTGATTAAGACTTGTTAAGTTAAGCTCGTGTTCTATTATCGGACATTAATTGGTTTAAAAAACGCGTTTAGGATTTTGCAACATAGTGCCTGATGAGTGGCCATCCCATAATGCGTTTGCATTTTACCGCATCTACGTAATGCCAACAACAATCGCTTTTGTCGCATTGTGGAATTTGGGTTATTTTTATAAAATTATGCCAAATAGAGCTTCTTTTGTCCGAGGACATGACCTCTCATAGGAACACGTGGAGAGCTAGAATTAGAATAGGCGGCTAGAAGGTCTAGGTAGTTTAGGATTTCTAGGTTATTTTTAGTAGTCATGGTACTTATCTGCCCTGCGTTTTAGCTTTCTAGAACTTTTTACCCCTGCGTTTTAGGAATAGAGAGCCATAGATAGTTTCCTCTATATGCTTTTTAGGAGATCTCAGTGGCCTAACGTTTAAGTAGTTGCCTTTGCTTTTAGGTCTAGACCCCACAGCTACACCCATCTGCAAATTTCGTTGCACCCTTAGGACATAAACTGTAATCGTTGATAGGCCCAAGAAATTTGCATGCGCTTATGCTTTTATGTTTATATGCACGTATGCGCTTATGCTTATGTATGTCCTTTTTCAGTATCAGTTTATTTGTATTTCTGATCATATTGTGAGTACCACGTGCAATAACTCTTATGTGCTTTATGTATTCGTGTTTGCTCATATGTCGTTGGTATTCTAAAGTTTTATAATGGTATTTGTTGTTAGAATATGGCAGAATACTTCTTGTAATATGAACGAAATTATAAAAGAAATTGAGGACGTGATAATCACTATCCTTAAAGAATATTAGCCCCCACTATAAACGTTGATGGGATTCTAGACTAATTTCTTCCCAGGATTCGACCTCAACGAACAGAACGTTATGCAGCGTACATAAAGTGTTCACATGAACATCACATGTTTGCATATTGTATGTATTGAAAGTGTTTCAGATTTTGTTGTGTATAATCTGGAACCAAACACATCCTTTTATAGTTAAGTTTTGGCGGTTATAAGCCAACCAACATGACTGTTGGTTCCCTCCAAAACTAACCAACACAACCCTTTATCATACCTGTTCGAACTTAACTGCCAAATAACCACCAAAACAGAAATAACTGTTTTATTTATGCAGTAAAAGTGCTAAGTGCCAAGTCTATGATTAATTAAATATTATAAATATACGAGTTAGGATCAAATAAGAATAAATAATAAAATGAGAAGGATAAGAAGAAACCACAACTACACATTTCGTGGCTAGATGCACCTACAAAAATAGATGCATCTCCCCTTAAAATTCTCCTTCCTATTTGAAACCACAACTACACAATGTGTGGCTAGAAATCCTTCTTTCTTCTCACCGGATCCCTTCCCCTTATAATATAAATCAAATTAATCATCCACTAATTCCCTCCAAAAGCCTCCTAAAAGACTTTCAAACATTTGAGTGGAATGGCACTTTATAAACCCACTTTCACTTCTCTATCCTACCTATGTGGGATAGAAACAATACACAAATATGTTGATAAAACCCACAAGTTCTATCATTTGTCGTATGCTTACATAGTTTCTCTATCGGTGTAATTTTACACTCTCACTTCCACATATATGTGAGCATTCTCACCCTCACATGTACACTTGCTGGAGGTCTTCCTAGAAGCAGTCTCCCTACCCTCGGGTTTTTCTGAAGTAGGGTATGATTTGTCTACATTCTACCTCTCCCATACCCCGCTCCGGCGAGATTGGTTGTTGTTGTTGTTGTTGTTGTTGTATACCAAATAGAGCAAGCCATATACTTGGCGAAAGATATAAGAGAAAAATACTACTTTTAAATGCTTTTGCTTTGCTTCTAAGTGCTTGTTTCATAAGTGATTATCGGCCTTACTTTGAGTATGTTAGTGACTTATTTGTATGTTTCCTGCATTTACTTGGTAGAATATGCTATGTAGAAATATTATTCAAGTTTTTCAAATACTAAACATTAAACACATAGCGTCCATAATGCGCACGCATTTGCATCACGCATTGACCTCTGGGACCTTTAGTGCCTCAGGTCGCATAACATATTTTTTTAAACCAAGTGACACATGATTAATCTTAGGTCTTAAGTACCTTTACCTATCTGTTACTTTATTAATGACTGATAAGTATTGAGTAGGGTGTCTAGGCACTCCTCAAGCTACCATCAGACCTCACATAAGGCATGACGACATGGCGTGCAAAAAAGATAAAACATCCTAATAGAATCCTTGGAAATGCATTCAGTTTGGCCTGCATTACCCTGTAATTTAGTTTGTTTTTGTGGCACAAGTCCACAACTGTGCGAAGACTACCTCTACTTCACTATGTTTGAAGAGGTATCTAACTTTTCATAGTAGGCCACGTTCACGTCATACAACCATGGTCAACCAAGCCTGGGATTGCCAAAAATCACGAATATGGCGTCACGGTACACATTATCTTTCGATAACACACTATAAGGATGTTGGCATTTCACATTAAGCGTAGAGTTTGCACATTTACCGTATTAAGGTAGGCTGTTGGTGGAGAATTAAGAAGATGAAGATACATCTTTTTCTTAATGTGCATTTGAAAATTACTGGTACTACTCTGTTCACCTAGGCTTTGGTGCATATGCCTCCTAGAATAGTTGTAGATTTGTGCTTTAAAGATCCCTTTAGACCATCTCCATCTTCAGCAATATGGATCTTCTACCCACTTCCTTCTATTCTAGTAGCCCATCATAGTCTGTGGGAGATTTGAAGGCCGTATGTCTTGAGAATTGTTTAAAGTATAGTTTGTTCGTGTTGACTACTACAAAATTCTTGTTGCTTTTCCTTTGGAATCAATGTTACCCCTACGTGAGATACTTGGCCAAACCATGACAAACAAAACGACTTGCTATAAAGTTGTCTTAACCAAGGTACTTAATCCCAAATTCTCAATATATTACCGACTACTTAATGGGCAATAAGGCATGAAATAGAGATGACAGTAAACCTAATCCTACTTAACATAATAGTAACACTTCTCAGCTTAGAGCATAGACTTGGCTTCCTTGTCACAATAAAAGGTTGATTATGTCTCCATAAAGGCTTTGTGAGAATATCTGCTAATTGATGTTAACTTTGAAAAGGAATGGTATAAATCGGACTAGTTGATAAGCCGATAACTTGATTTCGATTGGGTTTGTCCTCTTATGGAAAATGTAGTCTCATCAGTCTATTTGTGGGAATCACCAATTTTTGAAGCAATTATATTGTGTGTGTCATTGGTGACGTCTGCCATGAACCTATACTCATTTAAACTGGGAAACCCAAACAAAATTCTCCGGGCAACAATCTCGTGTATTTCGTGTTTTTGCCTATAACACCTATAATATGTGTTCAAGTCTCTAAGAACATACAGAGAATGATGGAGCCAACATAATTTGGAAGCATCATTTTGTATTACAGAATTAGGTGGCAAATGTTTCTGAACACTGATATGTATAGACTTACTCCTCTAGAATGCCATTTAGAAAGATGTTCTTGTATGAAGCCAGTTGAGAGGCCCATTGTGAACGGCTACACAAGCCTCTTACCTGTAGACAGGGTCACAGGGTGCATTAAGGCCAATTTTTAAAATGGAGATGGATACAAGATAACTAAAGTTGCACCACCATTCTGAACATATGAGGGCCTCTCATAAAATAGAAGTTAAAAACTGATGAAGTACATTGTGATAAATTAGCTGTGTGCATTCAATAAAGCAAATGTGTATTTTTATTTTGTGCAACACCAGTCTACTGAGGTGCATATGCCCATAAAGATTCATGGGACAGGGCATTCTTATTCATAAACTTATTCAGGGGAAGTTTATGTAAGCGTAAGATCTTATGCATTTTGAAAACACACCTTCTAAGGTACATTTTTGGAAATAAGCTGATAAGCTCTTTCAATCAAAACACTCAAATCCGCTTATTACGTTTTCGTAACAACACACCCTAAGTTTGTTTCTAAAAGACTCTTCCGTCTTTGCAAGTTGCAGTTATGTAAACTTCTAGGGGGTATTTTGGGAATGCGATTGCAATCTGATTCTGATTTTCGGATTAATACAGGGTCAAATAATCAGTTTTGGATAATTAGTTTAAGATTGGCTTATCTAAAACTAATAATCCGATTGTTCCAAAACGCATAATCTGTTTCATGAACATGTAAAGTTCACACCATTAATGATTCCATGAAGGTAATGGAGCAAACTTTTCTTACCTAACCAACACGAGTTACATACTAATTTGGATATGGAAGAAAATGCCGCTTTGATCGTCCACAGATATGTGAATATGCACCTATGATGTATCTAATTAAAAGAGCCTAGGACTTCTGTGTTGGGTCTAAACATCTGATATGTTTCTAGTTTTTCAAAAGTGTAGTAAATGGGAAAATATCACAAGAGAGTTTAGATTATGAGTAGTTAGGCTAAATTTAGTCATGAAACATTCATTATAGGATGTGGCCTATTGTGGCAAAGTAGTGCTCTCTAATCGCGGAGTCTGATGTGGTGCAACATTCTTATATTGTGGGCCTTGCTGCCTGATTAGCGGGTCAACGGGCCAGCGCCCCAAGAATGAAAATTCAGTCAGGGCATCAGTATGGGTTTGCTTAGGGCATTATCACTGATGTCATCAGTATGGGTTTGCTTAGGGCACAGCATAACCTTATATGCAACAAGTTCGTCATGTTTGATGTATATGCTCCTAATGTTCCAGTTGAGGAGTATTAAAGTAGGGTTATATATGTTTGCTAAAATAATCTAGAATTTCGGAAATCCTATTATCAGTACCTGGCAGACTATTGTACACTGCATATATGCTCTCTTTGTCGTTAAATAAGACATATTTACGACAGATACCTCTTTTCTGTAAGTTATCTTACAACAATTAATATGCACTCAAGTGTTGAAGAGTATTATTGCAAGGATGCCTTAATAGTCACCAGTATGTATGTAGCTGATGCATATGCTCTATTGATAGCATATTGTTGAATGTATCTAGACTACTTTCACATGCTTTGGTTAAATAGTAATCATATTCTTATAACCGTTTTTCCTGCTACTAGGTATTTGGATGGAGAGCGACTTACGCAAACAGACGAGAAAACAGTGGTAGAGAAGCTTCTTGCTTATCATCCTCATTCCGAAGATAAGATTGGGTGTGGTCTTGATTCTATTATGGTAAGTTATATAAAATCTGCTTATTTGTTTTGTTTACGGATTTGGTACAACTGCTTAAAGTTTTCCTTAGATTAATCTTTTAAGTTTCCACTTATAATTATAGATTCACACAATTCTACTAAAGCATTAACAGTCGAGTCCATTTTGGTTTAATCTGGTTCATATACTCTAGTGTATAGGCTTTTATTTACTAGATGGTCAACCACCTTCTTTCACTTAATGCTCTTTTGCGTCTGAATCTGTGATACTCTTTTATTTACTAGATGCTCATATGTCTGTTTGAATCCTGCATTGACATATGGGCTTATGCACTTTATGTTGATTTTATTCGGCATATGATATATCATAGATGGCACTTCATTTATTTCATATTTTCTACAAAGTAAATTCATTGATCGTATCTTTTTCCTCCATAAGGGTGTAAATTAAATAGCTACAGCCAGCCAATTACTACACCTGTCACACAATTTAATCTACTTTTGACTTTTTGATGGCCAATACGTTACCTAACTTCATAAACTGATATATAGCACATCAGCTATATAAAAAAAAGTTAAATCAGAAAAAAGCTAAGCATGTTGAACTATTAAGACATATATTTTTTTAGATGCGCAAATATTCACCCTTATTATACCACCTGATTGCTCACATATGTCTTAGAGGTGGCAAAATGGGCGGGCTGGGCAGGCTCGGGCAATGGGCCAAATTGGCTCGGGTCAAACGGGCAAAGTTGAAATATGGGTCAAACAGGCACGGGACAAAACGGGCGGCCTTAAAATTTTTGTGTCAGAAGGATCTCATGTTCATTTATTAACCATAACTAATAAACTAAACTTTATTGCTAAATTTACGTCACAAAAAATAAGTTGAAAAAAATTGAAACGAGCAAAAAAGTTCTATGTTTATATATATACGCTTTACAAAGTTTAAAGTCATTGATTAAACAAAAGGGAAAACTAAAACAAAATAAAAACATTAACTGTAATAGAGAGAAAAAAAAAAAGGAGGTGATTTTACCGCACAAGTGATTTAGCTGGAGTCTACCGCCTATTACGCCCGTTATTAATAATGCCTACTATTATTTTTGCCTATTACGCCCGTTATTAATAAAGCCTACTATTATTTTTGCCCATTTAGACCCATTGAGAATGTCCATGCTGTCCAAAGAAGGCCCCAACTTTTGAAAAATTGCCCATAGCAGCCCAACTTTTTGCATATGGGTAGATTTTGCCACCTCTAATATGTCTCAACTGAGACTTGAACCCACAACCTCTTGGTTGATGGGTTACTCACATTCGTTAGCGTTAGCGTAAAGGCTCTTTGGTAGTATCTAAAACATATTATTACTCCAACCAGAAAATACATGCAACAGTTCCCTTATTGGCAAAATATATGCAACCCCAATTTTTTTTTTTTTTTTTTTTTTTTTTTTTTTTCTAACTGAAGTTTTAACCACAATTACCTTGTCTAATTGGCAATCATCACTGTATATTGATACCAAGGATCTTGATCTGTAAGATTCCCCTTCTTTGTTACTCCATATTTCTTTATCACTGAGGTGAAGAAACTAATACATCGTTGTCAATTTATATCTCATAACTGCAAGGTTTGAATGTTCAAAATCAGAAGTGGACTCAAACTATGTGCAGAGAGACTATAATTAATACTTACTGAAACTTAGATGAACAATGGCTCAAACAGTTATTGCTCTCACATGGACATGCAAAGCTAAGTTTAATTCTTAAGAACTTATAATTGCTTTCCATTATATTATACATCAATGCACGTATTAAAAAACATACAACAAGTTAGTCATACTGTTGTTTCCTCGTATTTGACCTTAAATCACATGAAGCTTGAGGTAATCAAAATTTCATTGTGTTAATGACTACACAGATCAATGTTGAATTTTCTTAGTCTTTTTGTGGAATGCATTTAATCTGTTTAATATGTATGTCACATTTTGAATGTTATATACTGATGTTAATATTATGAACTACTCTGTATTGACATTTATACTCTTTTAGCAATGAAGTAGCTCTATTAAATAAACATACATTTATACTCTTTTAAGTCCACATGTAGTGAAGAACTGGTCTTCCCAATGTTATTCAACCATTACCTTGACATTTGATGGTTATTTCATTGTTTACATATCTGCCATGTTTTTTTATTCATAATCATACTAATCTCACTTTCCCACTAATGGTGCCAAATAAAGTTGTTGATTTCATTGACGATGAGAGTCTTTGCCGGTTTAATTCACTTAAAGTCATTGTCTTCAGAAATCTTGAGATTGGCCCACAATAGTTGTCTGGATCCTGGATCAAATATCTTCAATCGACTTTTAATATTTTATGCTACAAAATTATTTTAAATAAAATATTATTACTTGTGTTTTAGTATAATCTTTTTTTTTTTAATCTTGAAGGTTGATCGGCATCCGCAGTTCAGAAACTCAAGGTGCCTATTCGTTGTACGAAAAGATGGTGTATGGATCGACTTTTCTTACCAGAAATGCATTCGATCTTACATTAGACAAAAATACCCCGTTTATGCAGAAAGATTCATCAAAGAACATTACAAGCGCAGTAGTACTTGACTTTAATGACTACTCTTTTTATGACAAAACAAATTCAGTTTCGGTTAGTAACCGATAGACCATTTGATTCGGATTCAAAAGAAAACATTGAAGCAATGGTCAACTACGGAGTCGAATGGTGGTAGATTTCACACACATTTTGTCAATGGAAGTAGATAATAGTAGTTGAAATGGGAACAATTTAGTGAGGTAAATTATTGAAGTTGAAAGATGTATTTTTTGTTGACTTGTATTGATGTTTATTTATTTGGCTTTATATTCCCCATAAGTAAAAATGTTTTCCTGATATTGGGTTTTTCTATGCATTAGTTTTATACTTTTATGTGTTAGAAAGGAGCATCTGGACTAGTCTGTTTGTGGATGGAACTATGGAAGCCGACCCTAAAAGACAAATATTTAGTACAGTATTTGCAGTCATAAACCTAACCTGTGAGTGTTTGTTGTGCTGATACAAATGCCATTATGTTACACTGCCTTGATACATGAATAATGTATGACTCTTAATGCATGATTGGTATTCAAACTGATGCTCTGAAACAGTGGTACTGGATTATCTTACTGTTCGATATGATATAATATGTTATAAGACTACAAAAAATTTGGTTATACTATGTGTACATGAAAACTCAATTGAATAAAATGCAAAAAATGACTATATACTGACTTACTATATAGCGTGTCACTATCAAATTGTTGGTTGGATTGGGTAGTGTGACTCTTCATTAATTTAAAATACTTTTGATATCAATGTAGCTAGTATTCGTATTATCAAATCTCATAATCTAGTCTTTTATATATGGCAAATTTTCAAGTTATTTTTGTTATGATAATATGATTCAAAGAATTAAAAATGTGTTCAGAAAAACATGTCTAAATATATGTGTGTGTCACTAAATTATTGGTGTTAAAATGGGCACACACACAAAATAATAGCTTAATGATATGCGTTAGTCAATTTTTTTTTATTATATTTTTTTTTTTGAATCATCGTTTTTGACATTTTTAGCTGAGTAATCAATGAGATTTAAACTCACCGCTACGCAGACTCAAGTTAGTTAAAGCCCTCCTTTTTTAGGAGGTAACTATGATACATATGTCAGTCAAAGTTGATATGTCAGTCACTCGCGATGCACATCGTACAAACCGATGATGCGTGCAATGATTGGAAACCCTCCCTATGGAAGGGTCCAAATAACTTGCCCTCTAACTTAATTGTAATAATAGGAAGAAAATGTCCACTAAGCTGTTATTCTATTTCTAGTTCTAGAACACCATCAAATTCATGGATGACTATTGACTCAATAGTAGGGCTGTAAACGAACCGAACGTTCAGTGAACATTTCATGAACTGTTCGGTAAAAAGTTCGTTTATGTTCGTTTATTTATTAAATGAACGAACATGAACAATATTTTACGTTCGTTTAGTTAAATGAACGAACATGAACAAAAGTCGTGTCTGTTCATTTATGTTCGTGAACGTCCGCTTATGCGTTCGTTAACGTTCATTTATTTATTTATGTTCGGATATTATATCTTTAATTGTATAATTTTAAAATTGGTTTGTTTAAACAAAACAACACATATAAAACAATATATTGTGCATAATTTAATAAAGTTTATGTTGTTTGTCTATGTTCATTTATGTTCGATTGTTTATGTTCGTTTAGTGTCTTAATGAACGAACACAAACGAACATGAACAACTCATTTTCTTAATAAACGAACATGAACAAGAAAATTCGTCCTTTTAAGTGTTCGTGTCCGTTTATTTGTCCGATTAAAATTAAATAAACGAACATGAACAAAGCTCCGTTCGTGTTCGTCCGGTTCGTTTACGGTCTCAATAACATTATCTTTTTTTGAGGTTGTATGTAACAACTCTGTACCAATTTTAGTTGTGCACCTTTTCTCCCTATAAAAAATGTGAGAAACATGCAATGATTCAATTGCATGTTCAAATGTCATTTTGAGGGAACGACCATTCGTGAGTTGCATGCCTATGGATTGTTTGTTCGTATGGACCAACTTTTGGTCCAAAAAGTACTAGTTGAAAACATGTTTCAAATGTACCAAGTTTGTTTCGATATTTGTACAATGATGGTACTCCCAAAAGAACCGAAAATGGGGGGAAATAAGTGGGCAAATGGTTGTGGTGCATGTGTTGGTATTCCCATTAATGCTAGTTTTCAACTATATCAATCATCAACAATAATTACAACATGGTAATTTTTTAATTCTAAATTTCCCAAATGTTAGTACCTTAAGCTGAAAAACTTGTAAGAGAACACTTCTATTCGTGAAAATGGGTGGCAAAACAAACAACAAAGATTTTAGTATGATTATTATGTGACAAAAGCCATGGACATTGATCTTGCTTTATATTTTTTATTTGAGTGGGTCCTTTTGACATGGTTACCATGGATAATATAGTCGATCTTATGATCAATATATATGGTGATGGTAACACACCACATGCCATTTAGATTTATGTAGCCAACGTCCAAACGTAGAAAATCTTATGAAATAGGGGGGGGGGGGGGGGGGGGGGTCCCCCCCCCCCCCCCCCCCCCCAGCAAACATCTCGGACAAACTAATGAAGCTGTACACAGGATGGCACACCCTACATGGTAAAAACACCAATTGGGACATATTACTATGTTGAGACAATAATTTATGTTGAACACACCAAACAGAGAGCAATCCTAGTCCCTATGTTGAGGATAGAACTCGTAGTCAATCCTATGTTTCAAAGTTGACGAGCCCGGCATCCAAATAACATTTATGAGATTGCCTAGCCACATTTAGGATAGCAATAGAATTAAGACAACGTCCATGTCTCTAAAAGGAGATCTTTGCATCATTGTATAAACCTATGAATTCATGAACATCCATCTGGTCGCTAGCACGTTACACACGTACACACATAAAACCCTAAATTATGAACTAAAAATCTCAACTCGTTGTGTCTTTACGGACTTACTATGCCTCAATCTAAACATCTTAAAGGAAATTTTACAGTAAGTGTAAACATCATTTGTTGAGGTTACATTGTCTTGGAAGGACTTAAGCATGAGAGGATTACTTTTATTACTTTTTCAAGACATTTCGCAAGAGACGTGTATTAATTGCATGGGATAATGAGTTTTAAATGTATCCAAGTTGCCACTTTTTACTGAGTTGTGTATCCATTTTTTTTTTTTTTACTAACTGAGGTACAGAAGTTGCTAATCCTAGCTATCTCAACACTGACTAGGTGATTAAGGTTTTCACTTAGAGTTATTTACATAAATCGTCCTTGTGGTTAGGACCAAATTGCAACGTTAGTTCTTTATTTTAACGGTCGTTTCTAATTAACTCAAAATTTGGTTTTCTTTAAAAGAATATTTTCTATGCTTTTTTTTACACGTTTTATACACGCTTTTATACATGATTTTATATGTGGTTTTACACACGTTTTTTACTTGGTTTTATACGCGATTTTACACACGTTTTAATACACGTTTTATACACTTTTTTATACATGTTTTTTATACACGTTTCTATGCATGTTTCTATACACGTTTTTATACATGTTTTTATACACGTTTTATACACGTTTCTATACACGTTTTTATACACGTTGTAATGATGGATGAACTAAACAATGCACAATGACACAACTTTTGTTAAAGTGGTATCAAACACTATGTGTTTGTCCCCCACGACTGCAATTTTATTTATTTATTTATTTGAGATTTTATTTTTATCTTTATTTATTATTATTTTTTGTGCATAAATCATAACCATTTCCAGCAGTGAAAGTTCTGATGCATCATATCCAATGCTATGAGCTGACTATTTTCCAAAGGTTGAAGATTCAAGCTCTGACTCAGGCTATGATGAGCTTCAGTTTTATCAACCAAAAATAGGTTCAAGCTCAAACAAGGTTGAAGCTAGCATGAGTCAAACCTCAAAGCTTGTTCAAGGTAGCAAGAATCTAACCTCCAAACAGATTGAAAAGCTTGCTTTTGCTAATAGGAATAATCTTTTAGGCCTGCCAAATAAGGAAACTTGTGAAGCATTTGGTATCAAGTCATTTGCTGTCAAAAATCCCACATATGCAATTGCAAGTCCAAAAGGGAAGGGAAAAAAAGGATAGTTTAGAACCACTTGCAGGTACTAATGGTTCTGGTTGCAGCTTAAGTATGTATGTTTACATGTTCATCATGGATGTTGGTGGTTTAAGTATGGCTTAAATGCCTTAGAATAAAACTGTTGTAACCCCTATTATCAATGCAATGCTTCCTGCTTATGGTTTAAGTAACAAACAAGGATATAGAAACGTGTATAAAAAACGTGCATAAAACGTCTAAAAACGTGTATAAAAACGTGTGTAAAATCGCGTATAAAACCAAGTAAAAAACGTGTATAAAAATGTTTCTAAAAACATGTGTAAAACCGCGTATAAAACCATGTATAAAAGCGTGTATAAAACGTGTAAAAAAACGCATAGAAAATATTCTTTTAAAGAAAACCAAATTTTGAGTTAATTAGAAACGACTATTAAAATAAAGGACTAACGTTGCATTTTGGTCCTAACCACAAGGACGATTTATGTAAATAACTCTAAGTGAAAACCTTAATCACCTAGTCAGTGTTGAGATAGCTAGGATTAGCAACTTCTCTACCTCAGTTAGTAAAAAAAAAAAAAAAAAAAAACAAAAAAAAAAAAAAAAAAAAAAAAAAAAAAACAGGATGAATACACAACTCAGTAAAAAGTGACAACTTGGATACATTTAAAACTCATTATCCCTAATTGCATCTATTATGATTGTTTAGAAAAAAAGGTTTATAAAATGATGAAGAAGTTTAAAAATTGGATTTTTTTAGTATTGAGGTGGGAAAAAGGGCTAAATTTAGCCCTTCTAAACCCAAGAAGCAGGTGTATCAGCCTGTGTCGAAGAAGTCGGATGCTACCAAGAAGAAGATCACTGAAGTGGCTAGTACAAGTGGGACGTATATTTCTACATCGAATTCGTTTGATGCTCTTAATATGGCTAATACTGATGAGGTTGGTATTCCTAGTGTTACTGTTGACTTGACTAAAGATGGGGCTGATTTGGATTTTGGTAGTAACAAGGAAGCTAAGGTGGTGGAAGAGGAAAGTGACGATGAGGTTCTTGAATGCCAAAACGATATGGCTAGTTTTTTGGCATCTGGTTTACCTACTGTTGCTAGTTCTTCTAAGGGTGAAAATGGTACTAATACCACTCATATTGTTGAGAAAATTGGGAAGATTGAAAAGCTCATTATTGAAGGGAAAGTTACTCTTGTGGATGATGATGGTAAGCCTCTAAAAAATGTTGATTTGAAAGAGAAAGAGCAGGTTGCGGCTACTTCTTCAACCAAGGTGGGTAACCCATTCTTTAAGATGGGTAATGTGGATGTTTCTGATAGCGATGGCAATGAAGTTATGGAATATCCTACTGAGAATTATTATTTCGGTAGTGGAGGGAATGAGAGGACTCTTTTGGAGCAATAGAAAGATGTTACATGTGACTACAACGATTATGAAGATGATTACTTTGATGATTGTGGTCTATCTGCGGCCCAATAAAAAGCTGTTGCCATCCATGACATTAGACTTGGATAGGTTGTTTTCCTTTGGTTAGCATAAAGGTTGATGTGTCTTAGTTTATGCTTGGTTTTGTTTTGGTTTTCTAGTTGTGTATAGCTAGTTGGATCATTTATAGCCTGTCATGAATGATTTAATGGTTGTTCAAACGGTTGCTTGAGGTTAATGTGGTACTTCAACCACATTCCATTGAACTTAACTTTTTTTTTGGGTAAAAGGGTTAATTCACCCCGGTAAAATGCATTACTCCAAAAAACGTTGAGGTACATAGGATGAGGGTGATATCCCTCACCTCAGTCCCTTAGGACACTTACAGACTCGAATATAGGAATGACACACCATTCCTATAACTTACAATAAAATGAACCTACCAATACTGACAAAAGTACATAAGATTTACAATACTACTCAAGAAAAGCACTTGAGCCTTCTATATCACTATGGCGGTCCATCTTAACTTCCATGAAGAATCCACGTAGAAACATCCAAGCGGTCTTCAACATATAATCTGTTTGTAGTAGCAACGAACACCACAAACAAAACCTCCATCATACCCATCATACACTAAATCCATAAGCTACTACCCGAAGATGTGAATGTGAACAGTAGCAGCATGATATAGCGTAACAAAGCAAATAGGGTGTAAGAAAACCCTAACCATGGAGCGAACCTTGATAATCATGAATGCTTGCAGGATCAAGTCGCACCAAAACGATCAATAGAGTTTTTGAATAAGAACTCTTAAAACTTAACTTCCATAACATTCAGCACATCAATCAGTAGACCCAAAATAACAATACTCACATGTCCTTGAATGATGAACCGTGTTAAAAAACCAATATCCCCACATTCTTCCAGCTTTATCGATCAATAGCAGCTAAGTAAAACGTATAACGATCATGTATATAGCAGCAATATCACGCATAAGCACTAGACTAGGGTGTAAAAACCCTAACATACCAATATGCAGTCGATCATCAAATACAAACCACCCCATGACAGCAGCAATTCATCAACGATCAACCACAAACATAGGGTTTCGCACAACCCTAACACCACAATGATCAAAACACAGACCGACTATATGAATATATAACGACCAGGTCTGAGAAGATCTTAAACATCCATCAAAATGACTTACACTCTCTCCAAAACCCACAAATCCATACTTACATCAGATAAAGAACAAGCAGTTAACGAACCAAACCCGAATAAGGGTTACATTCAGATGAACACAGCGAATAAAGAATAAACACGAAACCCTAAAATTAGGGTTTCATGCAATCGTTGAAGCACCAGCGAAAACTACAGATCTGATAAAATAAACCACAAGGGTATTAATATATTTTGTTGTAATATATTTTACCGGGTAGAGACCCTTTACCCAAAAAAAAGTTTAAAAATTGGTAAATTATAGTTAACATTCATTTCAAGCTTGCGTATCATGAACATGTCTATGATATTGAACCTTTTCATAATTTAATGCACTTGAATAATGTGAGATGTTTATACTTCATAAAACATGAATAGGTATAGTGGAGATATATTTATAAAAAAAAAAAAAAAAAAAAAAAAAAAAAAAAATTATAAATTAATAACACAACTAGAGTAAATTGCAAATATCGTCCTTTGTGGTTTGTCCAAATTGCAGGTTTCGTCTTTAATATTTCGAAAGTGCAAGTAGTAAACTTTGGGTTGCAGTTTTCGTCCCTGGGTTGCAGTTTTTGACAAAAGCATTTTAGTCATTTTACTTTGGACAAGGACGAAAACTGCAACCCAAAGTTCTCCACAGAGACGGTGCGTGCACTTTCGAAAAGTTATGAACGAAACCTGCAATTTTACTCATACAGGATGGAAAACATTGCTCTATATTAACAAGAGATACTGCTTTGCATCTGAGATTTCGTGGCATGGCTTTATTGTGCTAAATGAATTATAATCGAGAACTAACTTCGATCATACAAGAGCATGTACTGGTCACAGATGCCCGTTTCATGTCAATGATGTTTAAATGTTCAATGGACATGACATTAACCAACATATTGTAGATGGAGTACTCTAGGACTACGTTACCTCTACATGACCATACCACTAGTTGATGTAGACAAAAAAAGAGCTTTAAATATAGTGTGATTTAACAAGCTAGCTTCTAATGTTCCACATCTTCGAGTGTCATGTTAAATCCAAACTTAAATACTAATCCATACTGTCGGACAAAACAACTACAGTATATACCTTTGCACATATCACGTAGTAATTATTTTCTCAAAAAAAATATAACAATTCTAAAATATTAGAGATCTTTGAAAAAAACTAAGGGTTTGCTTAGTAGAAGGTTTTGGAGGTGAGGAATGGGTAAGCTAATAAAAAAAGGTGTTTGGTTTACTATAATGCAATGACCCATTATCACATAGTGGGTAATGGGTCATTACCTAATAAATTGGAGGGAATAGATTCATTTCCCTTTCCTTTTTCTTAGCATTACCATTGACTTTCCCTTTCGCATTACCGACTTTGAACCAAACACACCCACACATAAAGGAAAAATGACTAATATGCCTAAAATATAAGCCTAAAGATTAGCCTAACTCATTAAATGAGTGACACTTGGATTGCACTAACTATATCTCCTATTACATACCATTGAACTTGACATGTGTTTCAAGATCCTAGTTAGGTATAAAATTAGCTATGTGATTTAGGCATGCCTATCACTACTCCACATAAAGTAGCCATGTACAGGTAGGGATGGCAAAAAAACACGAACCCGACGGGGAAACCCGAAATCCGAACTAATTGGGGCGGGGCGGGGCATGCTAATCGGATTACGGGGCGGGTTTGGAGATTAAACGGGGATTTTAATCGGGTTTGGGGCGGGGAGCGGGGAATCCTCGCCCCGCCCCGCCCCGTCCGATTAATATATACACATATACAAATATATCTATACCTATATAGTATTTTGTTAGTATTTACGTAATAAAAAATATTACTATAATATTGTTATCTTTTTTATATTTGTAAGAATGCAAAATTGTGATTATAGAAACTCTTTTAGTGTCGTATTTTTAAGTTTTAATTTTTGACAGTATAATTTATCATTATTTATGTATAATACTATCGTTGAAAACTTAATAAGGTTGTTTGTAATTGATTATTAATAGGTTCTTATTTTTTCAAGTTATTGTTGACCTCTTGCTTAGGGCTTTGGAAGCAAGCAACCAACCCGGCAGAAGTCGATCGGAAGTTGACTATTTGACAAAGGGGCGCGTTAGCGGCATAAGAGTAAGTAAACAGGTGTAGCGATAGGGCGGTTTACAATTCTATTCAAACAGGCTATTGCGCCTAAGTCAATCCCTAGCCTAGGGCTTTGTCATAGCAGTGAGTCTGAGGCGCTGCTCTCGACCAAAGTTGCACGTGATGCTAAGTAAGGATGAACCCTTTTTTCAAGTTATTGCTAACTATCTAAAAATAACAATAAATGTGAAATGGTGCGGCTTTGGTCGAGAATTGCACCCAAAGAGGACACCCCGATAAGATCCCGGATTAATGCCCCAACGGGGCGCCCCGATGGGGAACGGGGCGGGTTTGGGGAGAACTTTGGTAATCGGGTTTGGGGATAAGAATGACCGCCCGGCCCCGCCCCAAACCCGCCCCGTTGCCATCCCTATGTACAGGACGTAGTTGAGATAGAGTTTATGCATGCACATACCCATTAACAAATATTTGTTGTGTAAAAAATTCTTTTTTTATATAAATCTTTGATATTTAAACACTAAATGCAGGTCTTTTTTTAAAAAGTTTTGACAGTGCATACCTTATAACATCTATACTACTTTATGTTGGAGTTTAATAATATGACATATCATAAATTAAACACAAATAATATCAAAGTAATGCGGAAGCGTAAAGGATCATATAACATATAATTAATTAACCAAATAATAAATAGTATGTGTACCTTTTAGCAATTCTTTAACAAGCAATTAATTCGATGAACCCTAATTAGGGTTTATGTGGATTAAAGAATTGTCTCTTACCGTTTTACAATTCAATCCAAGATACTAACAATACTATGTTAGTACCACGTTCTTGTGCACACGTACTAATACCGAATTAACGTTAATGCTAGTTAATGAAAACACAAAACCTTGTTTTTGGAAAAACAAAAGTCGAACACCCCTTAAAGGGTTTCGGCCTATTGATGCTAAAAGAAAAGAGAAAAACATATTAGGGTTTAGTGTGTGTATAAAAGTTAATCAAACAATAACCCCTTGTGTTTGTTTATATAGGATGACAAAACTTGGAGAACAAGTTGGGATTGGGTTGGGTTTACCCCTTGCCGATCAGATCTAATAACCTACAAGGGTTTCTAGATCTTTCTTGTTCTCTTATTTTCCATCTATAATCCTTTCCTTTTATTAGTTAACGGTCGTTAGTCAATTTCCATTAATTACTTAACGGTCGTTAGTCATTTTGTGTAATTAATAATTATATATAACATTTTATATTTAATTATTAGACATTAATCCTTCATACGTAAAGTGTGCAATCCCGCGGTCTCGAGTTCGATCCTAACATACACTACTAATTTATTGTCCATAAAACCAACTGCTCGCACTTGGACATATCTTAATAGTGTAATCACATTGGTTAGCGTCTAGCAACACGCCAATGCTTCTAGTACAACTCGAGTAAGGTCTCCTGGAAAAACCTTTTATTGATTCATCATTATTATTATTATCCTTTTGTTTCTAATACCATGTTAATATGGATATGGATCTCAGTCATTCCATAATTAACTATTGACCGGATCTACACACACGCCTTGTGTTAGATGTGATACTAAGAATTATACGTAGTCTAGCACGCGGAATTTACTAGCTAGCACTTAGAAGACTTTATGTGTTTGTGTTTTGTATGATTTGAATGTAACAATGAATGAACACAGAATAATGAACTTCAACGATTCAATATTATTGAAACAATAATACGAGTGATCTCCTATCACTAGGGTTTACAACCTTGAATCTCTATCAATTAAGTCGTACTTCTATATGTGTATATCTAAACCTTAACCTAGGCAATCCTTTTATAGACCAAGGATTCCTTTACAAGATAACTATCAACTAAAACGTATAAGATATTCACAATATCTTTTCCATAATTATCTATTACATAAATCATAAACAGTACAAACTTCTTCACTCAGCAGTCCTAACTGCTTATGTCTTCAAAACTCTTCAGCAGTACTAACTTTCATCTTCAACAGTCCTAACTGCTATCTTCAACAGTTCTAACTGCTATAGCTTAATTTCCTAACAATCCTCTCCTAAACTTATGATTTCTAACCAAATCACTAAGTTTCTTCAAATTAAGCTTTATCTTTTATATGAATAAAATTCTTTCAAACACCTATCAAGCAAATCTCTTAGATCTAGCTTTCACTTCTTCTGCAAAGTTGAATATCTTTGTCACCAACATATCAACCATCTCAGATTCTTCATTAGCTTCTAGCATAATACTTACAATCATTGTCAAAACACCTGGTCTGAGTGGATAATCTTTTTCAACCAGCATATAGATCTCTATTCCATCCTTGGTAGACACTCTATGTACTCCATACGTTCCAAATAACTTCCAAGTGACATCAATGACTTGTGCTTGAAATCTCCATATTGACTCTCCACCATCTTGTTCATAAATTCTCTTCAGTTGAACCCATAATTCTTTATCTTTATCTTCAATAGGATCTTTATCTCTGAATCTCTCTTTCACTAAGCTCCATAGTTGATTAAGATCTTCTCTGTCAAAACCTTTGAGTAAATCTTCAAACAACTTGTACCTTTCAGAAATATTTCCAAGTCTGATTATCTTCCATCCTTTCATTCTTCCATCAGTGAACACTTCCCAGTCAATGATAGGATGTTTTACTTGTAAAGGTTTGATATAAGAAGATTCTGGAACAATCATCATCATACTCCTGATCTTCTCATTTGTTAACCCTTCTTCTTCAGACTTTTGTTTCTTTGCAACATCTGATTCCATAGTTTCTGATTCTCTCTTCTTACCTGTTTTGAAACCTCTTCTTGGAGTGTTCAGAATAGCATAAGTTTCATAGAATTCCCTTTCAATTATGGCATAAGATTTTCCCTTGAAGTCATTCATAGTGTAACTTGCTGAGTTCTTCAAATAATGTTTCATAGACTCAACTTGTTCCTTCTTTGTTGGCAACTTTATCTTGTATCCTGACTTCTGCCTTTCTCTTATCCTCTGAATCAGATCTTCCCATGTTGCTACTCCATTCTTTTTGAGTATGAACTCTTTAAGCTCCTCTGTCTTTTCTTCTTCATTCAACTGGTTATCTTTAAGAACCATTGAAGCTTGAGCTCTTACAATCACATCAGAATCCAACAAATATTGTAGCTGTTCATTGAACTCCTCTTGATTTACCTCTTTAGATCTTGTTCTTTCCATAAATTCAGCTATGTTTCGTACATCATCAGCAGCCATTTTTCTTTCAAATTCCTCATCTTGAGTTATCTGAGCTTGTTTAGCTTCTTCATTAGCCAAATCTTC
This sequence comes from Artemisia tridentata subsp. tridentata, assembly GCA_021014915.2. NCBI lineage: Eukaryota > Viridiplantae > Streptophyta > Magnoliopsida > Asterales > Asteraceae > Artemisia > Artemisia tridentata. Next base: position 68,841,474 of record CP139504.1, on the reverse strand, counting down.
TTCTATCATTTGCCTTGCAACTTCTGCATCATGATCTATCTGATCTTGAGTTTTTGGTTTTAATCTCTTGAGCCTTTCAAGTTCTTGAGCAGCAGCAACTTCTTCAGATGTCATTGGCTTCTTTCCTTTATCTGCTCTTCTTCTTTCATAAACTGGCTCAGCAGAAGTTTCACCAGTTGGAACTGCTTGATGCTCTGTCTCAGCAGTTTGAACTGTTTCATGCTCTGTCTCAGCAGTCTGAACTGCTTCAACATTTGGAACTGCTTGATGTGTCTCAGCTGCTTCTTGAACATATCCAGAACCTGAACCAATATCTGCAACATTACCAAAACCTTCATCTTGTTCTGAGCCTTTATCATGCCTCCCCTGAGAACCTGATCTATCCTTGTCTTTACCAAATTTCCTCCCCTGTTTGGAAGAATTTTCTTCATCCCCTTCTGAACCATCTGAATCATCATCATTAGAAGAATCATCATCCAATATCACTTTTGCCCTTTTCTTCTTTAACTGATCTTCAAGCTTCTTCACCCTTTTTGTTAGCTTGGTGTAGACTTTGGAAAACATTGCTTTATGAGATTTCAGCTCCTCATTGTTCTTCTTAAGATCCTCCTCCAAGGTCTTTACTCTGTCAACTAACTTGGTACATATTTCCATCAATTCAGTTTGTGAAGAGCTACCCTCATCACTTCTAGTTGTGTGACCTGCTAGGAGAAGTGAATCTTTGGGCAAGGATCTAGTCACAACCCTAGTTAGACTAGGTTTAGACCTTCTCCTATAAGTGATGGGTGGTGGTTGGGTTGTTTCAAGGTCTTGAGTGGATGTGTGATGGGGATCAGTTGGAACTGCTGAACCTTCACCCAACTCAGTTTGAAGCATTTGAGGAAACAATGGAACTGGTTCCCCTTGAAAAAGCCTACTAGCCATAGCCATATTTTGAAAAACTTTTGATTGAAGGCTAGGCGTAGCAAAAGTTTTTGTTGGTTTTGTAAGCAAATATTTCTTTTTATTCAAAAGAGTTTGAACAAATCTTGGATACATTAGAAACTTTGTTTTACTGTCAACATTTGATGCCATACCCTCAAAAATAAATTTTAAAAAGTTAAAAACTCTGTTTGTAGACAAGCAAATGAGAGCAATAGCAATATTGTTACTGAACTGCTCCCAAGCAGTCTTTTTAGGACTTAAACAACTTAAAAGAGTATGTATCAAAAATCTCCATTGAGGTGAGAAACATCCTTTTTGAAAAGTTAATTTATTTTCAGATGTATCATACCCCATTTTGGTAAGTTCTTCCCATATTTCAGTATTTAGCATAGTGTGGATACCATCTGAGTCATTTAATTTAAGATGTCTCCTAATTATAGACTCGGTAACAACAAACTTAACACCATCTACTTCAGAATGAATTTCTATGTCTCCGTCATCACTTGTCAAGACAGATGAATTCTGCCAGAACTGTGTGATGTGCGAGACATAAAGAGTAGGAGAAACAGTTAGAGCATACCTTATGTGAGAGTGGTTGAGAAAGTCCACAATCTCATAAAACTTTGGCCCATCTCCTTGCTCTGTTTTCTCTAAGAACGCAACTTGGTTGTGACGCTTAACAAATTCCAATCCAACCATTCTTAGTGATGAAAAATGAAAGATTTTAGCAATATAATGATCTTGTAAATTAGAATTGAGGTTTTATGTAGTCGCTTGGGGTTTATAGGTACTGTTTAGGGTTTTGAGAAATTTACGTGTGAGATAAATTATCTTTAGAAAGAGAATAAATAAATTTATGGTAAAAAGATAATTATCTTCTATAAAAATCCCTATAAGTATCTTAAGAATAACGTTTTTACCCCAACAGCTAGAAAATTAATGACTGACAGATTTTTACAACGGCTAGTTGAGCCGTCCTAACTTTGTACTAACCGTACCAACTGTTGGAAAAATTTTGTTGAGCCGTATGAACTTTTGAAATAAATTTTAAAATACCATGGCTCAAACATAGTTTTTAGCAAACTATCAGCTATCAACGGATTTGATATGTCTTTACCAATAGCCGTTTGCTTTGGACTAGCCAACTCTTCACGCTTAGATATGGTGAGCTGATAACCATACAATTTTTGATAAATTGTCAACCATCAACGGATTTGATTAGTCTTTACCAGAAACCGTTTGCTCTGGACTAGTTGGTTCTTATGTGGATAAGACATGGTGAACCAATTACCATTTATTGTATGCAAAGATCACATACTAATCTCCAGAACACCATTTAGTCCAAAACATCAAGCATTCATAATCCCTTGGTGTTTTCTCTCCAATCCTGCAATTGTTAGTCCAAAAATAAATAAACAAGCCACAAAGCACTTGTCTCAAAATATAAAAGTATATGAGTAACAATGCACATAACAAGAAAAATTAATTTCCTTGTGGAACCCAAGCCAAAACAGACTTAGGCTTTCCTCTAGCATCAACATAATTCATTCTTTTCAAAACATTCTTAGCACCATTGGGTTTAATTGGTCTCCATACCCAACATGCTGATGCATTCACTCCAGTACCCATATTTCCCTTAGCAGTGTTTTTATTCACACTAGTACCAATTACTCTGCTAGCAGTTGGAACTGCTGGCTTGGTAATAGTTACCTTAGGTTTCCAAACTTTATTTTTTACAACTGCTTTGTGATGAAAGGGTCTATTAACAGTTTTTGGTGCTGGTTTGGAAAATATTTTTGCACCTTGAACTGTTGGCCTTGGGTGAATTGTTCTCATAGGTCTGACAGTCTGAACTGCTGGTCTAGCAGTTTGAACTGTTTTAGGTCCAGACCTTAAAAGAACTGATCTAGGTATCATTCTATCATTCCTAATAAAAGATTGAGGTCTTGCTATGCTCAACCTATGATTTGTATATCCAGATACCCATTTATCACAATAATCTGCAAGATGGTCAAAGCTACCGCAAGAGTAACAAGCTTTCCTATAACAGACAAAATCCTCCCCTAATTGGTGAGATTTGAGGTCATTCCAATTCCTTTGGTTACCACTTGGCTTGTTTGTGGTTCTATACATTTCTGCATACCTAACTGTTGGTCTAAAAGGTTTGGCATTTGATCTAGGCCTAACAGTCTCAGGTTTAACCATCTTTGGAACCTTTGGTTCCTCCACTTTAGCACTAACAGGCTTAACCACAGCCTGATCATCCTCATCATCAGAAGTCCATTCCTCAATGGTTGGAGCATCTGAGTCCTTAGTTGAGGACCTATCAGAAGACACCTTGTCCTCAGATAGTGATTTATCACTTGCACTTTCATACACATGTTTATCAACTACATCCTTCTTGGGTTGAGGACCATAGTTAAGCACATGTAATTGAAATTCAGGAAGTCCTGTGTGTTCTAAGTCTATGCCTGGGGGTGTTGGAATTCCTCTATAGGGAGGTGGAACTGACTTATAACCTAGGCCTGACTTAGCTTTATTTAGGATCTGACTCTCAATTATCTTTTGAACCCCTTTTGATGTGTATTCTAGTGTGTCTACACTCATCTGAATGTTCTCCTTAGCTTTCTTAACCTGTTCTAGCTCATGTTTTAACAAAGTGATCTCATTCTCTCTAAACATTAAGTCTCTCTTAACAATAATCATATCATCAGAAAACTTAGACTCATTACTTTTATAATGAACAATTTGTTCTTCTAACACAGCTAAAGCTCTCTTATGATTTGCTAAGCTAAAAGCAGTTTCAATTAGCTATTTTCTCTGATTCTCATATCTTGTTTTAAGTGTTTCTAGATCTTTTAAAGCTTCACAAGATTTAGAACATTTTGAAACTTGTACCTCAGAATCTGAGAATTCCATGAGAGCAACCTCTGTAGATGCTTCTGCTTCCTCCTCTGCAATGTAGCTCTAGTCAAATCCTAAGCCATCAATGGCAACCATGGCTTTCGAGCTTGAATCAGTAACCTCCACAACCCTTGACTTGTTTCCATATGCTCTGCTCTTTCCATCTTGTTGGCTTGGCAATCTGCACTCCCTTGAATAATGACCTTTCTTGTGGCAGTTGAAGCACTCAATCTTGGACTTGTCATACCCTGCAACATCATTGATGTTTATGACAATCTTCTTGCCTGTCTTCTTCAAGAATCTTCTAGCTCTCAAATTGAGAAGAGAGAGCTGCCACTTGATATTCATCTCTTCAATATCATCTTCATCAATCTCTTGAAGATTTGAATGAGTCAATATACTTCCATTGTGCTGAGTAGTCAAGAAAGCACAATAAGTATCATCATTCAAAAGTCCACTAGTACTGTTTGAGGTGCTAGCAGTACCAAGGTTTGCACTAGCAGTACCAACTGCTCCAGCAACTTGCACTTCTTCATCTGGACTTGAGGAACTGGGAGTTGATACAAAGGCCAAATTCCCTGAGTTTGAGCTTGAGCTTGATCCAGCAGACTTCTTAATATCATGTTCAACTATCTTGAAGTTGCTATAGAGATCCATTAAGCTCATGGAATCTATATCAGGCTTGTTTTTCCATACAACCACATGCATAGCCCATTCAGAAGGTAGACTCCTCAGAAATTTGGAGTTGAGATCTTCCTGAGGCATCTCAATTCCTAGAACAGCCAATTGACTCACCAGCTTTTGAAGCCTATTGAACATATGATCCAACGACTCATTGCTTGTTGCTGTAAAGTTCTCAAACTGATGCTTGAGAAGGGTCTTCTGGGTTTTCTTGGTGGCTTCATTCCCACCATATCTTGCAACAATAGCTTCAAAAAGGGTTTTAGCACACTTGAACTTACTAAAATTCAGCAACTGATCATTGGGAATAGTCATCAGAAGCAAACTTCTAGCCTTAACATCATTCTTGTGCCTTGCCTTCTCTTCATTAGTGGTTGGCTTTGTCTGCACTGTAGTCTCAGATTTTCCTTTAACAAGAGTTGTTGTTGTTACTGGTGTAATAGAGTTTCCTTCTTCAATGATCTCCCAAAGTGCATAGTCTTGCACTTGGAAAAACTGCTCAATACGAAGTCTCCACATGTCGAACTCATTAGGTTTAAGCATAGGAAGCGTAGCAGCAATTTTAGTTGTGGTTGGTGTTGTTTCCATGTCCATATTTGTTCTTCTCGGATCTTCTAAATCTAAGTATCAGCAACCTGTCTCTGATACCACTTGACCGGATCTACACACACGCCTTGTGTTAGATGTGATACTAAGAATTATACGTAGTCTAGCACGCGGAATTTACTAGCTAGCACTTAGAAGACTTTATGTGTTTGTGTTTTGTATGATTTGAATGTAACAATGAATGAGCACAGAATAATGAACTTCAACGATTCAATATTATTGAAACAATAATACGATTGATCTCCTATCACTAGGGTTTACAACCTTGAATCTCTATCAATTAAGTCGTACTTCTATATGTTTATATCTAAACCTTAACCTAGGCAATCCTTTTATAGACCAAGGATTCCTTTACAAGATAACTATCAACTAAAACGTATAAGATATTCACAATATCTTTTCCATAATTATCTATTACATAAATCATAAACAGTACAAACTTCTTCACTCAGCAGTCCTAATTGCTTATGTCTTCAAAACTCTTCAGCAGTACTAACTTCCATCTTCAACAGTCCTAACTGCTATCTTCAACAGTTCTAACTGCTATAGCTTAATTTCCTAACAACTATTCTGTTTCTCGTTGGTTATGATTGAGCAAAATTACCAAATCTTCTGAACGTATTCTAGATAGATCTTGGGCGTGCGCACGAAAACATCTTGTCAACCCTACGAGGGGCCCAGCATTATTAATATTCAAAACGAATTTGAAGGAACAAATTCTTTATTGACTACAAGCAAAACCCATGAACTTTGCAACACTTCTGAAAATAATCCTTATAACTACCAGTTACGTATAGCGATAAATTGCTTCACATAAATGCACTACATTCATGACAGTTCTCTGGTATCTCAAGTCTGAGGATAACTATTCATGATTACTTGATGACAAGATCCATAAAGTACAATCATGTAGTTTGGGATAAGTCCTATATTCAATTTAATGAATATTATGTGAAATTGGAATGTCAACGCATCAATATACTTTCAAGTATATTTTACCAAAACTCAGATTTTTCTTATTTTAATGATATTCCCATATCATTAATTGACAACGAACTATTTAGAATAAAATAAGTTATTCATGGATTTAAACATGAAAATATATGACACAATTTATTATTAATGAAAACAAACGTACAAAGTGCTTTAATTCATTATGAATAATAATTGTCTAACATCACTTATCCAAATACTAAATAGATCAATGCATGAAAATTCTAGTTGATGAATTATGTCTCAAGTTATGACAATCATACTTGTTGATAAGACATAAACTTTGATATATCAGAATTTTGAGAATACTTATTTCAAGAATTCAACTAGTGAAGTTCTTGTATGTGTGCATTCAAATAATTTGATATTACCACATAATATTTCATAAAGTGTGTGACAACCTCAACCACCAATTTATGATAATCAAACTTCCAAACAATTTATGCAACTATGCTTTTAGTGAGCACAACTAGTTTACATAGCCAAGGATGAAATCCTACCATGACTAGTATTGAGTGTCATCTCAATTAAACCAATATCATTGTATACAAACAACAATATGCTCATTAAAACTTCGTAAACTTTAATATCTATTGTGTAATATTTGACGCCTTGACTATGACAATATGCACAACAATTGACATATTGTTCATTCATAGAATCTGAGAGCAACTCCAAGAAATGCAATTCTAAATCCAAACATATTCTATTTTATTACACTAGTTATATAATAACTTTCAATTAAATATTAATGTTGTCAAATCATCTTGTATTCAAGCATGATACAACAATAACATGAAGTACATGAAAAATCCTTAGATTTCATTCATGTTCTATATAGATTCATTTACCGCACATGTTTAATAATAATAAACATTTGTTCCAAGGTTGTATGTCTTATTTTCTAAATCTTTTAAGTGAAGTATCATTCCAATCCAAAAATTTTACTTATATGAAATGTTACTTCCTATATGTTATACAACATATATGATTTAAGAAATTAACATAATACTCCCACTAGCTTTCAGGAATACTTAGAAATTGTCTTATTTCAATTACAATTCAAAACTTGGATTTGTTAATTAAACATAAGTTTTATCTCCTACATGCATGCATTAATTTATTCATAAATCATTGCACTTTGTACACTTTCAAAGATTATTTGAATTCATAAACTTCTTTTGATTACTTACCGTCCTCGCACAAGTAATCACTCAAGAAAGAGTTTTGATATTCAATTGTCATTTTCATATTAATAAAAATAGGTATGACAATTATCATCTTAATATGTTTAATGTGCCTATGAAAGAATATTCAATCACAGTTAATCACTTAAGTGTGATTAATAATCTTGTCATAAGTCATACATTAAATATGTGTACAAAATTTTGCCCATATGATTTCTACACAATGATTTAAACCACTAGGATTTTCCATCTCTTTGAAGAAACTCATCTTTATTCTATAGTCTAACCATAGATTTCAAGATAAACCAAGTTTTCAAAATTGATTATCTCTATGGACAGCATCTTAACATTCACAGTATGAGTAATTTTGCCAAATTCAATATTTGCAATCCATCATGATTAACAAGTTTACCATGATCCTGTAACTCATATTCCTCAACATATTAATCAAATATCTGAGATATCCTTGTGGATCTATGAATGAGAATTCCATCATCTTGAGGTCTAATATTTTCATGTCTAGCCTCATCATGATATTCACTAGTGTATTTTAGAAGATTATGTATCTTGTAATTTTATCTATTCAAGATAAAAACTCCCACTTGCCTTTTGTAATTTAGAGACTAAATACTTAGCAATTAGAGCAACACTTAACTGTTCTCTTTTGGGACATTACAAATACACATTGATAGTTCCTGACATTAGTTTGTTAATATCCTACTTCATAAGTTGTTTAACAAATTCAGAACTTCGATTTTAAGACTTAATGTGATTCATCACATTCCATAATATAATGATGTCTTATTAATCTTCTAGATTTGAGTCTTATTGAGTATATATAATCCATACTCAATCTTCTAACCTTGATTAATATTTTGAAGAAAAGAAAATATAGTTATCTTGAATCAAAAAATATATCAAGAGTCTGATTTTCCTAACTGAACATACAAGAAACATGTGGTATTTCATTAGAAATAATATTGTGAGACAATTTAACAATATTTTAATATAACCATATTTCTTTTGGCTTATCTATTTACCAACTAAGTCATCTTAATGATATAATAGAATTTCCAAGCCAATTGCATGCTTTATAACACAAGTACTTTTTGACCAAGTCACTTCATGTTTATGTCTCAAAAAAAAACATAAACTGTTATAATTCTACTATACGTTATAAATCATTGATCAACTCAATGACTTCTTGTGTATGTCTTAATTAAAAACATAACAAGATAACGTCTTACTTTATTATAAGTCTTGTAAGAGTTAAAAGACTTTATGTTTGTGACTTTACAATAAAACGTAAACATATTTAACTAAAGTATTCATGAACACCATCAATTTGGTTTCAATAGTAATTTCAAGTTAATTATATTACTTCATTTATTTATGTCATTTCAAGAATACATAACTATTCAAATTGAAGTGTTATTAGATTACTTCATTTATTCATGTCATTCCAAGAGTACATAAATAATTTATTCATGTCTTTCCATGAATACATAAATATTAGAATTAAAGTAGTCTATGTTATTATCTTGACACATGTTCTAAATAGTTGACTAATTTAGAAACAGTAAATTATCCATGTATGGTCTCACGTAATCATGGAGATTTACCTTATTGTTGCAATCTAGTAAGATCCCACTTAATCTAAATTGTAACACCAAGTGTTTCTTGGATTAGATGTGTTAGAACATTAGTCTCTTACCTTGTAGTCAAGAGAATCCTTTAAATCATATTCCTGTGTGTTGTACCTTGCACACAATTAAGATTACTCCCACTTGTGCATGGAACAACATCATATAGCAAATAAACAACATGACACGCGTTTGTTTATGTGAACAATATGATTGTGTCACAGATATTTCATAACTAGTAGATGTAGAACTACTTAATTAACAAGGAAACACACATGACTATCCTTGAAAAATGAGTGTTTGGAAAGTAATTATCTTGAGACATTCTATAAATAATGTAGATTACTACCAAGATAACAAGGCTTGTAACTCCCACTGAATTAGAGATCATTACGATAATTCCTTATTCAGTAATAAGAACACAATGCTCCCACTGGATTTGACAAGATTGTAAGTGTTTCATTAACCAGTGAAAGAAAATATTGTGCTATTTACTTCCCTACATCTTTGAGAAAACCCATACGTAATAATTACTTAGGTACTAAAAGAGTATATTCTACTACGTAGATGATGGACTATCCATCAATGATTTTAACTTGAAAAATGGGCATGCAATTTCTTCTTTAATAGGTCAACCATCCCCACAATGGTATGTAGTACCTCTAAAGGGTTAAAGCAACAACGACTAGATAAAATATCCTAGTTTGCCTTTACTACCTTTTGCGGTAATCAGTCTAGCTTCTAATTAAAGAACTCATAATTTTCCAATTAACCAAATGTCATATTTGTTACAAAAGAATTCAATACTATGAGTTATATTAGAATTTAGACAATTCTAATGTTCGTATCATACATTTCTCATTCATGAAAAGGAATAGGATTTTGTGTCACTCTTCTTGCATGGAAAGGAGACTTCGTTTGTCTTTTAAGTAAATATTTCTTAATCAAACATTTGTTTGAAAACAGAACTAGATCAATTTACCAAAGCCCAAACTACGTTTACGGTTTAACGTTGCATTAATACATTTAAAAGAATTTACAAAATTCAATTTTAGTATTTTTTTGATAATTAATCTTTAAGAAAATTAAATACCCATTGGTTAATATTCATATAAACCATATAATTTTCTTAAAGCTAGGATCCTAATTGACATAGTACCATTACATCAGTTGATCTGCTAGTAATGATAGTATTCAACAAGCTAATTGTCGAACAATAATTGACAATCTTATATTGCAATTCCTAGATCATTATGGGATTTACATTTGCCAAAAATCTATTTGCAATGTAAGCATATTTCATCCCATCTTATGCCTTGAGTTCTAGGTCTCACTAACAACTCAATTAAGTCGTCTAATTTAGAAACTGCAAATTCTCCATGTACGGTCTCACGTAATCATGGAAATTCACCTTGTCATTGCAATCTAGTAAGATCTCACTTAATCTAAATTGCAACTTCAAGTGTTTCTTATGATCAGATGGCATAAACTTAAGTTTTAAGGATACTAATTTTTGATGTTTGTAATCAAAATATGTACGAAGAAGCATGCATACAACTTCGTATCATAAGTTTTAATAAAACTTTTATTAACCAATTTACTAAGATTAAATTAACAAAGTTTTGATTGAGGTATTGGGTTCACCAATAAAAAAATTACCTTTAATTATCGTCCATTATATCGTACTTTTGCATAAGTCCAAAGACTTAGTGTTTCGGAAAATTACCACAAAGTGGCACATGGAATTAAAGGCTAATTCACCTTTAAGATGATTTTGTACATAAAATAGTCGTACTAGGTAGCTCCAATTTGACGCACAAAGGAGCGGAGAAACTAAGGTTAGCATAATGCCAATTAAAAACCCGTTTCTTTCGGGTCACAATTTAATGCGTACCCTCCTTATTACCCTCTTATAGATTGTCAACATTGGGTGAGTCATTCTTACTATTAGTACAAAACTCATCACTCAATTAAACTATTGAAAATTTAACTCTTAAAAACCAAATCATATTTCACCACTGATTAGTCCAATTTATTTTTCTATTCAAAATTACCCTTTTGTTTACAACATGTCAAACAAAAAAAAACAAAACAAGTAACAATAAAAAAAAAAAAAAAAACTAAACAATGCAGCCACATGCAAACTTATTTTATAAACCTTATTAATAATCAATTCTAGGTTAAATCACGCATATATTAACTATGACTCTCGCTTAAAAAGGCAAGTGAACCACATGCATTGACGAATCAATTGCGTAAACCATAGCTAAAAAATATGCCATAATGCATATAATTGATTAATAATTTTATTGAGGTCTTTCTCAATTTAAGATTTATCAAAACAATACATGTGAATAATGACTTAACAATTAATTCAAATAATCTTAACAATTAAATCATATAACTAATCATTCACGATGAAACATGCACGTGTCATCATGAATTTTACATAACAATTATTACAATTAGTCACAGAATCGCATACAATTAACACGTAATTATATCATGCAATCCTAGGGTTCCTAATTCAATTAATAAACAATTTTTTTTTATTAATAAGGGCAAATCCCCCCCCCCCCCTCCCTAAATTTAGGGTTTTGAATTTTTCTAAACCCAAAAATTCGACATATATAAATAAACACAATACAAGATTCGTTTTTAACGTGTTTCGGTATGCCACTGTTGAAGTTTAATAATATGACATATCATAAATTAAACACAAATAACATCAAAGTAATGCGGAAGCGTAAAGGATCATATAACATATAATTAATTAACCGAATAATAAAATAGTACGCGTACCTTTTAGCAATTCTTCAACAAGCAATTAATTCGATGAACCCTAATTAGGGTTTATGTGTATTAAAGAATTGTCCCTTACCGTTTTACAATTCAATCCAAGATACTAACAATAGTGTGTTAGTACCACGTTCTTGTACACATGTACTAATACCGAATTAACGTTAATGAAAACACAAAACCTTGTTTTTGGAAAAGCAAAAGTCGAACACCCCTTAAAGGGTTTCGGCCGATTGATGCTAATAGAAAAGAGAAAAACACATTAGGGTTTAGTGTGTGTACAAAAGTTAGCAAAACAATAACCCCTTGTGTTTGTTTATATAGGATGACAAAACTTGGAGAACAAGTTGGGATTGGGTTGGGTTTACCCCTTGCCGATCGGATCTAATAACCTACAAAGGTTTCTAGATCTTTATTGTTCTCTTATTTTCCATCTATAATCATTTCTTTTCATTAGTTAACGGTCGTTAGTCAATTTCCATTAATTACTTAACGGTCGTTAATCGTTTTGTGTAACATTTTATATTTAATTATTAAACATTAATCCTTCATACGTAAAGTGTGTAATCCCGCGGTCTCGAGTTCGATCCTAACATACACTACTAATTTATTGTCCATAAAACCAACACTTTATACTGTAATACACTTGGGACTTACTTATAATAAAAAGGCTTAAAAATTTAGATTACACACTTGTTTATTATGAAAAGATTTGGTCAAATACTAATATTAGTAATCGACATGTTCTTTAAAATGAAATTAATTTATGTAATTAATAATATAAATAATTGTAAACGAAAACATTTAAAATACAATTAAGTAAATAATCATTATTAACTTTCGATTACATTATTTTAAATTCACATTAAATTATAGGTTATTTGTTTTAGTATAAAAAGGACCATGAAGAGATAATAGATTCATTTTAGAAAGTGATTGTGTACAATTTGTTAAAATAGTGAGAAGAGATGTTGGCTTGAGATAGTGATGTCAACCACGACGTTTTTGCAATACTAATAATTGACATTGTTTTTGTCTTTACATGACCAACTACGATGTGTCATCTCTATTACCGTGTACCAAAACACAACCATTATTGCTTTCTCACTTTTTGGATTCGATGCATTGCGCATGTATTATTATAATGTATAAAGATGATTGTGATACTTCAATTGTATGCTATTGTGAGTTATTTGATTACACGGGTACCGCCGCGCGCAGCGCGCAAGCACCCGGCTAGTATAGCGAAATGAATGAGATAACCAAAAACATGTCTAATTTTATGTCTAAAACTGTGTGAAAATAGTTTATTGGTATGTAAAGAATTAGGTGTTTTTACTACAACCAACAAAATGCTAACACGACATAAAAATAAACATGTTTTTAATCATCCCAACCATTTCTCTAACATATATCTGCGTCAGCTAACACTGGTCTTGTGGAACGAAATAATAAACTCATGCTCATATAGTTTCTTTTAAGAATTACTAAAATCTAAAAGAATAGTAGTAATTTATTGTAGTGGGATACTTTTGAAGCAAAAGAAGGTTATATTGGAGGGAAAACAGAACAATAAAGGAAAAAATAAAAGAAAGTAGAGGTAAAGAAAAAGAAAGCAAGTGATCACATCAAGTAAACAGTTCCAACATTACATTTACATCTACCCATACGTTGCTAGTACCACTAAACATATATAGCCTAACGTACAACTTTTTTGTTTTCTTCTTACACTACCACCAGTTACACAAGATCTTCAAGATTTTCTCAACTTTATACCACCATGTAAAACAAAACAGTAGATGAAGAATTTTTACTATTTGCTCTCAAAATTACTTGGTTGAGTTGGTTCTAATCTTCTTTTACCCAAGTCTAGTGGTTTGCATCTTAGCATTTATTGGTGAGATATGCATGATTTTTAGCATTAAACTATCTTTCATTATACTTGACTACAACATGTTACTTGATGAGATACTAAAGATACCTATGATACTGTTTAGCTGAGTAAGTATATGTTGGAACGAGTCCTAGGTAGTTAATAGCACTAATGCGCTGAAACTTAAATCAATTTAGAAATTTTTTTACCTATCCTATGGTAGAGTGCTAAGACAATAACTTTAATTTGTGCCGATTACTGTTATCCCTGCTCATCATTGTTGAAGCAATTTCTTGCAATCACTTCAGACAAATAAAGGGAGCCTCCCGGTTGAACTCAACTTGGGTTCCTCCGGTAGGCTTGGGTGTAAGTCCTTTCGGCTATTTGGGGTCCTCCGGATATCTGCACACAACAACACACGTTAGGCTCGCCCCGGGTGTTATCCCAGGACCCACCTCCGGTGTGAGAATAAGTATTTGATATTCCGAAAGGGCTATCAATTATAGTGAGAAGTATAATGTGAGTAATTCGTTACCTGAGAGTAGCAAATGGGCCGAGTATTTATAGTGCTCAGCCTCGATACCTGTACTGGCGGCGGCGGATATTCAGGAGATGTGTCGCCAACACGATCCCGTAAATCCTGGGAAAGGCGGCGGTGGTGTCATTAGCTGCCATCTGTCTCCTGCCTTAAAACTATTCATGCCGAACGGCCTTTGTACCTTCCGGAATACATAAGGTAGCTTTGAGCCGTCCGGACGACCGAAAGACTCAGACCATCCGGACACATACGTCAACATGTCCCCCCCAGTATCATAATATCGGTCTTGCCGATGTTATGATGCTTGCGAAAATCTTTGAAGTTTAATTTCTAGTTCCGAGAGGACGGAGCCGTTCGGTGATCAGAGTGTTGACCTCTTGCATAAACTGCCAAAAAACATTATTACCTCTTTTCAAGGATTGCCGCCATTTTTACTGGGGCTCTGAAATGTTGACGCGTGTGCATGCGTGTATCGTACGAGTGAGAAGGTGCCACCTCATCTACTGACAACGCGCGTCGTTTCATACTTCCTTTTTTTGCCTATAAATAGCGTCATTTCTGTGGTGTTTTTCATTTTTACCGCTTGTAATTTTTCTTTCGCTCTGACAAACTTCCGAAAGGCCTGCTCTTAATTATTTCCGAACGACTTCATTTGCCATTCGGTCAACTATGTCGAACTCTCCCTCGTATGATATTGAAGAAGAAGTCCAAGAGTCCGAAGGGTATCTTCCCAAATTTGACGTTGAAAAATATACTTCTGAAATGAGCGAGAATGATTTATTTATGGTGGTGTCGGATGCGGGTATTCCAGCGGACCTACATCCTCGCCTACCCCCTCCGGATATGACGATGGACCAACTGCCGTCAGATGCCATCGGATTGTACTTGGAGTATTTTTATGAGGGTGGTCTCAGTGTGCCTTTTTCTACTTTTTTGCTGGATGTCATTCGGTACTTCAAGGTGCACATCTCCCAACTGGTTCCGCTGGGCATACACCGTGTTATACTTTTCGAGGTATATAGCCGCAGTTTGGATATTGCTCCCACCACTCCACTATTTCGTGTCTTTTATAAGTTGAGTAAACAAGGTGATTGGTTTTCTTTCGAGAAGCGAACCGGTAGGGATAGGAGGGTTTGTTTCCGGGAGATTTTGACTGGGCTGAAGGGCTGGAAACGCAATTTTTTCTTGATAGATAGACGGGCGATCCCCCATGCTATGCCTTGGAGGCATCATGATTCTGATATTTCAGACCCTTATCCGGACGGTGGCTTCTTCCTTGCGGATGTCGGAAGGCTGGCCGCAAATGTGATTGACTTGATCCAAATTCCCAAGGGCTTCCTCTATGCCGTCGGGTTATCTTCGCACTGGGAGCATTCCGGTTATCGAGCTGTGCTCCAAGATGCCGAAGGGGCAGGTAGATTTCCTATATTTTGCTTATTCTTTTATTAATCGATTCGTGACGGACACACTTTTCTTTCTTGATATATTACTTTACTTATTATCCTTTCCTTTCTGTAGTTGTGCCGATGTCTGATTATTTGATTAATCCGGCGGCCCACCAGGAAACTTCTATGGTCCGGGGTGATGCGTATGGTGAGGGTGAGCATCATGAGCTGTTCTTGACTCTTCCGGCTGCGTCAAATGCCGATATACCTGACCTGACGGCAGAGGAAGAGGAGGTTCAGAGGGCCAATAGTCGGGTTGTCGCGGCTAAACTTAGGAAGCAAAAACAAGCCGCCACACGGCGGGCTTTGAGGGCTGAGAGGCTTGCCGAACAGGGTGAAGGGAGCAGCGGAGTGGCGCAGGCGGCCAAGAGGAGGAGAACGGAGAGGTCCTCCGTAGCGGATCCGCAGCCTGATTCGCCAGATGTTGAGATCATTCCAAACCCTCCCCCTCTTCGCTCTCTTCGACCGGAGGATATAGGTCTTCGACCGGAGGGTGCAGGCTCTGGTAAGTTATCCGATTGTTTACCTTGCGTTGCTCATTTCTTTTCGTTTCTTGGGTAATGACGCCTTGTTCTTTGTAGGGAGTGTTCCTGTGGCCGCTTCTGGTCGCGGCAAGATTAGAGCCATGGCGGTAGGTGATCCGGCAGCTGTGTTTGTTCCGGAGTGGTCGGTCACCAGGGGCGACCGTTTGAATAGATCTGACGTTTGCAGGGATCTGATGTCACATCTCCCCACCCCTTGTGAAGAAGTTCATTTTCAAAGTTTAGCCGATTCGGAGGCCATCCGAAGGGATTGGATTTTGTTAGGTCGAGGGGCGATTACTCAAGCGGAAATTTTGGGCCGGCATGAGGTCCTCCTCGAGGAATACCGACAACTACGCAGTGCCCATGCAGAGTGTGAGGATGCGGCCCAAGAGGCGGAGGAGCTTCAAAAATTGAAGCATGAGCATGTGGGCTGTGTAGAAAGGCAATCGGCTTTGAAGAGTCGGGTCTCTCAGTTGGAAAAAGCAAGGGATGAAAGGAGAACGACTTCCTCCGAGCGGATCAGGGCCTTGGAAGGAGAGCTGGCGGACGTTAAAGGTAAACTCGCCGTTGAGAAGGAGGTAGGCACCGAGCTATGCAAGGAAAGGACGGACATAGCTGTTAAGTTGGGCCAAACGGATGTCGAGCGCCAGAAGCTTATAAAGGAGTTCCTTCCGGAAATGGTTCGCCGGCTTCTGGATAGTCACGAGTACAAGCAGCGCTTGGCCGAGCCTTTCAGCTTGTCCTCTCAGTCGGGTTTCCTGGAAGCTATCTCTGTGGATCGAGAGCCGGAGGATATAGCCACTATTGCCGCCGGGGTGGATGATTTGGATTTGCAGGCTGGGGCAAAGCTTGATCCTTCGTTTGATGGTCTTTTTTCTGCGGAGTATCCGTATGTGCTTAAGGTTAGCGATGCTGCGGACAGGTCCTTTTCGGAGATAATGGCTCTGTTTCCTGATCCTGCCCCTAATGATTCATTTGGTGGTCCTTCGTCTTGATCTGGCGGCTTTTGACTGTAAGGCCCTTTAGAGTGTTAGGTTAATTTATGAATTGTTTAGCATTTTTGAACCGATGTAATGATCAACCGGTTGCGCCACTGTTAGCGCTTTTTGTATGCTTGAACATGATGATGTGTCGTATGATTCGTTATAAATTGTTGATATTTAATGTACATTCCGTTTGCATTGTTTCATTTGATTTTTTCTTGTTTATCTTTTGGCCGCATGACCCCTTCCTCTCCGAACACTGATCACAATATCTCCGGAGGGCACGAACCTCTCGGAGGGATCACTTTTTGCTTGTTGTTCGGAAGGTGGCAGATGATTGTATAACTTTCCTCCTCTATTTATGTTATCCTCATCTGAACATTGACCACACACTCCCCGGAGGGCGTGACTCTCTCGGGGGGGTCATTTTCCAATTATGTTCAGGAAACAAAGAACATTGATCACTGATCTCCGGAGGGCACGAACCTCTCGGAGGGACCATTTTCTAATTATGTTCGGAATATTACAGATGGTTCAGCCTTTCCGCCAGGATTATGGCAACCCCTTTCCTGGGTATCAACCATCTTTGAACATTGACCACACATTCCCCGGAGGGCGTGACTCTCTCGGGGGGGGTCATTTTCTAATTATGTTCAGAAACGAAGAACATTGATCACTGATCTCCGGAGGGCACGAACCTCTCGGAGGGACCATTTTCTAATTATGTTCGGAACATTACAGATGGTTCAGCCTTTCCGCCAGGATTATGGCAACCCCTTTCCTGGGTATCAACCATCTTTGAACATTGACCACACACTCCCCGGAGGGCGTGACTCTCTCGGGGGGGTCACTTTCTAATTATGTTCAGAAACGAAGAACATTGATCACTGATCTCCGGAGGGCACGAACCTCTCGGAGGGACCATTTTCTAATTATGTTCGGAATATTACAGATGGTTCAGCCTTTCCGCCAGGATTATGGCAACCCCTTTCCTGGGTATCAACCATCTTTGAACATTGACCACACATTCCCCGGAGGGCGTGACTCTCTCGGGGGGGTCATTTTCTAATTATGTTCAGAAACGAAGAACATTGTGAACGTCATTTATCATTAAAATTAGTCATATGGCTCCTTTTGGAAGCTTACATTGGATATATCTAGTTATTTACAAGAAACATTTTCTAAGGTTGACAGCGTGCCAAGTTCGGGGCACTTCTTTTTCTTCCATTGTTTCCAACTTATAGGATCCCGTCTGGTATGCTTCCACGATTCGGTACGGCCCTTCCCAGTTTGGCCCTAACTTTCCTTGATTCTCCACCCTGCTGGCTTCGTTCCTTCGGTATACGAAATCACCTACCTTGAACGACTCAGGATGGACCCTTCGGTTGTAATACTGCTCGATCCTCCTTTTGTACTTTGCCTCTCGTATTGCGGCCATTTCCCTTCGCTCTTGTAGGAGGTCGAGATTCATGAAGATCTCCTCGCCGTTTTCTTTTTCATTGACCTTCATGGTCCGAAAAGTTGGCATCCCTATCTCTGCCGGTATGACCGCTTCGCTACCATAAGTGAGGCTGAATGGCGTTTCCCCATTGCTTGTTTTTAGTGACGTCCGGTGCGCCCATAGGACATTCGGTAGCTCATCCACCCATCCAGCTCTCTCCCTGCCAAGTCTCGTCTTGAATCCTTTCATCAAACTTTTGTTTGCTGCTTCCACCAGCCCGTTGGCTTGAGCGTGTGCCACGGCCGTGTTTATTTGAGTGATGTTCAATCGTTCGCACCAGCTTTTGAAAGGATCATGGATGAAATTACTTCCATTGTCCGTCACAATCACCTTGGGAAGACCGAATCTGCATACTATGTTCTCCCAAACAAACTTCTTTACTTCCTTCCCCGTCGTGCGGGCCAGCGGCTTGGCCTCTATCCATTTGGTGAAGTAGTCAATGGCCACAATGACGAACTTGACTTTTCCCGGGGCCTCCGGTAGGGGGCCCAAAACGTCCATTCCCCACTGGTAGAAGGGCCAAGGGGCCATTATCGAAGTTAAAACAGTTTTGGGGAGTCTCGGAACGGGTGCGTGTATTTGACAAGAATCACATTTCCGAATTACTTCCCTGGTATCCCGATGCATGGTGGGCCAATAATACCCTTGCCGCATTAATTTTCCTACCACGGATCGTGTCCCGGAGTGCATTCCGCATGCTCCTTCATGCACCTCTCGGATGACATAGTTGGCTTGAAGCGGTCCGACACACCTCAGCATCGGACCTAGATAGGATTTTTTGAAAAGCACATTGTCTACCAAAGTATATTGGTTTATTTTCATTCGGAGAGATCGAGCTTCGTTTTCATCTTCCGGCCAGAGGCCTTCCTGTTTACATCGAATGATGGGGGTCATCCAGTTTTCCCCTTCCTCTTCCACTATTGCGTTGACTATTTCCTCCTCTGTTGATGGCCTTTCTAAAACTTCCACCATGGTTTTCTTTGCCAGATGTTCGAAAGCCAAGGATGCCAATTTGCTGAGTATATCGGCTTTCTGGTTCTGTGCCCTCGGGATACTTCGGATTTTAAACTGATCGAAGTGTGTAACGTATTCCTTGGCTTTGGCTAAGTACGCTATCATGTTATCTTTGGTTGCCACGTACTCCCCATTAATCTGATTTGCTACCAAATTGGAATCTACTCTAACTTCCAACATCCGAATTTCCATTTTCCGAGCGACCCTTAATCCTGCCAACAAAGCTTCGTATTCCGCTTCGTTGTTAGTGCTCTTGAAGTTCAATCGGATGGCATAAGTGTACTCCGTTTGGTCTGGACTAATCAGCACCAGGCCCGCTCCGGCACCTGACTTGCTGGAGGCCCCATCGGTGTACAGCACCCATGGTTCTTGGTCGGAGATATCGCATATTTCTTTGCCCATCTCTCTTGTGTTTCGGCTCAACGCTTCCACGGGTATTTCCGTTATGAAATCCGCGAGGACTTGTCCCTTAATGGCACTCCGAGGTATGTAAGTGATATCATAGGCTCCCAACTCCACGGAGTACTTGACCATTCTCCCGGAAGCTTCTGCTTTGTTTAATATTTGCTTGATGGGTTGGTCAGTGATGACTTTTATCGGATGAGCTTCGAAGTATCTTCGTAGCCTTCTGGCCATGTGTAGTAGGGCTAGAGCTAGCTTCTCGACGGGGGCGTAGTTTTGTTCGGCCTCGTGTAATGTCCGGCTAACATAATGTATCGGGGTCTGCTTTCCCTCTCTTTCTACTAACAATACTCCACTCATTGCCCCCTTTGATGCCGAGAGATATATGTATAAGTCTTCCTTCAGCCTTGGCGTTGCTAGATAGGGTAATTCAAGGATCATCTTCTTCATCTCTTGGAAGGCTGCTTCCGCTTGATTTGTCCATCGGTACTCATCCTGGTTCTCCTTTGTGATGTTCCTCAATGTTTCGAAGAAGGGGAGGGCTTTTTCCGCCGATTTGGCTAGAAAACGGTTCAAAGCTGCTAGTTTTCCGCTCAAACTTTGCATCTCCTTGAGTGACTTTGGGGATTGCATATCCACGATAGCCCTCGTCTTCTTTGGATTCGCCCTAATTCCTTCGGAAGTCACCATATATCCCAGAAATGTTCCTTCCTCTACCCCGAAAGAGCACTTCTTCGGGTTTAGTTTCATGTTAATCCGTCGGAGGTTATCGAATGTTTCCGCCATATCGGCAAGTAGCTCCCTTTCGGTTTTACTTTTTATTACCATATCGTCTACATATGCCTCAAGATTTCTCCCTATCTGCGATCGAAAGGCAGAATCCACCAAACATTGGTACGTGGCCCCCGCGTTCTTTAAACCGAACGGCATTTTGGTGTAACAGTATGTCCCGCGCTCAGTATAGAAAGCTGTCTTTTCTTCGTCTTCCTCGGCCATGTGTACTTGGTGGTATCCCTTGTAGGCATCCAAAAAGCATTTATACCTGAATCCCATAACCGATTCTATTTTCTGGTCAATATCCGGCAGCGGGTAATAATCCTTTCGACAGGATGAGTTGAGGTTCTTGAAGTCGATACACATCCGCCAGCTCCCGTCGGATTTCTTTACCAACACCGGGTTTGAGATCCAGGTCGGGTATTGCACCGGCCGAACTATTCCAGCTCTCACCCATTCTTCCACCTCCTTGGCTATGGCGTGATTCTTTTCGGCCGAGTAAGTTCTTCTCTTCTGCGCCACCGGGCGGTCTTGAACATTCACATTTAGCTTGTGTTCGATGATCCGACGGGGCACTCCCGTCATATCGGCCGGTTCCCAGGCAAACACGTCCTGGTTGTCCTTGAGTAGCGCGATTACCTGCTTTCGACATTCTGAGGAGAAGTTTCCTCCTATCGTGACTAATTGGTCCGGAAAAGCCGGATGTACCAAAACTTCTTCCGTTTTCCCTACCACAGTCTCATTCGGTCCGGCCTCATAAAGCTCTTCCTTGATTTCCTTTTTGGCCATCTGTTTCTCCTCGAGCTTGCGACACTCTGAGACAATTACGGAGCGGGTGGTGAGGGTCGCTATGCCCTTCGGTGTGGGGAATTTCACCATCGAGTGGATAGTAGATGGGATGGCTCGTAATTTCTTCAGACCCGAGCGCCCTAGAATGATATTGTACGGAGAAGGGGACCTTACCACGGCGAACTTCATCATTGTCCGGCGAGACAGGCCTTGGTTTCCGAAACGGACTTCCAACTCAATATTTCCCAGTGGCTTTATGGATTCTCCCGCGAACCCTATCAATGGTGTGCCGGTTTCTTTCAATTTGGCCTTAATAGAAGGGCATAGATGCTCGAAACAGTGTTCATACATCACCTCGACTGAAGCGCCTTGGTCTACATAGACCCTTCTAACTGTGTATCCTTCCACTTCGGCCTCCACTATCAACGGTCCATCCGACACGTCTCCCGGAAGGATAGGTGGAAAACCGATCGGAGCATTCATCCATTCCTCCTCGGCTTCTATGATTTTCCTTTTGTGTGATGTAGGACTAGCCATGTCGAACTGTAGGCAGATCGAGAGGTTAAGTCCCACGGATGGCGCCAATTTGTTGAAGCAATTTCTTGCAATCACTTCAGACAAATAAAGGGAGCCTCCCGGTTGAACTCAACTTGGGTTCCTCCGGTAGGCTTGGGTGTAAGTCCTTTCGGCTATTTGGGGTCCTCCGGATATCTGCACACAACAACACACGTTAGGCTCGCCCCGGGTGTTATCCCAGGACCCACCTCCGGTGTGAGAATAAGTATTTGATATTCCGAAAGGGCTATCAATTATAGTGAGAAGTATAATGTGAGTAATTCGTTACCTGAGAGTAGCAAATGGGCCGAGTATTTATAGTGCTCAGCCTCGATACCTGTACTGGCGGCGGCGGATATTCAGGAGATGTGTCGCCAACACGATCCCGTAAATCCTGGGAAAGGCGGCGGTGGTGTCATTAGCTGCCATCTGTCTCCTGCCTTAAAACTATTCATGCCGAACGGCCTTTGTACCTTCCGGAATACATAAGGTAGCTTTGAGCCGTCCGGACGACCGAAAGACTCAGACCATCCGGACACATACGTCAACATTATCCCTGCTCATCATTGTTGATATCTCGGCGCCACATCATCTTACTCGTGATAACTATCTTACCATTTTCATAATCACCACTAACCATTTTCTCCACTAAAATATACGCATTTTACATGTGACACTTAAAAACAAAGACATGACCACGAGTGACGAGCCAAATGCAATAGTGACCACTGCCCATGACGACCACTAGCACTCCCACCACTACCTTCAACCATGTTGCGGTTGCTCCCTCCACCCTTAGTAGAGCAAGGTTTCTACAATACACAAGTATTTTGACTTTAAAAGTTACTTACACGGATAACCATCCAATATAGGCTTTCTATCAAAATTAACACTATCGACTTAACCATTCAATACAACAAATCATTATCGATAAGTTAAAATTTAACTGGCAATTTAGATGTGACTAATGTGAGTGGTAAATATTTCACAGGGAAGTGAGTGCTTCCAAAAGATTTTTACAGTGAGTATTTTAACAGTGGAAGAAGAGGACAGTGAGCTGAAACCCTTTCAGTGTGAGCAGATTGATAGCAATTAAAAAGGGTGAAAAACAGTCAGACCTTTTCACAGTTTATATCAAAATAAATGGACCACATAAAACACACCAAAATTCATATGCTCTCTTTTGTCTACTATTCACTTTTTTATAATATTATTTTAATTGACCATAAAAAGGTTGAAAAGGAAAAAAGACTTGCATGTCACAACCATTTTATTACCAGTATCTTCTACTGTTAGAATAAGTTTGTTATACTTCTATCTAGAATTCGAGGTACACTATACAGAATTGATTGTTCGGTTAAATGGGTACTCCCGTAAAATATATTACTCTAAAAAAACAGTTAAATACTACGTACAACGGTTTAGGGTAAGTCTCACAAATCAGACAAAAAGGCTAAGCAAACACTCCTACAGAGAATAAGACATATCCTAGTATAAGAATCACATGTCATATTTATGCATAAGAAGAAAGAAACCTATCTAATTTGACCATATAAATGAATCTCTATACATTAGCATACTCCCACTAGTACACAAATTTGCTTTTTGGAACGTTTATAAAGGGTATTAGGAACGTTTTTCAGACCGTTCTCTATGTCACTGTTCCAAAAGAGCAAAACTTTTGGGAGCGGTCAAAACAAGCGTTCCAAAAGTGCATCTTTTTGAAACGGTTTTATCATAAAACATTCTATAAGATGAACAAAAATTGGTAACAAAATCTAATTTATTGGCACGCTTTTTGCCAAAACGTTCCAAAACCATTCACCTTTATGGAACACTATTTGGAGAAACATTCCAGAAATCATTCAGCTTTCCCGCAAAAATGGTTTATGCAGCAACCCACTGTGTTCCTGAATAACCCATTTTGTTCATGCAGCAACCCATTTTCCAGATCATTTTCAACCAAAACAAAAAAGCTTATTCACAACACCAAATTTATCCAACAATCTACAATACCAAATTCATTTATTATAACCAAACTTTGTCGAAAAGCTATTTAACCAACTTCATACATTACAACCAAACTTATTTCAACAGCAGAGACATACATCAATGTTCAAAACCCAAAAACTACATCCATACACCAACTATATAGGTAAATGTCTTTACATGGTCCGCGAAAAGTCCGTAAAATGATTTACTCGCATCACATACCATTTTGTCAATAAATGACATGGGTATCGCCTTTCTCGTTGTGAAGTATCTAAGAATCTACAAGTAAGTATAGAAAAAAGAGTTAATTCTTTCATCAAATATATGATTTATTGAGATAGACCAAACTTAATACTTACATTATCAGTGTACCCATGTTGTATGACACTAAAAAAGTCGAGAATCCACTTCATCACATGGTAACTGCATTCCTAAGTGTCTTTCTTTGTTGGTTACATTAAAATCAAATAATAAACATATACACATATGAAACAACACAAACATAAGTATAAATAGTTTATATGGGTATAAATGATTTGCACATGCGGATTTTAAGCTGATTTTTACAACACAAACTTGTATTATCCTAGGATTTATATGTTTTGAATGGGATAATGTTTGGCAGTCGGAAAAGGGTTATATCCTTTTCTTTTCACCTTTTATATGTTGTTTCTTTAACATCAAAAATTGTATATGGACAAAAGAATTATGGGCATTTGGACATGTGTTAAAAGTGGGGTTAGATACCTCAACGCCATCAAATCTATCGAAAGATCTGCCCGACCTCAAGGTCCCCTAAAGCAAATCCAAGAACGATCCACCCAAGCTCGAGGTCGCCTGAAGTATCTCCAAGTCTGCCTGTATACATTCTATTTGTTCCCTCAATGGTTTCATTATTTGTTCCCTCCTATTGCATGCGCAATATGTGTAAGTCTCGTTTTGAATTTTTCATGATATCCATTCATCCTGCCAAGCACCACTTTGTTATCAGTGGCTACATCATCGTTAATTTTCCAAGGTCTCTAATGTTTTTAATAGCAAACTACTAATTAAGTAACACATTATATATGTTAAATAGATGAAAGCACATGTATTAAGTTTAAATATAATTAATACCTTGGCCGCAAGCCACATTTGATCCTCCTCTCGCTTGATAACTTGTTTCCAATCTTTGAGATAAGAAGCATGTGCTCGCGCCATAACTCCAATCCATGAAGAAAATCTTGGTCCCGTATCACTATCCACTAATCCATGGTCATTGAGTGTAACAGTATACGAAGTGGCTGGATAAGTATTCTTGCACCGTGATAAGCCTCGCTTACCTATTTGAGAACTGTATATATGTGTATGATTGGCCTCAAACAAACTAAGATTGCCCCCTGTTAGGAATTAAATATTCATGAAGTTCTTAATCGGGAAATACTCCAAGTATGTTTTCTGCTGATGATGTTGACTCTGCTGTTTAGTACATTGACTCTGCTGTTTAGTGCAATGACTCTGCTGTTAGGCTTAACAACTCTGCTGATGATTCTGCTCATAGCGATAGATTGTTCCTGCTGATAGAGAACACTCTGCTGATTAAGTGGATAAGATCGAAAAGATATTTATTGTATTTTGGTCAAACATATACGGTAGATAATATCTTACTCCATGTGCTTAGTTAACAAGTTGTATACATAGATACATGTTGTATCTTATGTACTGACACCTATATGCATAAGTTAACCAAGTAAGTCGGTCAAGACTTTTTAGCAATTTGTAAAGATCTTTTACAACTATAAAAGAGATCTTAGACTAGTGATTATGTAGTACGTGAAATAATTGAATAACTGTTAAGACATAGAACAAACACAAATCACAAGTTGTAACATAAGATTCAAGGTTTTGTAACCCTAGTGAAAAACTCAAGATCACTCGTATTATTTGGAATAATATTGAATCGTTTAGTGAAATACTTTCTTTGTTCATTGTTAAGTAACAAATATAATTCTTCCATTTCCATAATATACACAACCTTCTAAGTGTGGTTAAGTAAATTCCGCGTGCTTAATCATATTAAGTCAATATATCTCATACACAAAGTCACAAGGTTTAACCACCTTAATCGTGTATAACCAAGGTCCCCACAGTTGGTATCAGAGCCTCAGGTTGATATATTTGAATTAGAAGAAACAGAAATGGATCCACATGATGCTCAAACAAATGTTGCTGCAAAGTTGCCCATGATCAAACCCAATGAGTTTGAGTTATGGAGGATGAGAATTGAGCAATATTTCATGGTCCAAGATTATACTCTTTGGGATATAATTATATATGGTGATTCTTTTTCACCAAGCTACTCAGAGGTTGTCCTAGAAGGTAAAACAAGTAGGAAAAGAAATACTGGACCAGTGTCAAATGAAGAGAAGATACTGAAGAGAAATGATCAGAAAGCAAGAAATTTGCTGCTCATGACCATTCCTGGTGAGCAGATGCTATCATTTAACAAGTATCTTGATGCAAAAACTCTTTTTGAAGAGATTTGTGCATACTTTGGTGGTAATGAAACTACCAAAAAGACACATAAGACACTACTAAAGCAACAATTTGAAAACTTTACTGCTTTTAGTAATGAATCTCTTGATAAGCTATTCTCAAGATTACATAAGCTTGTCAGTCAGTTAGCTATGTTGGGTGTTGAGACAGAGAAGGAAGATCTCAACATGAAGTTTTTAAGAAGTTTACCTGATGAGTTCCACACTCATGTTATTGTCTGGATGAACAAACCAGACATTGAAACAATGAAGCTCAATGATTTGTACAACAACTTCAAAATTGTTGAACAAAGTCTTAGAAAGTCTGGAACTTATGGTACTAGTTCTGGGAACGTGGCACTTTTGTCATCTCCTAGTATTGGTAAGGCTGAAGAGGTAGAAGAAGTTGAAGGTGTTTCTAATGCTATAAATGGTGGTCCTTCTACTAGTACACACAAGACTGTTGCAGGACTTGGTGATCCAGCATTCTATGTATTTATATCTAGTCAGTCTAGTGGTTCTCCTCTAAATCATGAAGACCTAGAGCAAGTTGATAGTGATGATTTGGAAGAGATGGACATCAAATGGCAGGTTGCTTTGCTCAGCATGAGGGCCAAGAAGCATTGGCAAAGAACTGGGAAGCAAATTACCATAAATGGTAATGATACTGCAGGTAGGGGTGTGATTCGGGTTGACCCGGTCGGGTTCGGGTCAACTCGGGTCGGGTCAACTCGGGTCAAGACCCCTAAAAAATTACCCGAACCCGACCCTGTTTGAACTCGGGTCAACTCGGGTCGGGTCAATTCGGGTCTCGGGTCAACTCGGGTCGGGTCAATTCGGGTCGGGTCAACTCGGGTTTGGGGTCAACCCGAGTTTTTGCCTTGTAATTTGTTAGTTTTCTCGGGTCAATCGGGTTCGGGTCGGGTTCGGGTCGGGTCAAGGCTCCTAAAAACATACCCGAACCCGACCTTGTTTAGAACTCGGGTCAATTCGGGTTGACCCGATTGACCCGAATATAAATTCGGGTCAATTCGGGTTGACCCGAATTGACTCGGGTCGGCTCGGGTTCGGGTCGGGTTCGGGTCGGGTCGGCCCGAATGACACCCCTAACTGCAGGGTTTGATAAGAAGAAAGTGGAGTGTTTCAACTGTCATAGGTTAGGACACTTTGCTAAGGAGTGTAGAAGCCCAAGAAAGCAGGAGAATAGAAACACATGGTATAAGCAAGATAGGAAAAAGGAAGTTACTGTTGAAGAGCCAAAGGCTATGTTGGCTATTGATGGTATTGGTTATGATTGGAGCTCTATGGCTATTGAAGAGGATGCACCACCGAATGCTGCTCTTTTGGCCAATGAATTTGCTCTAATGGCCCATTCTGATTCAGAGGTAAACAATATTACATCTTGTACTGAATCATGTCCTAATCTTAAAGCTTATGAAGACCTTAATAAGAGATTTGAAGCTCATAAAGAAGAGCTACTTAACTCTCTTTTTAATTTGGCTAATCACAAAAGAGGTCTAGCTGTTTTAGAAAAACAAGTCTTACATTTTAAAAATAATGAAATTCATTTTGCTGATGACATCAATATACTAAAAAATGACATTAAGATCAGAAATGAGTGTATTGTTGAGTTGAATGAATCATTAGCTAAACACAAGGATGAAAGAGAAAATGTAAAGGTTTCTGTGGATGTTTTAGCACATTCCTCAGAAGGATTCAATAAGCTTTGGGAAGCCCAAGTTATTGATAAAGTTAATTCTGGTGTTGGATTTAAGTCTGTACCCCCACCATACAGAGGTGTTCATTCACCTCCAGGTATTGATTTAGCACACACAGGGTTACCTGAGTTTCAAGAACCAATCATGGAATATGGTTCTAAGGTCACTAAATCTCCAAAGATAGAAAAGGTGAGTAAAAGTTTAGATAAAACTTTATCTTATCAGGACAAGGTGTCCTTTGTTAAGAAAGGAGATGCTATAGTTGTTGAAGATTGCACAACTGATAGTGATAGTGAAGAAGAACAGGTTATGTCTAAACCTGTATTGGTTAAGAAAGTAGGAACAAGTATTCCTAAGATAGTCAATCACAACACTAACAGGCCTAAGTCAAATGTTAAGACTGTTAGGAAACCAGTTAGATATTATGAACAATATAGAACTACAAACAAGCCCAGAGGTAACCAAAGGAATTGGAACAACCTCAAGTCTAACCAATTAGGTGATGACTTTGCATTTTACAATAAAGCTTGTTATACATGTGGTAGTTTTGACCATCTTGCAGCTTTCTGCAACCAAAGGGTATCTGGGTATGAAAACCATAGAGTGAATCACAAAAGGCAAACACCTAAATCTCACTTTCACTCTAGTTCTAAGAAATCAAACCCCAGAGTAGTCAAAAGCAAGTCTATCTCAAAATCTGATTCTGCTGATAGACCAAATGATCCTGCTGATAGCAAATTTTACTCTGCTGCTCGACCATTTATGACTATTAACCCAAAATCAACAACTAAGGATGCAAAAACAACTTTCATACATGCATCTAAAACTGTTCTAAGACCCATTCAAACAAAAGCAGTGGTTCACAAACAAATTTGGAGACCAAAGGGTGTAACTTCAAGGTTAGCAGACTCTGCTGAACATGTTATTCACTCTGCTGCTAAGGGTAATAGGGCAAATGCTGTTAAGGCCTCAGCATGTTGGATTCAAAAATCCAATGTTGCATCAACAGTCCTTAAAAGATTAAATTATATTGATGCAAGAGGCAGATCCAAGTCAGTAATGGCCTGGATCCCCAAAGAAAACTAACTCTCTTATTTGTGTGCAGGGACATTCTATTGATCATCAAGATCAAGGATACTCAGATAGTGGATGTTCCAATCACATGACAGGCAACATGTCTTATCTTTCAGACTTTCAAGAATTCAATGGAGGATATGTTACCTTTGGAGATGGTTTTCGTGGCAAAATTTCTGGTAAAGGTACTATTAAAACCGAAAATTTAGATTTTGAAAATGTGTATTATGTACAAGAGTTAAAGTATAATCTTTTTAGTGTTTCACAAATGTGTGACAAAAAGAATAATGTCCTTTTTACTGACACTGAATGTCTTGTTCTATCTAAGGATTTTAAGATGCCTGATGAAAGTCAAGTACTTCTTAGAATTCCTAGAAAGGCCAACATGTATAGTGTTGATATGAAGAACATCATTCCTAAAAAGGATTTAACTTGTCTTGTATCAAAGGCCACATTGGATGAATCAATGTTATGGCATAGAAGGCTTGGTCATATTAACTTTAAAACCATAAATAAAATTGTTAAGAATGGTTTGGTAAGAGGTTTACCTCACAAAAGATTTGAAAATGATCAAACATGCATTGCTTGTCTAAAAGGCAAACAACACAAAGCCACTTGTAAGCCCAAAATTTTTAACTCTATCAATCAGTCATTGTTTATGCTGCATATGGACTTATTTGGACCAGTTTCAGTAAGGAGTATACAACATAAAAAATATTGTCTTGTTATAACTGATGACTATAGTAGATTTACATGGGTTTTCTTTTTAGCCTCTAAGGATGAGACATCAAACATTCTTAAGGAATTCATTACACTGATAGAAAACCAAGTAAGCAAGAAAGTAAAAGTCATTAGGAGTGATAATGGGACAGAGTTTAGAAATAGAGTTATGGATGATTTCTGCAAAGAAAAAGGTATTAGGAGAGAATATAGTGTTGCTAGAACACCACAACAGAATGGAATGGTTGAAAGAAAGAATAGAACACTAATTGAAGCTGCTAGAACAATGTTAGCTGATTCTAAGCTACCTATAATCTTTTGGGCAGAGGCAATTAACACTGCTTGCTATGTTCAAAATAGAGTTTTAGTTGTGCAGCCTCACAATAAGACATCATATGAACTCTTTAATGGTAGAACTCCTGCAATAGGATTTCTTAGACCTTTTGGATGTCATGTGACAATTCTCAATACCTTAGACCATTTAGAAAAATTCGATGGTAAAGCAGATGAAGGTTTCTTAGTTGGATATTCTCTTGTTAGAAAAGCTTTTAGAGTTTACAACTTAAGAACTGAAAAGGTTCAAGAAGAACT
This sequence comes from Artemisia tridentata subsp. tridentata, assembly GCA_021014915.2. Taxonomy (NCBI): domain Eukaryota; kingdom Viridiplantae; phylum Streptophyta; class Magnoliopsida; order Asterales; family Asteraceae; genus Artemisia; species Artemisia tridentata. The sequence goes on along the minus strand of CP139504.1, from coordinate 68,810,731 downwards.
ACATGTGGAGTTTCAGGAAAACAAATCCAATGTAGTAGGTCAAGGACCAAAATGGATATTTGATCTTGATTATCTAACAAACTTTATGAATTATTTACCTGTTGTTGCAGAAACTAATAATTTTTCAGGTTCACAAGCAACAAATGAGGTGGAGTTAGATAAAGATCAATCTGATGTCATTATGCCATTGTGGTCAAGTACCAGTGTGGATTTAGCTTCAAACAATGATGAATTTTCTTCTGGTAAAGAAAAAGAAGATGTTGAGGCTCAAAGAAAGGATGATGGAACTATGGATCAACAAAATGTTTCTGCTGATAGTACATTTGTTCCTGCTGAACACTCTGCTGATAAGCAAGAACACTCTGCTGATGAGCAAGAACATTCTGCTGATAAGCCAGAACACTCTGCTGTTGGGCCAAATACTTCTGATATAGGGCCACCACACACAAAAGGAGCAGAATTCTCTGAAGATGAAGTGGATTTTAGTAATCTTCCACTTAACTATCAAGTTCCAACAACCCCACACACAAGAATTCACAAAGTTCATTCCCTGGATAATGTGATTGGAGATGTACAATCTGGTGTGAAGACAAGAAGACAATTGGTCTCTTCAGACCAACAAGGGATGCTTGATGCCCTTTATGCTTCAAAACAACATGAACTTTCAAACTCATGTTTATTTGTATGTTTTCTTTCTCAAAAGGAACCAAAGAATATTCTTACAGCCCTAGATGATTCAAGCTGGGTAGAGGCTATGCAAGAAGAGCTTCTTCAGTTCAAGATTCAAAAGGTTTGGGTGCTAGCAGATTTACCTAGGAATAAAAAGGTAATTGGCACTAGATGGGTTTTTAAGAACAAAAGGGATGAAACAGGAATTGTGATCAAGAATAAGGCTAGACTAGTAGCACAAGGGTACACACAAGAAGAAGGAATAGATTATGATGAAGTTTATGCTCCAGTAGCAAGGATTGAGGCAATTAGGCTGTTTCTAGCTTATGCTTCATTTTTAGGCTTCACAGTCTATCAAATGGATGTCAAAAGCGCATTTTTATATGGTGAAATTGGAAGAGAGGTGTATGTTTCCCAACCTCCTGGTTTCATTGATCCATTACATCCAAACAAAGTGTACAGAGTAGTGAAAGCTCTCTATGGCCTTCATCAGGCACCAAGAGCTTGGTATGCAACACTTGCTTCCTACTTATTAGAAAATGGATTTCAAAGAGGAAAGATTGATCAGACACTTTTCATCAAACAGCACAAGAAGGATCTTCTGTTAGTGCAGGTGTATGTGGATGACATTATCTTTGGATCTACAAGGAAGGAAATGTGTTTAGAATTTGAGAAGCTTATGAAAGATAAGTTTCAGATGAGTTCTATGGGAGAACTTACATTCTTTTTGGGTTTGCAAGTTAAGCAATCATCTGAAGGCATATTTATTAGTCAAGACAAATATGTTGCAGAGATACTTAGAAAATTTCAATTTGCTGATTCAAAAATTGCAAGCACACCAATGGACCCAGAGAAGCACCTTCTGAAAGATGAAGATGGAGAAAATGTAGATGTACACAGTTACAGATCTATGATATGCTCCTTGATGTATCTTACATCATCTAGACCTGATATCATGTTTCCTGTTTGTGTATGTGCAAGATTTCAAGTTACTCCAAAGGTTTCTCATTTAACTGCAGTCAAGAGAATTTTTAGATATCTCAAAGGTCAACCAAGGTTGGGTATATGGTATTCTAGAGAATCTCCTTTTGACTTGGTAGCATATTCGGATAGTGATTATGCTGGTGCTAGCTTAGACAGAAAGTCAACAACTGGAGGATGTCAATTCCTTGGGTGTAGACTTGTCTCATGGCAGTGTAAGAAGCAAACAAGTGTGGCAAATTCAACAACTGAAGCTGAATATATAGCTGCTGCAAGTTGCTCTAGTCAAGTTCTATGGCTTCAAAACCAACTTCTTGATTATGGGTACAATTTCTTAAACACTGTTATTTATATTGATAATAGTAGTACAATTTGTATTATTAAAAATCCTGTACAACACTCTAAAACAAAAACACATTGAAATTAGGCATCACTTTATAAGGGATTGCAATGAGAAAAGATTAATTCAAGTTCTTAAAATTGCTTCAGAGCATAATTTTGCAGATCTGTTAACAAAAGCTTTTGATGTTTCAAGGTTTCAGTACTTAATTGCAAGTATTGGAATGCTTAATCTTTAAATTTTCAATATGATGTGTTTTTGTACATAAATTTTTGTTGGTACTGCTGGATTTATAAGGTACTGCTAATATATCAAAATTTGAATTGTGTTATTCATACAGTTGGTTTTATGATTATTCTAATGCAAGACAAGTACTTTGTACATTATTCTGTTGGTTTTAGACTAACTATTTCAGGTATGAATATGTGAACACAAAGGATATTTCAAGTGAAATGGGAACAGCAGAATGCTTATCAAATTGCTGACCATAGTAGATTTATGATGGACTGAGTTTGGGACTTTAAAGCTCCTTAAAACTTCTTTCTTGAAATCTAGTTATGATATTTCACATTGAATTGATGACTTAGTTGATCAGATAGTAACTGATACAACTCAATTTCTATCATTTTATACTTTCAAGTATAATGAGTTAGTCTAAGGACATCTGATAGAAATAACAGCTAGTAAAAGTGAATCTAACACTTGTGTTGGAGGTAACAATTACTATGAGCTGGAAACCCTGTCAAGAAAATCTTTTGAATAGATTTATCTTTTCACAGGCAGTTAGTGATAACTGAAATACATTGGTTCTCACACAACCAGAGGTTATTTTTAAACCGAAATTTTGATTAGGTGTCTGTTATACACTTGATTCTTTCAAAATGGTTGAATGTAGTATGATTTTTCAATTCTAAAAATCATGAACATACTACTAAGTTAAATGATTTCTTAAAAGGATTTTTCAAGGATTCAGAAAAACCATTCATTGATGGATTATGAATCAAAATGTCCACTGATTCACCTCTCATAGGAGTTAACACACCTAGAAGTGATGAGGACAGAAACTTAAACTCTTAAGGAATTGATGGCTACATGTACAATATTGTCTGAAAACAAGTTCAAACTGATAAATCAGGTGATATGAAGAGAAGTTCTTTAGTACATAGTGAGATCTTCCAAACAAGGGGAGGAAACAAAAGTTATTTGCTTCAGGGGAGGAAATAATTTCCCAAAAAAAAAGGAAGAATAAACCAATATATGGAAGGAGAAGACAAGAGCATACAAGATGATGTAGAGGTTGAAAATGATTAGAACAGATCAAATATCTAGAAGGGATGAAGCATTCCAAAGGAGAAAGTTCTATCTAGATCAAACGAAGAAAAGTTTCAATTTCACTTCAAAGACATGCTGGTTAGATGATTTCACTTGTTGAAACAAGCATCCAAGATACACAGCATCATTGCCTCTTATAATTCCTCCATCCAAGGAAATTGCACCATCTTTTGGTACAATGTTTTGATATTGCTAAAGTCAAAGAAGAATAGAGCAGATCAGTTCAGATTCATGAAGTGTTTGAAAGATCTTCTCAAGATAAGTCCTCATTTAATTCAGAAAACATGTTTGAAATGATTCACATGTTTAGGGGAGGATTGTTAGGAATTAAATATTCATGAAGTTCTTAATCGGGAAATACTCCAAGTATGTTTCTGCTGATGATGTTGACTCTGCTGTTTAGTACATTGACTCTGCTGTTTAGTGCAATGACTCTGCTGTTAGGCTTAACAACTCTGCTGATGATTCTGCTCATAGCGATAGATTGTTCCTGCTGATAGAGAACACTCTGCTGATTAAGTGGATAAGATCGAAAAGATATTTATTGTATTTTGGTCAAACATATACGGTAGATAATATCTTACTCCATGTGCTTAGTTAACAAGTTGTATACATAGATACATGTTGTATCTTATGTACTGACACCTATATGCATAAGTTAACCAAGTAAGTCGGTCAAGACTTTTTAGCAATTTGTAAAGATCTTTTACAACTATAAAAGAGATCTTAGACTAGTGATTATGTAGTACGTGAAATAATTGAATAACTGTTAAGACATAGAACAAACACAAATCACAAGTTGTAACATAAGATTCAAGGTTTTGTAACCCTAGTGAAAAACTCAAGATCACTCGTATTATTTGGAATAATATTGAATCGTTTAGTGAAATACTTTCTTTGTTCATTGTTAAGTAACAAATATAATTCTTCCATTTCCATAACATACACAACCTTCTAAGTGTGGTTAAGTAAATTCCGCGTGCTTAATCATATTAAGTCAATATATCTCATACACAAAGTCACAAGGTTTAACCACCTTAATCGTGTATAACCAAGGTCCCCACAAAAACTAAGATTGCCCCCTCGAATATGGTTTAATTAAACTATCCCGCCTTAATCTACTTGTTGTTGTCTTCTCATTTTCTTTCTTTGTTTTTGCACCCAGCCACTTGAACAAAAAGCTTATAGAGATATACATATATAATATGACCATATGATGCATTTCAAGTCAAGAAAATAGTTACATATGAAATGGCCACGTATAAGTATATAACTTTAACAAGTTCACAAAGAATCATTAAAACACACATAATTCATATATGACAAATAATAAGTTTGAAAAAAACTACCTCAAATTATTAAGTTAAAATCATGAAAGAAACACTTTTATTCTTGGATCGTTTGAGGTCAAAATGGTGGTGTTATTTGGAAGATTTAGTGGGTTTTAGAAGGATTGATGAAGGATTAGAGAAGGGTTTGATAATTGAAGGTTTGGTGGCTGCTATCTCAATTCGATTAAGGGTTTTTGGGTAGAAAGGAAAATGTAAATGAGAATTGTGAGTAGATAGGATCGAATTGAATGAGGGAAAACAAGGCCTTTTGGACAGTTTTTTTGTAATTGTTCCAAATAATAAAAAAAAAAATTGTAATATCCGGAACACTTTTTGACTAAACCGTTTCTAATAATCGAAATTTTTGGCGCTTGGATAAAATTTTGCGAAAATTCGAACCTTAGACGCTCTTTTCGGAACTTTTGTTTAAAAATCGTTCCAAAGAGTAAATATCTTTTAGAACACCTACGGAAGAACCGCTCCAAAAGAGTATTTTAGACGATGACTTAGCGAACACTAGTTATATATAGAACAAATTTGCTTAAGAAATCTACGGTTTTATATACAAATATTATCATATATACTTAAAAGGCTGTCGAAAAAGATTTCGTGTCACAACTTGATTTTCATAAAGAATAGATGTACCGATGATGGATTAGAAATTTATGTGCTAAATACAAAAATAAATATTTTTGTAAAACAGTTATGAAAAGATAAATCGCATTCAATACTGTGGTATTTGGTCAGTTAAAAAAATGGGTTTTGGACATAGAAATGGGTTGAAGAGATGGGGGCAAGGTTGCAAAAATCGCGAATCGGTAGTCGGGCGGTTGACCCCCTGTAGCTTGTAATCGGTCTAGGCGGGATTAATCGCTGATTAATCGGATTGGCATTTCCGACAAGTTTTCGGTATTTTCGGCAAGTTTTAGGTATTTCCGGCAAATTTTATATATTTTCGACAAGATTTTTTCTTCAAAAAACATCTTGTAATAGATATAAACAACGACTATCAATTATTAAAACAATATTACGATGAGTTTGGTTATTTCCGGCAAGATTTGAAGGTTTTCGGAAAGTTTGACCACCGTTCACCGTCATTGACCACGGCTGACCATAGTTGACCAATTTGTTTGACCGATTTACAAAAATCGGAAAGATTGATGGTCTTGTAGCGCCTAGACAGTGATTAATCGGCCTTGTGGTATTTTGTGTCCTAGATGGGAAGGAGCGGGTTTTTTACACCCTTTTACATTAAGACATGTCCTTTGTAGAAAGTAAAAAAAAAAAAAAAAAAAAAAAAAACTATAAAACTGTTTGAGAAGTGAAGTGTTACAAAACAGGACATTAAGCAAAACATAAACACCCCCTTATTCAAAGCTCAAAAGCAAGTATGAAATTAAGCTACAGCATGCGTAAGGAGGTCAACTTTTTTCATGCTTTTTTCTGAATTTCCTTTTCCTTTATCAAAATTTTATCCTTTTTTTTTTTTTAATTTTAAATAAATAAAGAAACCTTATACACCTTTGGTAAAAGAAGGCAGAAAAAGAAAAATATACGGAGGATATATACTGGATTTGTATAAAGTTTCATTGAAATTACCCATAAAGCTAAATAGAAATATTCCGTTATTCCATCTTAAAAAGAATTCAAACGATTTTTATAGCTAAAGTGTCGTGTGGGATTTAGGAATTTGTAAATTCCAAACCTTGTTTTGCATATTTTGTCATAATTTATCGAATGTCTTAAAAGTCACAAGTAAAACAAATGGGATAAGAGGTATAAACAAGGTAGAGACATTATAACAATTGTTAACTCATGAGATAATATGTACCTAATAAACAAGGTAGAGACATTATAAACAAGGTAAGGCCGGAGGGAGTGGCCTTCGGGTTGCTCTGCGGGTTGCTCGGGTTGGATGGGAACACCGCCGCCGCCTAGGCGGGCTGGCCAGGCAGGTTCCATCCGAGGGCTAGAAGCTCGCAACGGGTTGGCATCTATGTAACGTTCATATGACCGTTGGAAGGATTTGGAACGTTGGGAAAGAAAAAAAAAAAAAAAAAAACCCGGATTGGCCCTTGTGGTGTTGCCTATTTAACCCAAGTCTCACACAAACATTACACAAAAAAAAAAAAAAAAAAAAAAAAAAAAAAAAAAAAACTGCCAACAAAAAAAAAAAAAATCAAAGTATGGATCAAAGAGGCAAAAAAGTAGTTGGTCCAACATCTTCGTCTAGGGGTCGGGGCACTCGAGCTAAATCCGGTCGAGCTATACCAACACAATCGGCTCCTCGACCCACACAACCATTTTCGGCTCCTCGTCAACAACCACAATCGACGTCGCAACAATACTATTATTATCCCCAACCACCGAGTCCTCCACGACAAACCGTCGACTACCCACCACTTAATCCAAGCGATTACCGCATACACGAAACGAGTAACTTTAACCCGTTCGATTACCGAGAACAACCGGAGGGGAGCGAAGACGAGTTTCTCGACGTACCCGAAACGCAATTCAATCTTGGTATTTTTTTTATTTATTTATTTTTTTTTTTTTATAAGTTTAATTTTTTAGCCGTTTTATTTATTTATACGTTTTAATTTTTTAGTCGTTATATTTATTTATACGTTGTAATTTAATTTTTTTGTCGTTATATTTATTTATACGTTTTAATTTTTTAGACGTTATATTTATTTATACGTTTTAATTTTTTAGACGTTATATTTATTTATACGTTTTAATTTTTTAGACGATGACGATGATGTTCAAGAAATTGAAGAACAAGAAGTTCCTAAGAAAAAATTCGCGAAAAGGGCCGAAAAAAAAAGGTTGGACATCGGACGAGGAGGAGGCTTTGGCGAAGGCTTGGGTTCACATCTCAACATGTAGAACGGTCGGGATGGAACAAGGAAAAGATAGTTTTTGGAAGAGGATTTTGGCGCATTTCGCCACGAATGTGAAAGACACCACTCGAACTCATCATTCACTTAACACAAAGTGGCGGGAAATGAACCACTTAATAAGTGTGTTCAACGGTTTATACCACCAAGCGGTAAATTATATACGTTTTTTTTTTTTTTTTTTTTTTTTATTATATAGCTCTTTTTTATATATATATATATATATATATATATATATATATATATATATATATATATATATATATATATATATATATATATATATATATATATATATATATACGTTTTAATTTTTTTTTGTAGATGCGTCTTTGGGAGAGTGGTTGTGGCGAAGTTGATGTCCTCACGAATGCGCTCGAAAGTTTTAAGAAAAAACAAGGCAAAGCATTTACTCATCTACGAGCTTGGGAAGTTCTCAAAGGCCAAGCCAAATGGTTGGAACAAAAGTGTGTCGAAGCGCATCAAACCTCCCATTCCGATAAGCGAAGAAAGTCCTCGGAATCGGGTCACTATGAGTCGGGTAGTAACGATTTTGATACCGTTTTGCCGAATCTAAATGAAGACCCAGCGCCACCCCTAGCTAACCGTGCACGAAAAGGAAAATCAAAGGTTGCTAGTGAAGCCTCGTCGAAGGTTAGTGTTGCCGAGTTTGTCAAAGACTACACGTTGACGAAAAAAGATTTGTTAGAGGATAACGCAAAGAAACAACAAGTAATCTTGGACGCCACTATCGAAGAGCAGCAACAAAGGGCAAAATATATGGCGGAAAAGACCTTATATCAAGATCACAAGTTCTACAACAAATCGCACGACCACATCACCGATCTAGGAATGCTAAAGTGGACGCTTGATAAGAAGCGTGAGATAGCGGCGAAATATAACTGGCCTTGGGCTTGGGGCGATTTGTAGTTTTTTATTCGTATGATTTGTACTTTTTTATTTTTAGGAATTGTAGTTTTTTATTTTTAGGAATTGTAATTTTTAATTTTTAGGATTTGTACTTTTTAATTTTTAGGAATTGTATTTTTATTTTTAATGAAGTGTTTGTTTTAATGAAGTGTTTGTTTTTTTTATATATATAATTGTTTAGTATTGGAAGGGTTAATTTTGCAAATTTATAATTTTGAAGGAAAAATTATGAATATTTAAAAAAAGATTTGGGAGGGTTGAAAGTAATGGGCGCCAGTAAAAATGTTGGATTGAGGGTTGGAGGGTTGAAATGAGGTGGAGGAAAATGATTGGTTAAAATTTGAGAGGGTTGGAGAGTAAAAAGGGATGACTCCCTCCACCCTAAAAGACATTATAACAATTGTTAACTCATGAGTGAACTACACTGTTCTTCCTTGGGGTTTGCATTGACCGACAAGTTTCGTTTTTTGACCGACATTATAAACAAGGTAGAGACATTATAACAATTGTTAACTCATGAGTGAACTACACTGTTCTTCCTTGGGGTTTGCATTGACCGACAAGTTTCTTTCTTTGAAACAAAAAAATGCACCATCCATCCTTAAATGCGAAACGTTATATATCGTTGGTCCTTCAACCACATTAACTCTCGTTATACTCCCACATGAGGGTATTCCAGTCTTTTTACTACTTTCTTCTTCTTCTTCTTTAATATATCACCATCTTCTTCTTCAAACCATCAAAGCCCACCATCTTCATCTTCACCTTCACCTACCACCAGAGGCGGACATAGAGACTTAGAAGGGGGGTCACTTGCCCCCCACGACTCGCCGAAAAAGTTAAAATTTTAGTGTAAAAAAAAAAAAATTTTGGACCTTTTATTAAAGTGCACCCCTCCAAAAAATCAAATTGCCCCCCACCTTGAAGCAAAAAAATATAAAAACCTTAGTTTTTAGTGTAAAAAAAAAATTATGACATTTTTATTAACATGCATCACGAATTTTATCAAAAAAATTTTTTTGCCCCCCGCCTTGGAAAATCCTGGGTCCGCCTCTGCATCTTCACCTACCACCACCACTCTCACCACTTCCGGCGACCTTCACAAAGCCCGATAATCATATTTGTTTTTTTACCACAATTTCAAAAAACTCCATCAAAAACTACATCAACTAACTCATCAAAAATGTTTAAGTCATTACTGTGGTATGATCTTTTTCTCAGAAACTGCAAATAACTCATTATAAACTACAACAACTGACTCATAAAAAACTATAACGAACTTTATAAATATTCAGAAACTGCAAATAATCATCAAAAGCTACAACCCATGTGGCTTAGTTCCTATAAATCACCTAAGTCCAAAAAAAATCAACAACAAAACAGTTACAAATCCCCCATACCTCCCGGATCCGCGGACACTCAAACATGACTAGAACTTTTAAACAAAAGTTTTGGTGCTTAGAATACATACTTTCAAACAGATTATTGTGATTGGAAAGGTATAAGTCTAAAATTAAATAAAAACACAAAAAGAACTATTGAAGGGGGCGGAAAAATATCACAGATTAGATATGGGCTTAGGATGTTTTGAAGGAGTACTATAATAATAGGTTGTAGGTATGTATGGATTAATTAGTGTTTGTGGTTTTCGGTTTTGTGAAAATGACGTGTGGGTATTTGTCTTGATTGAGGTTATAGATGTTCACTTTGTGTTTTTGGGGTTTAAGAAGGCGGCCGGAGGTGGTGGTGTATGGTGATGGTTGAGAAGAAGATGAAGCACATAACTATTGGTGGTGGCGGCGCTCACTATCAATATTAAATGGTGTTTAATACTTTAATTTGTAATGGTGAGTTTAGAGTGATAAAATGACCTCTTTAACCCAATTTGTAGACATATAAAAGGTACAGAAATACCTGACTGTTGTGTTTTAACGAAGGTTAGTGTGGCCCGTTTAAAGTGAATGACCAAATAATACATAACGTTTCGCATTTAGGGATGAATAGTGCATTACTTTCGGTTTAAAGGATAGAACATCTTTCGGTCAACTATAAACCACAAGGACGAGCAATGTAGTTTACTCCAATATAATTATGTACTCTAAGGGCATGTTTGGCTTAGAGGGAATATGAGAGTGACGAAAGGTAAATTGAAGCCAAAATTCTCCTTTTTGTACACTAAGAAATGGAAAGTTGGAATTTGAGAGAATTAATAAAATTTGTAGTGTAATTTTTAAACTTTCATTTCACACTTTTTTTGAAATGGCAGAATTTGGTTAGTTTTTGAATATTTTTTTTAACAACTCAATTGGCGACTAAAAAAACATATTTGTTTTTTTCTTTCAAAAACTATAAAATAATGACATATTTTAATATAGATGATTTTTTCAAAATAAAATTTAAATAAAAATGACTTAAAAAACTATAAGAATTTATAAATATTCTAAAATAAAATTAAAAGTACAATTTTTTTATAAATCACTAAGTCAATAAAACAAAACAAACAGTTACAAAATATATTCGGAATAGAATGTTAAATTTAGAAAAAAGATTTTTTTTAAATAATTTTATTTAATAGATTATTGTATTAAAAAATTAAATTTAAATAAAACAAAAAAAAAAAAAAATAATTCTTATTTTTAAATAAATAAGTTGTATTTTTTAAATAATGTTTGTGTATTTCGTTTGTGAAAATACTTGGTATTTGTTTTGAGGTTATAGATTTTTTAGATTGTTATTTAGAAAATGTGTTTTTTTTAAAAAATAACACATAATAGTTCTACTATCTATTAAAATAGTTTTTTATTTTTTTATTTGTTGGTTTTTTTTTTTTTTTTAAGGCAAATCCTCTTTGTGTTTTAACATGGTTACCAAAATAGAATGACATAAAATATTTCTCCATTTAGATAATATCAATTACTTTCTTAATACTCATTCGTAACATCCACGAAAATGTCAGTTTACCAAATAATTGTGTACTCTAAGGGCACTCTCAATCATAACTCAGGTTTAAACTTTAACACACTACCACGTTAGCTTTAACACACTCACATTTAATTCAGCTTTAACACTCCTAACCATAACTCACCTTTAACTCACCTTAACTCACCTTTATATCAAATATTTTCAAACTTAACCCCTATACTTATAATAATACTTCATTTATTAAAAACTTAACATTCATTAAAAACATACTACATTACATACTTAATAAAAAAAAAATTACAACGAAATTAAAAAAAAAAAAATGATAACGAAATAAATAATTATTGTCGTCTTCAGAATATTTTTGTTGTTGCTGTTGATGTTGAAGGTGGTTCTGCCAAAGATGTTTCATAAGGTCTCGTTGGAGTTGAGTATGCGTTTCTCTGTCGCGTATTTCTTTTGCCCTTCGACGTTGGCCATCATATCTGTCGACCCACCTGTCTTTCCTCAAACGTGCTAACGGATCCACCCAAATATCGTTAAAATCACGTAGTGCAAACTTTTGATCTTTCAAAATCATATTATGCAAAATAATGCAACAATACATGATTCTACGTATCTTCACAAGTTTCATTTGACGTGCCGATTGTTGTAGTATACCCCAACGTCCTTGAAGCACACCAAAAGCACGTTCGACATCCTTTCGGGCACTTTTTGTTTCCTTTTAAAGTAACCATGTTTCTCGTCAGTTGTTGCCGAGAAGAATTTGACAAACGTAGCCCACTGTGGGTAAATTCCGTCAGCTAAGTAATAGCCCTTTTCATACCTCATTCCATTTACTATATATGTTACACCCCGTGCCCGCTTAGACCAAAAATTAAAACTTTATACGCGGAAACGCTTGACTTTCGAGGACATTCTGTCATTCTTTTGAAAACTAACAAAAATCTATAAACATTCAGCCCTTGAGGCTATTTTTAAATGAAAGTACACTCAATTACCTTCAAAACGACGGGTGGCACGACCCGTGACGACTTACGGTTTAAAAGATATGGTTTTTTAAAAATCGCCAAAATCTGAACAACAGTCTAAACCGCCGGTCGAGAATCCCGACCGCCGGTCTGACCCAAAAAACAAGCCTGGACCGAAGGTCTGAGCCCAAACCCCAATTTGAACCTGCTGTCCCTGAAACTCGGTTTTCGTTATCCCGTCTTGGAAACCCGACCTCCCGAACTCGAAACTTAACCAAACTTCCCAGATATGATTGGTATATTAATGGGCTCATTTTCATACAAAAACATTTACCGAACGACACCCCGAAGGGGTACTTTACAAATTAGACGGGTTATGCAAATAACCCGTTTTGACCCATTTTCACTACAAACAACCCATACGACTTTCGTTTTACACCAAACTTGACCAACATCATTATATTAACATAACAAACATGGTCCAAGGGCAGTTGGCCCGTTTACAATCCAAAATGGGTATTTTCATACATAAACCAAACGCCCCTTTATACTTGACTATAAACACTTCAAACTCACTTTGACATACCAAAAGATTACCAAATCGTTATAAAACTCTTGACATACAAATTGCCATACGGCTTCACTTTAACAACCCATAAAAGACTAACGGGGTACAAGCTTACACATGAGCCCGGTATCTACCTAAGCTCTACATTCTTACCAATCTACCCATATCGCATAACCAAGCCTTAACCCATATATCCAAATCATCCATTTAAGCACGCCAACCTACAAAACGGTTAGGCAACTAAACCGTAAGCACAAAGGCTTAGTAAGTAAAACGATAACAACATACAATTATACTTCAATCCACATAGCATCATATACTTAAAACACTTACTTCATGGCTCACTACTCAAATCACAACTAGCACATAGCATCATCTCATCACATAAACCATAATCATGGCATCACATAAGCATAATCCAAGCTCATCTCCTCAACATAACATACATAACACATAATGATAGAAATCCATATAACATATGCTATCATCATTTTACTTACCTTAATCCAAGCTAATAACATCAAGAACATCATCATCATCACAATCCTCTATCATCATCATCACTCTTGACAAATTATCAAAACCTAATAACATAACAATCAACAACATAACAAGGGTTATCAAGACCCATTAAACATACTTATCTTGCTAACCAAATCATCATATGATCACACCCATATCATATGATGATTTCCCACTTTCCTTCTCATCTATAACTTTACTAAATAAAGGCAAAAGATTACTTACTTGAAAGGGAATTATAGCTAGGGATCATACCATTGAATAATCATCATCATAGTACATCCACTTTCACCCTTTCCCTCTCTTTTTCTTCCTCTAGAACCGGACTTCACCACACACAAGAATAATATGGAAAAGTCTAGACTTTCCTGGATATATCTAGCTAAAACCCAAGTTTGAGCCATTGGCAAGAATGGCCCCTCAAGTTCCTTCCTTCCTACTTTAGCCACAACTAACTTAACCACATGTTTAATACTTGGCAACCTAGGCCCCTTTAGTTATGCATCATATTGTATAACTATATTAGTCATATTTTGACTATTAATTGGCTATCGAGTTTGACCATTACACAACTTTCGTTGACTAGCCAATCACATAAGGCTTTTATCATTTTCATCTAGGGTGGGGTCCTAACACCCGTGAAACGGGTCTAAAAATTCTACCCCCTTATTTAGATTTTGTCCCCGAAATCTCTCGTCTAAAACTATCCAAAACTAAATTCACAACATATACAAGTCCTTATTCTCTTGCTCTCTAAGCCACAACCTTGCAACGATCTAAATGATCGTGCAAATTCTAACTTACTATACATAAACATAACTTATAACCCACTTAAAACACACTTCCCATCGCAACTTATCTAAAATTTCCCACAATTGACGACTTGTCATACGGGAAGTTTTACTACTTTGACTTTATATAAGTCAAACTTCGGCACTATACACACGGCATTCATCAATGCACCAACATGACATAAACTCATAAATCCGGTCAATCTCACATTTCACATAATACTAACACATCTCAATATAAAAACCGGCAACTTATTTCAAAATAAACAAAGTACCATATCAACGGCACCTTCAAAATCTTACACACGCATCACTTAAGCAACCTTTCCTATCAATCTTGGGAATACTCACCAATTACTTATCAAATTACTGCAAAATTCATTTTAGACGTCTATCTTAAGGTTTCACACATTACTTTATCGCCACTGTAATTTTTATTCATATCTAATCTTTTCTTATGACGTCTAATTTGTTTTAGTTTTCACTTCCTCATATCACTATCCGTACTCACATCATATCGGTTACACATAAGCCCACTCATTTATAACTCTTTATTTACATAAAAAGGCGTCCCAATCTATGTAAATAAGGAATTATAAGCTCATGGTTCGGCAATTTACAATTCTTCATTTAAATGGAAAGGCGTCCCAATCCATTTAAATCAAGAAACCATAGACCGTCCTACTTATACGCTTCCGACATAACGCTCGTACTTGTTTTATTTTCCATCTTTTCTAGCCTGGGATCCAATCTCACTAACTTTCATTCATGCCATAAAGGCAAGCTAATCACCATGCCATAAAGGCAAGCTATCATCCATGCCATAAAGGCAAGCTAGGCCATCCCGAAGGATGCCAAACACATGCCATGAAGGCAAGCTAACAACCATGCCATGAAGGCAAGCTAGGTCATCCCGAAGGATGCCAAATTACATGCCAAGGATATAGGCAAACCATGCCGGTGAAGGCAAGCTAACAATCATGCCATAAAGGCAAGCTGGGCTATCCCGAAGGATACCATAACTAGAGCATTGGATCCAAGCTATATTTATCTTATCATCTTTACTCATTTTATCTTTCATGCACTTCTATAATTAGGCACACTATCATTTTCTTAATTTCATTTCCTTACGCAATCTCAACATTCATTACCATATTTATTATTATCTAGGCAAGTTTCTATATAACTCTTGCCCATAAATTATGTTTGCATTCACACAATGCCACTTATCATTCATCCGTCAACCCCAAGTTGACTCATACACTCACTATGTGTCATCTTTATTTAGACAATTTATATGTAATGCTTATCCATTACAACTTACACATCTCTACGTGTTCTTACAACACTTTTATTAATACCCGTCAACCCCTTGTTGACCATATTTCCTAAATTAGACTATCACTTCATTTAGTCTATCCAACTTGTACACATATAAACCTTACATAGGTTTATTCTATCACAATCACATAAATCTCGTCGTACACATTTCAATATATAAAGACATGGATATATTCAAGTTTTACAATTCTTTCTAGCGCACTTCATATCACTATGACTTCTAGCGCAATCTATATCTCAATCATCACTTCTACTCATCACGCTTAGCCATTTATTATTAATGTGTTTAACTTATCATGTTTTGTACACAACATGATTTCATCACATCTTAACTATACATTTTAACTTTCTCATTCTAGTTACTCATATAAGAAATTATGCATTCAAGCATCTAATCGTTGTTATATCAATCATGCCTCTCAAGACATCAAACTACAAACATACTTCGCTCTTCACTTCTTACTTATCTCAATCTTTTTAAGCATTTATGTTTTTCAAACAATTAACACGCTTCTTAACTCTTTTCACATATCAATGTTTTCTTTTTAGCTTTACCGACCACAACTAGGTCAACACATAACATGCATTCAAATGCATCTATCTCAACTCTTACACTTCTATGCAAACGTGCTCTCAAGCACTTCATATAAAACTTAGACATGCAATAAACTACCATAGACTTAATCATCACGTAAGCAATCATCTCATAACATTTAACACTTATCCGACAAGTGTTAAAACATTCATAACAAAATTAACTAACATAGTCTATGGTTCATACATCGCATTACATAAGCAATCTATGTCTAAGCATCAACATTCTAACTAGCCGTAAGCAATTGCCTATCTTATAACTAAGGTATCATAAATCCTTAGTTCACTTACTAACCCGTCTCTAATACCACTTAGCTTTGCTACCCGCAATCCATCACTATAGTTCTATCATACATTCACATATCGCAATACAATCACCGGCACCAACCGAGGTGCACGGCTAACTAATCACTCAACATCTCAAGTCCACATGGACTTACATCACATAATCACAGTACCGACATCGGCACCAACCGAGGTGCTCGGTCAACTAATTATTTAAATATCTCAAGTCCCCATGGACTTGCATCTCATACACAACAACACTATTATAAACATACATCACCTATCCTCAACAAGCTCAACTAGCATAAATCATAATCCGTCTAACACTTAGCAACTAATTTCCGCGCAACTAATACTTACGTCAAATGCTTCTACGAGTGGTTTAAGTCAAGGCAACCTAAATGGAACCTAATTCACTTAAACCGAAGCTCTGATACCAAGTTGTTACACCCCGTGCCCGCTTAGACCAAAAATTAAAACTTTATACGCGGAAACGCTTGACTTTCGAGGACATTATGTCACTCTTTTGAAAACTAACAAAAATCTATAAATATTCAGCCCTTGAGGCTATTTTTAAATGAAAGAACACTCAATTACCTTCAAAACGACGGGTGGCACGACCCGTGACGACTTACGGTTTAAAAGATATGATTTTTTGAAAATCGCCAAAATCTGAACAACAGTCCAAACCGCCGGTCGAGAATCCCGACCGCCGGTCTGACCCCAAAAACAAGCCTGGACCGAAGGTCTGAGCCCAAACCCCAATTTGAACCTGCTGTCCCTGAAACTCGGTTTTCGTTATCCCGTCTTGGAAACCCGACCTCCCGAACTCGAAACTTAACCAAACTTCCCAGATATGATTGGTATATCAATGAGCTCATTTTCATACAAAAACATTTACCGAACGACACCCCGAAGGGATACTTTACAAATTAGACGGGTTATGCAAATAACCCGTTTTGACACATTTTCACTACAAACAACCCATACGACTTCCGTTTTACACCAAACTTGACCAACATCATTATATTAACATAACAAACATGGTCCAAGGGCACTTGACCCGTTTACAACCCAAAATGGGTATTTTCATACATAAACCAAACGCCCCTTTATACTTGACTATAAACACTTCAAACTCACTTTGACATACCAAAAGACTACCAAATCGTTATACAACTCTTGACATACAAATTGCGATACAGCTACACTTTAACAACCCATAAAAGACGAACGGGGTACAAGCTTACACATGAGCCCGGTATCTACCTAAGCTCTACATTCTTACCAATCTATCCATATCGCATAACCAAGCCTTAAATCATATATCCAAATCATCCATTTAAGCACGCCAACCTACAAAATGGTTAGACAACTAAACCGTAAGCACAAAGGCTTAGTAAGTAAAACGATAACAACATACAATTATACTTCAATCCACATAGCATCATATACTTAAAACACTTACTTCATGGCTCACTACTCAAATCACAACTAGCACATAGCATCAACCTATTCCATAGCATCATCTCATCACATAAACCATAATCATGGCATCACATAAGCATAATCCAAGCTCATCTCCTCAACATAACATACATAACACATAATGATAGAAATCCATATAACATATGCTATCATCATTTTACTTACCTTAATCCAAGCGAATAACATCAAGAACATCATCATCATCACAATCCTCCATCATCATCATCACTCTTGACAAATTATCAAAACCTAATAACATAACAATCAACAACATAACAAGGGGTATCAAGACCCATTAAACATACTTATCTTGCTAACCAAATCATCATATGATCACACCCATATCACATAAGGCTTTTATCATTTTCATCTAGGGTGGGGTCCCAACACCCGGGAAACGGGTCTAACAATATAAGGTGTTGTAGGGGCGACGTCATTAAGAATGTCGTCGAATAACGGTGAGTTATCCAAAGCATTAATATCGTTATTCGCCCCCGCCATCCCAAAAAATGCATGCCAAATCCATAAATCTTGTGAGGCAACTGCTTCAAGCATTATAGTTGGGTATTTTTTATCACCCCTACCAAATTCCCTTGCCAAGCAACCGGACAATTTTTCCACTCTCAATTCATGCAATCAATGCTACCAAGCATTCCCGGAAAACCATGGTGCGCCTCATGTCTTTCATAAATACTTTGAATGTCGGTCCATATTGGTTTTGTTAAATATTCCGGCATAAACAAATCAATTACACACTTGGTAAAATTATCAAGACAATCAGATGAAGTACTCGCACCCATTTGCAAATACTCATCAAACGCATCGGGTGACGTGCCGTACGTCAATTGGCGTACGGCAGATGTACACTTCAAAAGAGCACTTATACTCATTCGACCCGTAGCATCGAGTGATTGAGCAAAAAACTTAAAATGATCCGGAAGAAAATTGGAGGTGTAAGATTGAATACCTTCGACTATATGTAGAAATAGTTTCCGGCTCATACGAAATCTTCTTCGAAAATAGTGATGCGGATACTTACAAATTGGATCGAAATAGTCGGCACGCAAACGTTGATCAGCAAGCTCACGTTCACGAAAGATATGATCACGTGGTATCGGAGGTTGAGCTGCTGCTTGTTCCATCTGCACAAGTTCTTCGTACACGGCTGTCATAAACTGAATGTCACTTTCGTCATCTTCATCCGACCAGTTGTTAAATCCTTCGTGACTTTGATTCGGATCCATTGTGAATGAACAATGTTTTTTTTTTGGGAAGAATGAAGATGAAAGTATATGATGTAGTATATTGATTTGTGGAAGTGTGAAAAAAATGTGGTGTTAATTGGGTATTTATAGGAGAGTGAAAATGGTTTTGATTTTTTTTTTTTTTTTTTTACACATAGCCGTTTGATTCAACGACTAAAAAACGCAAGGGCCAAAAGTGCTTTTTTTTGTGTGAAAATAACGGCTAGTTTGGGCCGTTTTAGGGGGCATAAGTGATTTTTTTTTTTTACCCAACAAACCCTTAACGCAGCGTTAAGGGTTTAACTTTAGCCCTTAACGCTGCGTTAACGCAGCTCACTCCCAACCATTAACGCCACTTTAACGCACCATTTCAAACCCTTAACGCAACTATAACGCACCCTTGCGTTACAGTTGGAGGTGCTCTAACAATTGGTACTTTATATGTTTCGACCCTATCATGATATATAGAGTCGATCTTGCTTGTCTTTGGGGATTTTCAACATGTATGGTTGATTTGAATAAACGAACAAAGAAACAACAAACACGTAATTAAGAAAGAGAGTTTATTGTTTCGTGTATTTTGTTAATCCCATTTCCCACCGAATGAAAGTACCAATCATTTAAAGAGAGCCGTGAATGTAAATTAGATGCATTGACTAGTGTTAGTTTTAGTGTAAATCTTAATTTGCCATTGTTAACTATTTTCTACTAATATGCGGGCGTTGTCTTAGCCTTTTATGAGCACATAAAGCCCTTGTGATTGGTATCTTCAACTGTGTATTGATCGATAGGCACTATGACCCAGGAGTTCTTACATCCACTGTGTTAGGAATAAAATAAACGTAATACAAATTGTTTTGTATATAATCGTAAGATTACAACAACAGATTGAGGCCTGCGATTAGCAGTGTCCTTAAACAGAAATTCGCCCTATCTAGTACGAACTGTTTAGAGGATACAACAATCAAATCAAGTATGAAACTTGAATCTTGCGAATCGGTTATGTTACAATGATGAAAATGAATGATGTTTTTGTGTTTTTGATAATTCCAAAGTGAAAAATTCGTTCTCTATATATAGGCACATGGTGACCCTTCAAAACAGTCACAATACCCCTTCAAATGGCCTTAGAGACGCTTCTTTTCGTAATAGTCACAATGGTTCAGAATTAGTGACGCTTTAGCGACGACCTAGCGACAGAATAACCGTCGCTAACTGCCACTGGTTCAAACAGTCGCGATGGTTTGCTCAATGATGCCTTTTTAATAAATCTAACCGTCACCATTGCGATTAGGCACGTCTTTACCTTCGTGATGGTTAATTAGAGACGGTTTAGTGACGGTTTACCGACAGAAAAACTGTCATTAATCTCTAATTCGTGGCAATCACTAAAAACAACAAAACAATAATAAGTAATGTTCCAACAATACCCCACATTTTCTATTCAAAACATCAATAATACCCCACATTTGAATAGAAAATAAGACAATCACTTATTATTCTATTTCCATCAAATGTAATATGACATGCATTAGATTAGGTGTCTTTTGGACTTGAACCTATCCTAGTGAGTACATATCGGATCTACTTTGTGGATAGTGAACATAAGTCTTGAACTAGCCACGTTTTGTAGTAAATCGAGACAATAAGTATCATGTTGATACAAAAGTTGGGCGTTCCTTGATAGGATTTCTATTCTCGTACCAATTGAATCTTAATGCTCGATGGAACCTGCACACTAAGAAAAGAAAACAAACACCGTTAGGCTTATCGAGGGATTGTCTCCCCCGATTATCCTCCGGCGTGAGAGTAAGTAATCGAATGTAGGGTTTAGTAAAGGGTTAGGGTTTTTTTTGAAGATCGTACCTCTACCGAGGGCTTGGGTGCCCTTTATATATGCATGAAACCCTAGTGGGTTTCGTGTTCCCTACTCTTCGGCGTGTTAGCCGACATCGGGTATATAGTATATATCCTCTTTATTTAGAAGATACTCTATATATTATCCGGAAATAACTTTGGGCTTGGGCCTTGTCGACCCAAGCCGCATAACTGGTAGTCCAGTTGCGGCCCAAGCGTGGTGGGCTTAATTGTTAGTATTGTTTACTAACCGGGTTCGTGACCCGGGTGTAGACTATACGTCATCATGTCCCCCCAGTCTAGTGTGCGCAAGGTAAAACCTGCGGACGCTAGACTAGAGTCGTGTCGAAATTATTCCCCACGCGTACGCGGGAAGCTTTCAAAAAATATACCGCCAAAAACACACGTGTGATGTATCTAGTCCAAAAAAGTGCAATTTGGGTACCTTGGGAAGTGGAGAGGTTGCCCACTTGCCTTGTACCGTCATTTATCCTAGCCACACGATTGGAGTTAGTGGGATACACGTGTCGATCATCTGTGGTGGATAGGATAAGTATATAAACTGCCGCCTCTCATTTACTGTGACATCCCCAGTTAAAAAATCGCCATTCCACCATTTTTTACATCTTCAAATCTTCTTCCAAAAAAGATAATTCAAAGGTAATTGCGCGTGCGCACATAATCTGAGTCAGAAAATGGTAGCGCAACTTCATGATTTCCATTCTAACATAACCGAGGATGAACTGATTCAGTTCA
This sequence comes from Artemisia tridentata subsp. tridentata, assembly GCA_021014915.2. Taxonomy (NCBI): domain Eukaryota; kingdom Viridiplantae; phylum Streptophyta; class Magnoliopsida; order Asterales; family Asteraceae; genus Artemisia; species Artemisia tridentata. The sequence goes on along the minus strand of CP139504.1, from coordinate 68,788,909 downwards.
CCTCGGATTACTTCATTCCTATGGGTCTGCGCCCCGAGGTACCAGGTCCGAATGACACCATCGCGGATTTCCCTGCCGGGAAGGTGGGGCTATATACGCGCTTTTTCGAGTGGGCGAATCAGCGCGTCCCCATCTCCGTGTTATTGAGTGACATACTCCATTACTACGACCTCCACATCTCCCAGTTGCATTGTATTGGTGCTGGGAAGATTGCTAATTTTGAGGTGAACTGTCGCTTGTTAGCGATTCACCCATCCCTCCACTTATTTCGCGCTTTTTATCACTTGACGTGGTCAAATGGTTGGGTTACCTTCGCCAAACGCGTAGGGAAGTTACAATGTTATCTGACTAAGGTAGATAAGCTCAAGGATTGGAGGGAAAAATTCTTTTGGGTTGATGACGCCGTCTTCCCTTCCCATTTTCCATTTTACACCCGTGCCAATCTGCCCAAGGATGAGCGCCCCCCTGAGACATGGTATAACGTGGATCATGCGGCGATAATAGATGAGAACCGCCTTCCGATCAAACCATATCCAGAAGCGTTCCTGGTGCACATGGGCATCAGTCGCAACTATTTTGAGCATGAGACAGAAGTTCCCACATTCTTGAATGCGGATGGCACGGGTGGGTGCTCCTTCTGTCGCCTTACTGTCGTTATTAGTGTAAGCTCTTCTTCTTTTTCCATACTTTATGTAACTTGCCTTTCTTTGTTTACTTGATGCGCAGAGATGGATCTGTTCGCTGTTGTGAGGCTGGAGAATCCGCGTTCCGTGGCGGTGGGAGTGCGTCCTCTGGGGGACGGTGAGCAGACTATTCTGCAGGCGACGGCAGGGCGCGTCGTGGATTTGGTTATCCCAGATCCCGAAGGCTCCCCTGATGTGATAGCAGCTGAGCCAATACAAGAGGTGGCGCCTCCTGTGCAGCCAGGTTCTGACGCTGCGCAGCCTCCTCTTCCTGAAACGGTGATCCATTTAGAGGAGACTGACAGTGAGATGGAGGAGAGCTCCCCACTGACGCGCAAGAGAGCGCTTGGCAGTGATGGTGAAGGGCCTTCCAAGAGGCCGCGAACTGATGTTGGGGAAAGCTCGTCTCTTGCTGGGGTGCAGATGAAGTAAGTACCTTAGTCATTATAAACTTTTGTCAAGTTATATTTTGTGCTAACTTTGTTCCTTCGTGTCCTCAGTGTGGATGTCGAGAAGTCTGGTGGAGGTGCGTCCACGACTGAGACTGAGAAGGAGAAGGACGTGTCCTCGACTCCTCCCCCCATGTAAGTATTTTTTAGCATTTCCTTAGTATTTTGTGTATGCTTGACCGTGCACTAACCTTGTCTCTTGGTGTTTTTTGCAGTGAAAAGCCTGTGGAGGACGCTGGCGTCCTAGATGGGAGTGCGCCACCCGAGGTGAGTCATGCTCTGGACGGGGCGCGTTCACCGAGGGATGTTGAAGTGGAGTCAAGTCCCTTTGACTCTACGATGGAGGAGCTTGCCTCTATCGCTGTGCGCCAGTCTGAGCTGGTGGCGCAAGCAAGGGTGCACAAGTCTGAGGAAATTTCCAGACTGCAGGCGCAATTGGCGTCTGTGCAGGCTGAATTAGCAAGCTCTAAAGCTGAGCAGCTGAGCTCCAAGGCTAAACTGGAGCGCGCAGAGGCGTCTGCGCGGAAAATGGGTGAGGAGAAGGTCATGGTGATGGCTGAGCTGGGGAAGGAGCGTGCTGCTGCGGATCTTCAGAGGCGAAATTCATTATGGGCGCTGAAGTACTTGCAACAGAATAGGAGCAAGCACTTTGCCAATATTGAAGAGTTCCGTAGCAAAGTGGAGCTTGCGCTGAAGATGCAGGAGGAGAAGCTCCGTAAGCTTAGCATCGAGTATGATGAGGAGCTATATCCTCATTTGGTTCAGTCTGTGGCTGAGCGCAGGTACATGCTGCTTTTATTTCTTTATAGCTTGTGTATATTTGAGACTCTTTTTCGTATTAACACTTGTGTTATTTCGTAGGTGGTTGATCAGTAATGGTCTTCGCCTGGCCGCCATGTGTACGCTGGAGCATCCTGAGGTCACCGCATCCTTTGGGAAGGTTGTGAACTGCGCTATTGCGCACGGTGAGACCTCGGCCGCAGACAAGCTTGCTGAGGCCAAGTTGCTGACTGTACCGCTTGCCGAGGTGCCTGGGTATAAGGCGAATGCCCATGCTGAGCTTGTTGCTGCCATGGAAGAGCTAAAGAAGCTTGAGCTTCCACATATCGGTAGCTTGGAGCGTGATCAGGATCAGCCCATCAGCGTGATCATGGCGGGGCTCACTCTTCCTAGGCATCTGCAGGATGATGCAGATCAGCAAGTGGATTTCTACTTGAAGCCTGATGTGGCGCAGTTGAAGGTACCCATTTTTGCTCAGCCTCGTGACATTCTGAATCCTTTCCGTCTTGAGAAAGAGATTTCTTTGCAAAGGTCGCTAAATGCGCATGTTTCCAGGGTCGCACGAAAGAAAGGCGAGAAAGGAAAGGCTATTCTGTGCGGCATAGGCGCTGCGCATCAGCCTAGATCCGATGGTGTGCCTGTCTGCGTGGCCACTGTTTCTCTTGATGATGCGGAGTTGTTGAAGAGGCTCGCGGATGCAAAGGAAGCGGCTTTAAGCGGGGGTTCCAGCCAGTTAAGGCGTACATATAGTATTTAGCTCTTTTGTACAAGTCTTTTTGTAGAACCGTATTCTATGAATAAAAAGTTGCTTTTGTACTTAGTGTTTCTATAACTTCTAAATACTTATGCTTTTTGAACTCGTAGTTCTTATATGACTTATGTATCCTTGCGTGAAGATAGCTTTAAGTGTTTAAGCGTACTTAGAAAATAAGGGTCATAATCGTGTATGAATTTCCTTAAGGACCGTAGTCGTGTGTTGAATTTTTCCAACGTAATCATAGTCGTCTATGTATTTTTGTAAGTTTACTTGTCGTATTGTACTTTTAAGGAATCAAGAGTCTTGATTTCCTGAATTGTTAAACGCGCACAGTGTGCTCTATCGCGCATCCGTCGTGGGGTGCGTGAGGAACTTGCGCCAACGTCTTGAGCGCAAGGTGTTTAACAAGGATTCGTGATCCGGTGTTGATGGGTTTGCAACCCTCTTACTCAACGAGTGGTTTATTAGGTTTACTCATCCTTTCTGCCATCGTGGGTCTTAGTGTGTGCATGCACGCCATGTAGGCAAGATTATAACAATATTGAAACATGATAATAAAAGATGCAAACAATAAAGTTAAATGTGTTATGGAGTTAGCTAGAAACCATAACGTTTTATTAATACTTGCAAGTTTTGAAAAAGAATGTTTATCTAGATAATTCATAAAAATAAAATTACATGGAACTTTATTGAGGGCACTTTCTAAAGCGCATGAGTGTCCATGTTGGGCCGTAGCCTTCTTCAAAGATAGCACCGTTTAAGGTTGCGGACGTTCCATGTTCGCTGTAGCTCATTTCCGTCCTTGTCGCGTAGCTTGTACGCTCCATTGCCAAGTGCTTCTATGACCTCGTAAGGTCCTTCCCACTTTGGTCCTAGCTTTCCAGTGTCTTCTGCGCGGCTTGAGTCGTTTTCGCGGTATACGAAGTCGCCTGGTCTGAATGAAGTGCTGCGTACTTTGGTATCATAGTATTTTTTCATTCTCGACTTGGCTTTCTCTTCGCGTATTGCTGCGCGTTCACGTCGCTCTTCCAATAGATCTAAGTCTATGCGCCGCTCATTATCATTGGTTGCCACGTTAACTTCCGCAGTACGGATGGTTGGCATTCCAATTTCAGCTGGTATAACAGCTTCTGTCCCATAGACCAACGAGAAGGGGGTGTCCCCGTTGCTGACCTTGATGGTTGTTCGGTGCGCCCAAAGAACATGTGATAGTTCTTCTACCCATCTACCTTTGTGTCTGTCCAGGCGCGCTTTGATTCCTTCGCCAAGGCTTCTGTTTGCGCGCTCGACCAGACCATTGGTTTGTGGATGAGTTACTGATGCAAAGTGTTGCGTGATGTTCAGCTGTTCGCACCAGTCTTTGAACGGGTTATCACGGAATTGTTTTCCGTTATCAGAGATAATTTCTCCAGGTAATCCAAAGCGACATACTATGTTGTCCCACACGAATCGTTTCACCTGGTTACCTGTTATAGTCGCTACTGCCTTTGCTTCGATCCACTTGGTAAAGTAATCTATTGCCACAATGAGGAATTTCAATCCTCCTGCGGCAATGGGGAAAGGTCCAGCGATGTCGATACCCCATTTGTAGAAGGGCCATGGCGATGTAATAGGTGTTAGTTCATGTTGTGGTCGACGCGGAATAGGTCTGTGAACTTGGCAATCGTTGCACTTCCGTACCAAGTCGCGTGCGTCACGGTGCATAGTAGGCCAATAGTATCCAGACCTTAGGGCGCGCGCTACAATGGACCGTGGTCCTGAGTGCATGCTGCATGAGCCTGCGTGGATTTCTCGAAGTACATAGTCTGCCTGGAGAGGTCCAACACACCTAAGCCATGGTTGTAGGAATGAGCGTCTATATAAGACGTCGTCTCTGAGCTCGAATCGCTGCGCTGTGCGTCGGATTCTTCGAGCTTCCTTCTGCTCTTGGGGAAGTATGCCCTTGCTGATGAAGTCAATGATCGGTGTCATCCACGTAGGATTTTCCTCTTCTATCACCGTGGATATTTCCATCTCTGTGATTGACTTGTTTTTCAAGGTTTCCACCAAAACTTGTTTTGATAGATGCGCAAAACTGGTGGATGCAATCTTGCTCAACGCATCTGCTTTCCTATTTTCACTCCTGGGAACCTGCTTGATGATAAATCTATCAAAGTTTTGGATCATAGATTTCGTCTTTTCGAGGTATTGGATCATGTGTTCCTCCTTTGCTATATATTCTCCTGACACGTGGTTAGCCACTAGCCGCGAATCGACGTTTACTTCTAGGTTGCGTGCACCCATTTCAGTTGCGATGCGTAACCCAGCTAGGAGTGCTTCGTATTCTGCCTCGTTGTTCGTGGCTGTAAATTCAAAACGCAGTGCGTAGGTGAATTCAACTCCTTCTGGGTTGGTGAGAATAAGGCCACCTCCTGATCCATCTACGCATGAGGATCCATCAGTAAATAGAATCCATGGTTCTTGAAGTTCCCCCTTTCTTGTCGCAGGTGGAGTGTCTGTATCCGGCTTCTCGATGATGAAGTCGGCTAATATCTGCCCTTTAATTGCAGTGCGCGGTCTGTATGATATGTTATGCTCGCCCAGTAACACACTCCATTTTTGTAGGCGTCCCGATGCGTCGGGTTTCGATATAACCTGTTTGATGGGTTGGTCTGTGATAACAGCGATTGGATGCGCCTGGAAGTACCTGCGTAGTCTTTTCGCTGCAAACACTAAGGCTAGGACCGATTTCTCCATTGCAGTGTAGTTAATCTCCGTTTTCTTCAGCGCCTTACTAACAAAATAGATGGGTGTTTGGACGGAATTCCTGTCTGTCAGTAGGACTGCGCTGACTGCTCCTTGAGTCGCAGATAGGTACATGATCAGCTCTTCCCCTGGTCGGGGTGCAACAAGCTTTGGGAGTGCTGCTATGTGTTGTTTGAGCTGTTGGAAGGCTTCTTCTGCCTCCGCAGTCCACCTGAAGTCTCCCTTTTTGGTGCACTTCTTGAGTGTCTTGAATAGGGGAAGTGACTTGTCTGCTGATTTGGATAAGAATCGGTTCAGTCCGGCTAGCTTGCCGTTTAGTGACTGAACTTCTTTTAGTGTGCGCGGTGAGGGGAGGTCAATGACTGCTTGAGTCTTCTCTGGGCAAGGCTTGATCCCATCGGGTTCTATCAAATACCCGAGAAACATGCCTTCCGTAGCGCCAAACGTACACTTCTTGGGGTTCAATTTCATGTTGATTCTCCTGAGTGTTTTGAACGTTTCCTCCATGTCGCGCACCAGCTCGTCCTCTGTATGGCTTTTGATGACGAGATCATCGACGTATACTTCCAAGTTGCGTCCCACTTGCTTCTCGAACGCAGTGTCCACCAATCTTTGGTATGTTGCTCCTGCGTTCTTTAGGCCGAAGGGCATCTTTGTGTAGCAGTAGACCCCTTGACTTGTGTGGAAGGCCGTTTTTTCTTCGTCTTCCTCCGCCATTTGAATTTGGTGGTATCCCTTGTATGCGTCCAAGAAGCATTTGAAGGGATATCCACATAGAGACTCAATTTTCCAGTCTATTTCTGGTAGCGGGTAGCAGTCCTGTGGACATGCTTTATTGAGATCTGTAAAGTCTACGCACATCCTCCAACTGCCATCGCTCTTCTTTACCATCACTGGGTTAGAGAGCCAGTCATGATAGTAGACTTCACGCATGATGCCTGCGTCTACTAGCTTATGTACTTCTTCCAGGATGGCTTTTGCGCGATCTGGAGCTTGTCCGCGCTTTTTCTGTCGTATTGGAGGATATCCTTGTCGGATTTGCAGCTTATGTTCCGTGATGGAGCGTGGCACTCCTGTCATATGCTTTGGTTCCCATGCAAAAATATCCAAATTATTTTGCAAGAGTGCGCATATAGCTGATCTGCCTTTGTCAGACAGAGACCCACCAAGAGATACCTGTTGATCCGGGTATTCAGGGTGAATGGCGACCGTTAGGTTTGGGACTTTGATTGCGCGCTGTTCTGGAACAACACTTACGTCACTTGTCACTGCGTTACATTCTTTGGGTGGTGTGGTGGTATTGTAAAGGGTGACAATACCTCCTTCCACTGGGAACTTTAGCATCCCGTGCGCTGTGGATGGCACGGCCCGGATAGATGATATTCCAGGCCTCCCGATGATACCATTGTACGGAGAGGGGGATCTGATTATCATGAAGTCCATCCAGGTAACTGTAGAGTGTGGTTTGTCACCAACTTCTACAAATAGACGCAATTGCCCCGTGGGCCATATCTTCTCTCCTGTGAAGCCAGTGAGCGGTGCTGTGGCTGGGATCAACTGACTCTGTATCTCAGGTCGCAGTTTCTTGAAGCAGTGTTCATATATAATATTAGCGAATGCACCTCCATCTATATACATGCGACGGATGTCGTGACCCCCCGTATGTATTTCAATGGTAAGTGGATCCACCACTGCGTTGTTCGCAGTCAGGGAGGGGAAAGAAATTTCGTTTCCCTTAGAGAAACGCTGACTAACTTTCTGTCTTGTCGCGCGCGGCCATGGCTGTATCATGTAGATGATATCTGCCTTTTCTCTTGGCGTCTCTTTCTTGGCCACTGGTTTTTGTTTGTCTTTCCCTTCTCTGATGTTTTTTACGAGGTGGTCCATCTTTCCTTCCTTTACCAATTTTTCAATCAATTGGCGCAGTTGGACGCAATCGTTAGTTGTGTGGCCCTTCTGTCCATGGTATTCGCAATAACCATTCCCTATGCGCTTATCCTCTGGGGTGCGGATTGGTGGTGGTTTCGGGAAGTTCGCCCCTTCTGTTGCGAATATCTCCTTTGGAGTTTTTGTTAATGGGGTATACTTGTCGTTTCCCCTTCCGCCGCCTTGATTGCGGTAACTCCTATTACGATTGCCGCTCTGGTCATTGGATTGTCTCCTTGACTCTTCTTGCGACCTATGGTTCGAATAGCTTTTCCTGCTATCCGCGGCGGCTTCTTCTCCTTGGACGAAAGACCTCGTGCGCTTCATGAGCTCATCGAAGGTTAGGGGAACCTTATCATTTAGCTTTTTTATCAGATCTGGGTTATTGATTGCATTCATAAAACCCGATATTTTTAGTATCTCTGGACACGCCTTGACTTTCATGCACTCGTCCTTGAAGCGTTCCATGAAAGCGCTTGTGGATTCCCCTTGTCCGCTTTTTAACCCTAGCGAGTTCGACAGGGTTTTTGGCGCACTTCTTCCTTTGAGTGAAGTTTAAGCGAAACGCTCTGCGCAACTCTTCAAATCCACCAATGCTTCTGCGTGGAAGCTTACTAAACCAGTTGCGCGCATTCCCTACTAATGTGGAGTTGAACATATGGCACCACACAGGCTGTGGCCAATTTTCGATAGTAGCTGCTGATTCAAAAATTTTTAGGTGATCATCAGGATCACCTGTCCCATCATATGTTTTGACATTAGCAGGCATGCGCCTTTTCTTATTCTCTGAAAAGTCACTGATGCGCCTAGTAAACGCATCAACCTTTTGGCGACGCCAGGGAAGAGACATGTCTTCATCATCCTGGTCGCGGTATTTCCCTCTTGATTTCCAGTGTCCAGTCTCGCTGTCCGAGGAATCTCTTGAAGATGAGCGAACTCTTTTGTGACGCTTGCGTCGACTATCATCAGAGTCCGAGCTTGCTCCTCTGCGGCGCTTGCGCCGACTATCCTCAGAATCGGAGCTTGAGGGGCTTTCACTTGGGGAACATTGTCGCCCAAGCCTATCTTGGATCCTGCGTCTGCCAAGCCTAGCGTGGACATTGGCGCGCCGCTCCCCCTCTTCAGGCTCTTCCATATGTTGAAGGTCGGCTGCTTCATCGTCCATAACCTTCCTTCCATTCCTGGCAAACACTGGTTGTTTGCGGCTATCCCTTTCGCGTCTTTCCTTTTGGTAGCGCGGTGGGGATGCTTCGTGTTCAGGGTCGAAGTTGAGTCTGGCGTGCAGACTTTGGCTTGACCTCTTCTTTGCCTCCTCTCGCATGAGCGCAGTCAAGGCTTCGTAGTTTTGGGATACGAAGTCGCTTGGCGCTAATTCGGAAGTGACTCCTTCTAGCGCGAGGGAGTCTACTTCCAAGGTAGGATCCTTGTTTCGGATAGGCGCGTTGGGAGGTTCAGTGAAGTTCACCTCTGGCATGGCAAGAGGAGTGCGCTCCAGTTCTACCGCGCTAGTACTTGTTGTAATAGCGGGGGTAAACCTGGTAAGCGATTCCACGGCAGGAAAGACCAGATTTGGGTGCGCTCCTAAGCTTTGAGGCGTACTGGTTGTCCCAGAGGCCTGCTTAGAAGCCGTATCAATTTGATGCTTCTTTCCTAGTGGATCGTCCTGCGCTTTCTTCCCATGCGGACTCTTGTGACTTCCGTGTTTCGTCATTCTAGTTCTTGGTAAAATTCTTAGTGTAGGGTCCCACGGATGGCGCCACTTGTTGATACAAAAGTTGGGCGTTCCTTGATAGGATTTCTATTCTCGTACCAATTGAATCTTAATGCTCGATGGAACCTGCGCACTAAGAAAAGAAAACAAACACCGTTAGGCTTATCGAGGGATTGTCTCCCCCGATTATCCTCCGGCGTGAGAGTAAGTAATCGAATGTAGGGTTTAGTAAAGGGTTAGGGTTTTTTTGAAGATCGTACCTCTACCGAGGGCTTGGGTGCCCTTTATATATGCATGAAACCCTAGTGGGTTTCGTGTTCCCTACTCTTCGGCGTGTTAGCCGACATCGGGTATATAGTATATATCCTCTTTATTTAGAAGATACTCTATATATTATCCGGAAATAACTTTGGGCTTGGGCCTTGTCGACCCAAGCCGCATAACTGGTAGTCCAGTTGCGGCCCAAGCGTGGTGGGCTTAATTGTTAGTATTGTTTACTAACCGGGTTCGTGACCCGGGTGTAGACTATACGTCATCATATCACACATATCATATTTATGTAATAACAGATTCTTACCGTTGTGTTCATTTCGGTCGTGAACATATCCTTATTCATGAGAATTTTAGAGAACTTAGCCATCTGGTTCCCAAAGATGCGACCCCACATCAATCTCATATAGGTAACGCTAATCAAGAATATTCCGTAGTATTCCACTGTGAAAAGCCATTAGCATTATTAAGAATTAAAATTCAGCCCTCAATCATCAACGGAAAAACACACACAAAAATCATCTTAGGAATGGGCATACCTGTGTGTTAGTACTTTTGAGTTTTCCTCAACTAGTTTTCCTATTGAACCTAGACCATGGGATCTCCAATTTTGCTAGGTTAGGTTTCCGCCGAGTAGTCACTCATTGTGTTGGCTTTAAGCCCATACCCCTCGATGTAAATATGACTTGTTCTCTACAAAGGCCTTTTGTCAAAGGATCTGCTAAATTTTCCTTTGACTTAACGTAGTCGATGGAAATGATTCCATTTCTTAACAAGTCCTTTATCGTATTGTGGCGACGTCTTATATGTCTTGACTTGCCGTTATAGATTTGATTCTTTGCTCTGGTAAGAGCAGCCATACTATCACAATGTATACACACAGCAGTCACAGGTTTTGGCCACAAGGGAATACCCTCTAGAAAGCTTTTAAGCCATTCTGCTTCTTCTGCAGCTTTGTCTAAGGCTACAAATTCTGCTTCCATTGTTGATCTGGTATTCACAGTTTGCTTAGACGATTTCCATGATACAGCAGCCCCTCCAAGTGTAAATACATAGCCACTTGTGGACTTTCCTTCATTATGGTTGGAAATCCAATTGGCATCACAAAATCCTTCTAATACAGGAGGATACTTAGTGTAATGTAACCCATAAGCCATTGTATGCTTAAGATATTGAAGCACTCTTACTAGTGCATCCCAATGATCTCTCCCAGGGTTATGTGAGTATCGACTAAGTCGACTTACACTATATACCAAATCTGGTCGGGTACAGTTCATTATATACATCAAGCTTCCTAGTACTTGTGTATATTGTAACTGAGATACACTTTGTCCTTTGTTCTTCTTGAGTTGAACCTTAGGATCAAAGGGAGTTACAACCGGTCTATCATCATAGTGCCCAAATTTCTTAAGGGTCTTCTCAATGTAATGAGATTGGGTAAGGATGTATCCATTAGAATTCTTTTGAATTCTTATACCAAGAATGACATCTGCTTCTCCCATGTCTTTCATATCAAATGAAGAATGAAGCATTTTCTTGGTTTGGTTTATAACATCCATATTTGTACCCATGATTAGCATATCATCTACATATAAACAAATGATGACAAATGCATTTTTGTATTGTTTAACATAGACACATTTATCACATTCATTTATTTGATAGCCGTTTGATAATAGAGTGTTATCAAACTTCTCATGCCATTGCTTTGGAGCTTGTTTAAGGCCGTAAAGAGATTTAATCAATTTACATACCTTATGCTCTTGACCTTTGACAACAAACCCCTCGGGTTGTTGCATATAGATTTCTTCATCTAATTCACCATTTAAGAACGCAGTTTTCACATCCATTTGATGTATAATCAGGTTGTGAATTGCTGCTATTGCCATTAACGTTCTTATAGAGGTTATCCTTGTAACCGGGGAGTAAGTGTCAAAGAAATCTTGACCTTCTTTTTGACGGTATCCTTTTGCTACTAAACGAGCCTTATACTTCTCTATGGTACCATCAGGTCTTAGTTTCTTTTTGAAGATCCACTTATGGCCTATGGGTTTATGTCCCGAAGGTAGATCAACCAATTTCCATGTATTATTATGCACAATTGAGTCTATCTCGCTTTGAATAGCCTCTTGCCAATAAGGTGCTTCTGATGAATCCATAGCAGCCTTATATGTTTGTGGTTCTTCATTAACAATATAGGTCATATAATCTGGTCCAAAGTCTTTAGAGACTTTTGCACGCTTACTTCTTCTAGGTTCATCATTCTCTTGTTGAACCTCAGAATTGTTGTCTCTTTGATCTTGAGACAATAGATCATCTAATACTCTTTTCCTTGAATTTGAGATTTGTTTCTCTTTATCCTTATAAGGAAAGATATTCTCAAATAAATCTGCTTCAGCAGATTCTGTAATTGTGTTGTTGCTTATGTCCTCTAGATTGGATTTGTAAACCAGGAACCTATAAGCAGCACTATTCTTTGCTGGACCGAGATAAACACAATCAACTGTTTTTGGTCCAAGTTTGGTTCTCTTTGGTAAAGGTATTTGAACCTTTGCCAAACAACCCCACACTTTCATCCTTTTATAAGAAGGTTGCTTTCCTTTCCATAATTGATATGGAGATTTGTCACTCTTCTTATGAGGAATTTTATTCAACACTATATTTGCAGCAAGACATGCTTCCCCCATAGACTATGAGGAGCCCCTGAAGTAATTAACATTGAATTAATCATGTTCTTCAATGTTCTATTCTTACGTTTAGCCACGCCATTTTGTTGTGGGGTGTATGGGGCTGTTGTTTGGTGTACAATACCATAAGTAGAACAAAATTCAGCAAAGTCATTGGATTCATATTCTCCTCCTCTATCAGACCTTAGAATTTTGATCTTTTTGTCTAGTTGATTTTCAACTTCTGCCTTATATGTCTTAAACATATTCAAGGCTTCATCTTTAGTATTTATTAAGTACACATAACAAAATTTGCTGCAATCATCAATGAAAGTAATATAGTAATTCTTTCCTCCTCTTGATGGTGTTGCTTTGAAATCACATAAATCTGTATGGATTAAACCAAGTATTTCATTTGATTTTTCAACAGATTTGTGTGAATGACTTGTGTATTTAGATTCAACACATATCTCACACTTGGATATTTTATCCATTGTGCATTTAGGCAACATGCCTAAGTTTATCATTCTTTTCAAGGAACGGAAATTAACATGGCCTAATCTAGAATGCCATAAGTAAGAAGGATCAATCATGTACACAGAAGCGGTGCTAGTGCCCGCGTTATTATTATTAATAACATTGTCATCAGTTACAACACTTAGTTTAAAGAGTCCCTGATCAAGGTAACCCTTTCCTACATACACACCACCCTTGGTAATTACAAACTTATCTGATTCAAATACAAGTTTAAATCCCTTATTACTAAGAATAGGGCCAGAAATCAGATTCTTGGTGATGTTAGGCACATGCAACACGTTTGAGAGCACAAGATCTTTTCCAGAAGTCAACTTCAATATGACTTTTCCTTTTCCTTCAATCTTTGAAGAAGTTCCATTCCCCATGAACATTGGTTCAGTTTCATTCACCTTTTGGTAAGATACAAACATCCTTCTTGAATTACATATGTGCTTTGTTGCACCAGTATCAAACCACCAATCAACATCATTTGTGGTTAAGAAGGCTTCAATTACTCCAGCAAATTCTGTTGGAGATTCCACATGGTTTGCTTGGTTGGAATTTCCTCCAGAATTTCCCCCTCCATGTTCTTTCTTGAGGCGAAAATCCTTGGCTTTATGACCAGGTTTCCCACAGACCCAACAGTGATAAACTTTCTTGAAGTTGTTCTTCTTTTGTTGGGTGTAATCCTTCTTTTTATCCTTGGACGAATTATGTCCAGAACCACCACCCTTTTTGTTGTTTTTGTGGTAGTTCTTCAGTTTTGAAAAGCTTTCTCCAACCATGTTTGCATTTGGTTCTATCGAATTTAGATCAGCCTTTTCTTGCATCCTGTTATCTTCCTCAACACGAATTTTAAGAACAAGTTGCTCAAAACTCATATCGTTAGTCAAATGTTTAAGATATAACTTAAAAAATTTCCAGGATTGAGGCAATTTTTCAATAATAGAACCAACAAGAAAGTTAGAGTTTATACCCATGCCTTCTACTTCCAATTCATGGACTATGATTTGGAGTTCTTCCACTTGCTTCACAACTGGCTTTGCATTATTCATCTTGAAGTTCAAGAATTTGCCAATAACAAACTTCTTGGAACATGCAACTTCAGTCCTGTATTTCTTTTCCAACGATATCCATATATCCCTTGCATTTGCAAAGGTAGAATAAATATCATACAAGGAATCATCCAGAGCATTCAGAAGATAATTTCTGCAATTATATTCATTATGATTCCATTGTGAGGCGGCCCTTTCATATTCTGCCACTTGTGCCTCAGTAGGAACATTCTGTCCTTCCACATACGGATCTGTTGGTTCAGGATCCGTGAGAACATTTGACACATGCAACGTTGTCAAATAAAACAACATCTTTTGTTGCCAACGACGAAAATCAGTTCCTTTGAACTTTTCAGGTTTTTCAACATGCGGTTTCTGAATCGTTTGATCCATCTCTGAAGTTTCTGTTTAAGATTGTTAGGAATAAAATAAACGTAATACAAATTGTTTTGTATATAATCGTAAGATTACAACAACAGATTGAGGCCTGCGATTAGCAGTGTCCTTAAACAGAAATTCGCCCTATCTAGTACGAACTGTTTAGAGGATACAACAATCAAATCAAGTATGAAACTTGAATCTAGCGAATCGGTTATGTTACAATGATGAAAATGAATGATGTTTTTGTGTTTTTGATAATTCCAAAGTGAAAAATTCGTCCTCTATATATAGGCACATGGTGACCCTTCAAAACAGTCACAATACCCCTTCAAATGGCCTTAGAGACGCTTCTTTTCGTAATAGTCACAATGGTTCAGAATTAGTGACGCTTTAGCGACGACCTAGCGACAGAATAACCGTCGCTAACTGCCACTGGTTCAAACAGTCGCGATGGTTCGCTCAATGATGCCTTTTTAATAAATCTAACCGTCACCATTGCGATTAGGCACGTCTTTACCTTCGTGATGGTTAATTAGAGACGGTTTAGTGACGGTTTACCGACAGAAAAACTGTCACTAATCTCTAATTCGTGGCAATCACTAAAAACAACAAAACAATAATAAGTAATGTTCCAACACACTGTGTGTCGGTGATGTATCGTCGTTGAGTAACGGTTGCGTCTAGATCGGATCTACCTTATCCACCAATAATCTAGTGACTTCAAGATCTCCAAATATGCCCAAAGAAGCATCAACATTCAGATACAATTCATGGAGTTATCCTTATATAGCAAGCAACAACTTCCGACGTGACTCCATTGCTGAAGAATAATCTGATTGCCTTATTTATATTTAAGTGCTTTTTGTGTGATTAGCACTTGGTTTTCTACTTCATTTGGAATAAAACAAGAGTTAAGGGACTTTTATGGAACTTCTAAAGTTTGTGCTAGGTCTAAAGAACCCTTCAAAGATGAGGGACCAGATGTGTAAAGTTGAAGACTATATCTCGACCTAATCATTCATCCCTAATCATCAACCCTAATTCTCTCTTAATCGCTCCTAATCTCTTGATCATCCCTTGGCTCTGTTGGGTGATCATTCAATCATTTGTGTATTGTGTTGAGTGATGTCTCATCGACAAACACTCAACCTTTGTGTATTGTAGTTTAATTATAAAAAGTTATTTGTTTTGGCTCCTTCTTGGAGGCCTAAGGTGTTTGGCTTGTTGCCTTCTTTTTTGTTGGTGTTAATAAAATTCATTGCATTTAAAAAAAACAAATAAATAAATAAATAAATAATTTGTTTTATATATTATCTTGTTTGGATTTTTTTTTTTTTTTTTTTTTTTGGATTTTTTTTTTTTGGGTAAAGGCTCTTCCTCCCGATTCCACCTCCGCTCTTGGATACCATGAAACCTGCAGTTTCGTCAAACACCTCCTCCACTTTACTATCACTATCATCATCAACCACATTGCTAACTTTGCTCTTTCCAATATTTGAACAAGTCACATTAGACAGGGCAGGAGTCGGTTGCTCATTTTCCAATTATATCTCATTCACAAGTGTAACATCATTAGGCGTGCTCGTCAATGTCTGAATAGGCTCCGCATCAGCCTTCTGCCCCTCGTCCATAACAGTTTCAACCCTCATGGAACTACCCTCATTTGCACCTAACACGTCATCATTTTCAACCAACCTAAGTGCATCAAAGGGGTTCGAACAACTTGCCTCTTGTCTAGGTGTTTCAATATTATTCTTCGTACTGCTTGTAGTAGCACCATTCTTCTTAGAAACAGGTTTATATACCTTTTTAGTCGACTTAAACTGAAAGTTAGAACCCATATTGAGAAAAGATCAAGATTGCAAAACAAAGTTATTGTTAAGTCAATGATAGATTCCAAGCTACATAACTAATCGAGTAACTAAGGACGTTTTAGCTTCCACTACTACTAGATTGCACCTTCTAGCATCTCGAGTTGATAACTCATAACTCGTTTTTCTCATTTTCTTTCATGATTTAATGTTCTATATGCATATCAAGTCTAGAATCATTGTCAATTATTTCTAGCATTCTTAACATTTTAGACGTCTCACTACTTTTACCGACTCTTTTCGATTTTGCAGCTGCTCGCTTCGCAAAGGCTAACACAAGCGATACACTCAAAAGTGAAACCCAACCAGACATCAAAATAGTACAATCGACTAAGGAAATGTGAAAACCTTATCTACATCCGAGTTCTGAGTAGGGTTGTCAAAATAGCCAACCTGACCCGGACCTGATTAAGACTATTCGCGTCATGTTACTCGGGTTAATAATCTTCTTCGGGTTATTTGGGTCAACCTGAATAACCCGAATGCAAGATAGGGTCGGGTGTCAGATTGAATATGTTTGACTAACTTGGGTTTGGGTTGACGCGATTAACCCGAATAATTGTTATTATTATTATTTTTTTTAAATCTTGGTGTTTATAGAGTTTTTATAAATTATATGTGTAAACTTGTAGAACTAGCTATTTATAATCATTTTACTCATATTCGGGTTGACCCGGGCCTATTGGACCCAATCCGATTAGACCCGAACCAGCTACCTGGAATCTAAGTAGGGTCGGGTTCAGGTATATTTTTTCTAACTTCAACATGAATTCATTCAAACTCGATTAACCCGACCTGATTAACACCCCTACTTATCATACAAAAAATTGAAACTTTAAAAATGATGATATGAACAAACCGATACGCAAAATCTTAGCACTCATCAACACATTAACAGTTTGTGTTAAGTTGCAGTTTTACCCTTTACGTGTATGGATATATTTAGATAATTGAGTTAAGTTTACTCGAGTTCGTATCCATCTAGTTGCTTAACATATCAAACTAGCTTCATTTATCATTTATATTTGAGTAAATTGCAAAAATCGTCTTTGTGGTTTGGTCAAATTGCAGGTTGAGTTATTGACTTTCTGAAAGTGCAACAATCATCCCTATAAGAAACTTTTGGTTGCGTATACAGTCACTGGCAAAAATTAAATCACCAAAATGACCTCGTCTTTAACCCTTTAAATGTCCAATGACAAAGAGTATTTTAGTCATTTAACTTTGCTCAGGGACTGAATACGCATCCAACGTTTCATACAGGGACGGTCAATGCAATTTCAAAAAGTTAAAGACTAAACCAGCAATTTAACTAAACAACAAAGACAATTTTTGAAGTTTACTCTTTATATCTTGTTAAACATCTAGTAGCTACTTCAGTACTGCATACATTGATTAATATGGGTGTGTTAGGGATACACCTTATACGATTCTGACACCCCCTTTTCACTCTCATTTATTCATTCTTTTGATTGGAAAATACAGTTTTTTATCGTTTTATGTTTTGTATTCTCTGTCTTTTACTAGTTTTGACTTATCATTTTTTTTATTTACTTTTAATTTTGTAGTTTTATAATAAAAAAACAAAATTATAAAAATTTAAAAAAAAAAAGTAAAAAAATTAAAAAACTTAAAAAACGAGAGGGTGCCAATATGCATTTAAGGGGTATGGATAATCTAAGCCTTAATATATTTGTGAGAAGACACTAATGAACAAAATATCGAGACATTGAATAAATATTTAGTTACTGTATGTTTTAGAGGGTCAAAAACTCAAAATACTATACAATCACTACAAGAGAATAAAACTTTAGTGATAGAGGATTAAATCTAACATTTTACTGTGTCACTAAACACATTTAATGGTTGTGACACTTTTTTGGCTTTTAGTGACAATGTTTGACTATGGTGACACTATTTTTATGAGTCACCTAAAGCCTTTTTTTTTTCTTTCTTTTTTTTAGTGAATGTACCAAGTAGTATAATGGAGTGACTGAAGTTAGTCAATAAATTATATTATTAATTAAAATAAATAAATAAATTAGCTTTTAGTTTTTACAACTATTACTAGTAGTAGTAATTTAGCAATGGGTAAATTACACTGATCGTCCCTGAACTATCTCCCGTTCTCACTATCGTCTTCCGTTTGATTTTACTTTCCACTGGTACAGATTTCACCTATCGTCACACTGGAAATGCGTGACTATATGCATATAGTCACACACGTTTTTTTGGGTGTGTGTGACAAAAAGTCGCGCCACCGTAGGTATCATATGGTCACATTGTTTAGTTTGTGGCCGTTTTCATCGAAAAAGAGTGACCAAAACCCGAATATGTGTGACTAATTAGGCACAAGTTTTGTTGGATTCATCAGTATGTGTGACTATTTCCCATCCTATGGCCACACGAAAATATAATAAATGTGACGTTTGTGATGATTTAGTCACACATCGTGTGTTGTTTTTTTCGAGTTAGTCACATACAATTTAAAAAACAGTGGCCAAAAGTGTTAATAAGTGTGACCATATGCTGTTTTAAGTGAAGAAATGTGTATTTTGTGTGACTATTGATCATCCAATGGTCACATGAATTCTTAGTTTGTGTGGCCTTTTGTAATATTTAGTCACACAAAGCATGTTTGCTTTGGGTATTTAGTCACATACAATTAAGCATAAAGTGGCCAAAAGTGTTAATAAGTGTGACCATATGCTGTTTTAAGTGAAGAAATGTGTATTTTGTGTGACTATTGATCATCCAATGGTCACATGAATTCTTAGTTTGTGTGGCCTTTTGTAATATTTAGTCACACAAAGCATGTTTGTTTTGGGGATTTAGTCACATACAATTAAGCATAAAGTGGCCAAAAGTGTTAATAAGTGTGACCATATGTTGTTTTAAGTGAAGAAATGTGTATTTTGTGTGACTATTGATCATCCAATGGCCACATGAATTTTATGTTTGTGTGGCCTTTTGTAATATTTAGTCACACAAAGCATGTTTTGTTTTGGTTATTTAGTCACATACAATTAAGCATTAAGTGACCAAAAGTGTTGATAAGTGTGACCATATGCTGTTTAAAGTGAAGAAATTTGTATTTTGTGTGACTATTGATCATCCAATGGCCACTTGAATTTTATGTTTGTGTGGCCTTTTATAATATTTAGTCACACAAAGCATGCTTGTTTTGGGTATTTAGTCACATACAATTAAGCATAAAGTGGCCAAAGTTGTTAATAAGTGTGACCATATGCTGTTTAAAGTGAAGAAATGTGTATTTTGCGTGACTATTGTTCATCCAATGGTCACATGAATTTTTATTTTGTGTGGCCTTTGGTACTATTTAGTCACACATCGAATTAAACAAAGAGTGACCAATAATGTTGGAGCAGAGTTGCTACTGCTAGCAGTACTAAGGTAGTCCTGCTGAAGCAGAGTTACTGCTGCTAGTACTATGTTAGTGCTGCTGGAATGAGTATATATATTATATATAAAACAATATTAAAAACCACAAGAAATTTCAAATTGAATTAAACTCGAATGTATATAACTGGACAGAATATACAATTATAATGTCGTACTTAATTAATCAAATATCTAAAGACTTTTGAACCTTCACCCCCTTAGCAGTTTGCTTTAAGTCATTAGCAGATATATATTGTTTCTTCGATGGTGCCTGTGGTACACATTTAGTCACATGGTTTGTTGGTGTAACCTGTAGTAAACAAAAGACGCTTCTATCAAACATTGAATTACATATGAATAATTATATATGTAGGTTGAAAAAACACATGTACGTACCACCTCTTCAAAAATAACTTGATCCTTTGGCCATGCAACGAAACTACCTTCAACATTCTTAACTATTTTTAACCCATTATTTGCTACGTCCGGTACGCATGCTGCATCAACTAACGATTCATCAATCGACACTTTGTAGCAATCACTTGGGAGTGGTCGGTTATGCAGCACTTGCTTTCCATGAGACTGGTATACGGTACCCAAAGCAACAATATTTGTTCGCTTTATAATCCACAGTTTGCACTTAAGTGTCTACAAAAAAAGAATTTTTATGTATATATCAGAAATTATTTAAACAAAAGAATAACAAGAAACATGTTGAAATACATACTGTTGGCAGTGCTTGTGTTAGAGACACATCTTGTTGCGATTGGGAATCTGGAGACCCGTTTCGTCGCTTCTTTTGCTTTGGCTTATTGGGTCCGACAGTTTTAGCAAGTTCCTATATGTATATATAAAACACGTTACATTATTTAAACAAAAGAGTAACAAGAAACATGTTGAAATACATACTGTTGGCAGTTGTTGTGTTGGAGACGACACATTTTGTAGCGATTGGGAATCTGGAGACCCGTTTCGTCGTGACTTAAGGTTATGCTTAGGCCTGACAGTTTTAGCAGCAGGTTCCTATACGTATATATAAAACACGGTACATTAGTCGATCATGTATGTAAAATTCAAAAATCAAAGGGCGATCTTTTATTACTATACTTACCATTGTTTCCGTTACCTTCTTAGAAGTTTCAAGGCCATTGGATTTCTCCTCAATTCCCGCATCTTTAGGACTTACAACACCACTTGTCTGAGTGCCATTGGAGTCACCTGCAATATTGTCAATGGCCATTGGAGTCACCTGCAATATAAATTAAGAAATACAGTCACTCATCAGTTTATGTTCAATGCCTAGTATCATTAGCATCAGTGGTGTTAGCATTAGAAAATGAAATTGTTAACAACATAAAAAATGGCTTACAACTGAGGCTATTGGCGATGGTTCAGTTGGCAGAGTTATATTCATCCCTTTATCATTCAACTGTTGCAGAATTTGAGAAAGCACTATATTTGTGTTTTCCACCTCACCGGATAATTTATTGACCTGCACATCTTTTTCGGTCATCTCGGCGGACAATTTCTTGATCAATTTATCTTTTTCTTCACGCTCGCGTCTCTCATTATCCAGTTGAGTTTGAAGTAAGGCAATTTTTTCATTGGCTTCTTGTTTTCTTCGAGGAATGCCAAAATACTCTTTGTATGTTACTGCACCTCCCACTCCTCTGGCATAACCGCCCTTTTCCTTATCAAATACAAATGTCATGGCATCAGTGCCATCATCAAAACTCGATGTTCCTTCCTTGATCTTGTCATCAGCTTCTTTCTGCACAAAAAATATAGGAAATGTTGGGATTAAAAGTCTTCTTGATGCTGTTAGAGTAACTGCTGGTATACAAGCTACTACTGCTAGTACACAGTTAAATGTTGCTGCTATATAAGCATAATAATAGAATTAGCAGTCAAACTTACAAGTTCATCTCCATTTGATTTAATATCATCATTTGGGTATTTGCCGTCTTTGTTTACCCTTCCTTTCACCCACATTACATCACGGGGGGGTTCTTCATCCGCTTCAATCTCTTTATTTTCGATCTAATAAACATCAAATGCATACCCATGTAAAGTTAAACCAAGATAAACGAAAATATGAGGATGCTTACACATGTACAGTTAAACCAAGATAATCGAAAATATGAGGGTATTAATGCAAATGTGCAAATTGGGCAATGTAAACAGATTCATTTCTCATACTGATCGTCTCTTAATTGGTAAAACAAACATTGTGTAATCTTACCATTTTCTCTTTGACATAAGCATATCCACCTCGTCCCATTTTATGCTGATAAATATTTTGGGAACGCGCCGTTTTACCTTTCTCAGATTTCTCCTAAAAACACAAAATCATAAGGCGTTTAGATGCGGTAATGCTGCAAACTGAAAATAATAAAATGACATATACACTTAATTAAAGATGACTAATTAAAACCTTGTATGCTTCGGTGGTCGTGTATTTAACATACTCGACCCAGTCTTCTGATTTCATTATTGTATTATACAAGTCCGGGACTTCATTCAGTTTGGAAGGTGTATTTAGGTTGGGCAAAATGTAGTTGAATTTGAGCTTCCTTCTGTAATTCCTTAGCATTTTACCAAGACGAATCATTATCAATTTTCTGTATTTGACGTCAACAACAAAAAATTTCTGAAAAGATTAACACAATGTTGTTAATTAGTTGCACATAATGTAACTGCATACATAAACTTATGTAGTACTGGGTTACAAAATAGTATATATGTACCAAGATTTCATCCCATAGTTTATCTCTTGATTCTTTATTCTCCTTCTTCCAGTGTAGAATCTTCACACCTATCTCCTCACGAGCCACATCTCCTAAAAAACTCACAAACACTGCTTTGTTTTCCCCTGTTACCCTACCGAATGCATCGAAGGTTACCTTGAGCTTTATTGCACCAGGTTTGTCATGCTTCGCGCGAAACTTTACTAGCCTGGTTGAGCCCCTCTTAGCTAGTATCTCAGGTGTTTGGTTGGTTACAGGCTCATCTATATCTTCTTCATCAGAAGACTTTTCGGATTCATATTCTAAGGCGTTATCATCATGTACAATATGATCAGGAGGAAGCAAAGTATGGTTATCAACAATGGGTTCAGTTTCCATGACTCTTGAGCAACAAAGGGTAAAAGAAAATGATTATGGCTTAGCTTGGAGAGTAATGGTGAGAGAAGATTTGATTTTTGTTTTTTATTTGCAGTCTTTTTTTTAAGGAGAGAAAAGAGGCTATACACCAAGAATATGAATCGTTGTGATTCAAAAAATTTCGATCCAAAAATTTGCCTCCAAGTTGTAATTTGAAATTAACAATTGAATTATTTGAAAATTTTGCCTTTGAACCTGTTAATTAAAGCATAAACTTGAATAAATCAAATTTTTGGCTCCAAATTTTATAGAGCACTATCTTAATAATCGCAAATAATGTATCATACTGTGCAACCATCACATCAACAGTACAAACTACTACCCATTTAACAAACCAAAATACTTACATAATTACTAGTTATTGTACCCTTACTAATTACATTTACAAAACACAAATTACTAATTACCTTTTTGTTATTTGGTTTCATTGTTTGCGTGCTTGTGTTTGCCATAAGAATGTGTGTGTTGATTAGGGTTTATTGATTTTTGTGTGTGTTTACAAATGACCGGGTAAAGGGATTAATTGCTGGTTGAATATTGAATTTGTGGTTTGGTTTAACTATAGCTGACGTGGCAAGATTTGTTTAAAAAAAAAAAAAAAAAAAACTAATGGTGATGAGGTGGCGGTGAAATCCGGCTATAGCCGGTAAATAGGGATGGCAACGGTTCGGGTTCGGGGCGGGTTTTAGTATACCCATAACCGAACCCGTTTATAATATACCCGTACCCGCCCCATATCCCACCGGATACCCGATTAATATTATCCATCGGTTTTTCGGGTTTCCCCGCGGGTATTAGTTATCCGTACGTAGTTGAATATTATATGGACAAAATTGGCGGTATTAAGATTAAGTCACGCTAAAATCCACCGAAAAAACAAAAGAAAATACTCTAACCACTCCCAACAATAACTCAGCTTTAAACTTTAACACAATGCCACGTCAGCTTTAACACACTCACCCTTAATTAACTGAGCTTTAGTTATACACAAGATGTTTAACGAATGAGCCGAGATGATATGGTTGTATACGAGATGTTTAACGAATGAGCCGAGATGATATGGTTGTATATATACGAGATGTTTAACGAATGAGCCGAGATAATATGGTTGTATACGAGATGTTTAACGAATGAGCCGAGATGATATGGTTATACACGAGATGTTTAACGAATGAGCCGAGATTATATGGTTGTATACGAGATGTTTAACGAATGAGCTGAGATGATATGGTTGTATATATACGAGATGTTTAACGAATGAGCCGAGATAATATGGTTGTATACGAGATGTTTAACGAATGAGCCGAGATGATATGGTTATACACGAGATGTTTAATGAATGAGCCGAGATGATATGGTTGTATACGAGATGTTTAACGAATGAGCCGAGATGATATGGTTGTATACGAGATGTTTAACGAATGAGCCGAGATAATATGGTTGTATACGAGATGTTTAACGAATGAGCCGAGATGATATGGTTATACACGAGATGTTTAACGAATGAGCCGAGATGATATGGTTGTATACGAGATGTTTAACAAATGAGCCGAGATTATATGTTTGTACATGATCAACACACCCAACAATAACTCACGCAACCTTTCGACCCTGTTTCATCATTTCTTAAAAGAGTTTAATTTCTAGACCAACCCTGATAGCTGGATGGTCTTGAGGCAACTCACGCAACCTTTCGACCTCTGGATCAGCACGATTATGCATCTGTAGCATAATACGAGTTATCTCACCTAGCAAATTGTTAATCAATTTGAGTTCTTTTTCTTGTTCATTGCGTAATCGGGTGAGGATAGCCTTTTGCACCTCTGCTAGTTAATTTGTTAGCCACAGTGTTTGTGTTAAAATTAGTGATACTTGCGAGAGAGTTTTATAAGAAGTTGTGTGAGAAAACGAAGTGTTGTGAAAGTGGCTTTGATAGTGGAAAGCCGTTAAACTAGCCGTTGGAGGCTATTTTAAAAATCAGATTGAAAGTAAAAGTAACCGTACGAGTATTATTCAAATTCAAACGTAAAGTAACAGTACAACATATTAATAACGAGCGGGATATTTAAAATTTAAAATTTCAAATTCAAATTAAACAAAAGGGCGGGATATATTTCAAATTTATCAATTCAATTCAAATTCAATTCAATTTATAAATTGAAAATAAAGTATCAAATACAAATACATTAAACATGAAATAGAAATACATTAAACATGAAATAGAAATACATTAAATCTCAAATAAAAACTACGTTAACATAAACAACGATTGATTAACATAAACAACATACGATTAACATAAACAACGGACGATTAATAAAAACTATCATCGGAATCTGGGTAACCATCTTCAGAGGATTCGGAAGGTGTGAAAAAACCAGACTCCCACCTTTGCCTACCTTCTTCATCCTCCCTGGCTTGCCGCTCCAAACGATCAGCTTCCTCTTCTCTTTCAAGTGCTTCCATTTCCAGGAGGACTTGCATATCTGCTTCCTCTTGCCTAAGTTGTTCCTCAGTTAACCCAAACGGATTTGGGTCTTGGTTGGGAACCGGTTCATTTTCAGGTTGATTATTCACCGGAAAATTTTTCGGTTGGAAAACCAGAAAGATATGCTCGGGTGGAGTATGGAATTTTTCATTTTCGCTAGGTGGGCTTGGAAACTGTTGGCCAAAATCCTTTTGGCGAGGTGGGCTTGGAAATTGTTGGCCAAAATCCTTTTGGCGAGGTGGGCTTGGAAATTGTTGCCCGAAATCTTTTCTGGAAGACATCTTGAATTTGAGATGCTTGGATCTTGAGTATTTGAGAAGTTTGGAATGTGTTTCTGTGTGACTTGTGCTTCAGAAGCATTGGTATTTATAGGGTACAAATGCACACGTTTTATTAACGTGACTTTTAATTTTAATTGTTGGGGCTAACCTGCGTTAACGCGGCGTTAATATGTTGTACTTTATCTTACGTTTGAATTTGAATTTGAATTTGAATTTGTTAAGGCTGAGTTATTGTTGGAAGTGGCCTAAATATACCCATACTTCTCAAACACA
This sequence comes from Artemisia tridentata subsp. tridentata, assembly GCA_021014915.2. NCBI lineage: Eukaryota > Viridiplantae > Streptophyta > Magnoliopsida > Asterales > Asteraceae > Artemisia > Artemisia tridentata. Next base: position 68,763,491 of record CP139504.1, on the reverse strand, counting down.
TCTCACACACAAACACATTCAGACTGCGATAGATATTAAAGCATGTATTTACATTAAACATGTACTAGAAAATATCAATTACCCTAATGAAAAAGTCAATTAGTCATTAAAGTTAGCACACAAATTACATTAAACATCATTAATATAGAAAATATCAATTACCCTAATGAAAAAGTCAATTAGTCAATCCAACACCAAACACACTTCTAGATCAACTACACTAGTCAAATCCAAACCAAACACAAACCAAATCCGATCAATATTATCCATCTATTTACTTTTGGCGCCTCTCGATGGTCCCTCTTTCCGCCTAAAGTATTGGGAACCGTTCGTATACCTCTCTAGCCTATTTGTACAACTCGACATGGAAAACCGTTCATAATCAACCGTAGCATATACAACTCCTTTGATATTTTCATTAGAAAATAAATTTCAAATTTCAATGGCTGACTCCTCTTCAACTCCTTCTTCCAACAAAAACAAACGCCCAAGGGATGATTCTCCTCCACCAATGCCTGAAAAATATAAAAAATTTGGCATATCCCAACATATTTAGGAGAAATGTAGTGAAGGCCAGTATGGTGTTGAAAACGCATTGTTAGAAATTCACAACAAGCGTATAAAGATGTATGAAGAAAGGAACAAGAAAGATTTAGAGGTCATTGAGGAGCATCAGAAGAAAATTGAGGAGAAGAACAAAAAATAGAAGAAGAAAGAGAGAAAATAGTTGATGTTTACAGAAGTATTGAAGCTAGTAAATATGTGTCTTAATGTATCTTTTCTTTATATATTTTGCCTATGTAAATGTAAACTTATTTTGACTTGGTTTAATATATTAATGCAGTTATTATTACAAGTTTATGATATTTGAATGTAGTTATTATTATTGTACTGCTAGGTAAACAATTGTACTGCTAGCGAAACGTTGTACTGCTGGGTATCCTTTTAGCAGTGGTTGGGAGTGCAGGGTAGTTTGTATAACTTTTTACTTAAAGGGTATAAACCCCCAATTGCTGCACACAATCACATTCACGCACACATTACTCTCTCTCTTCCACTCCCTAATCGAATTTTAATCGTCAAATTGCAAAACCCCCAAATCAAATCATAATGTCGAACCTAACTTTTACCGAACCTCATAATAATGTTGCCTTTTTAGAAAAATCCAATGAGTCTGTAGATTTTACTGAGATCATTGATTTCCTTAATGCAAGCTATATTAAGTTTGCATTAACAGTAAAACCTACTATATATACTTCCAACATTATCCAGTTTTGGTCATCTGCTAAGGTCAAAACTATTAATGGGGAAGCACAAATCCATGCCCTTGTAGATGGGCAGATGATTATCATTACAGAGGCATCTATTCGAAGAGATCTTCTCCTAGATGATGCTAACGGAGTTGAGAATCTTCCAAATACTACAATCTTTGAAAAACTTGCACTGATGGGCTATGAGAGATATACAGATGCTTTAAAGTTCCAAAAAGGTAATTTTTCTCCTCAGTGGAAATTCTTAATTCATACTGTCTTAGTGTGTCTAAGTCTAAAGACCACTGCATGGAATGAATTTAGCAGTAATTTAGCTTCTGCTATAATTTGTTTGGCTGAAAATACTCAAAGATTTAATTTCTCAAAATTAATTTTTGATAATATGGTTAAGAACTTGGATAGTTCTTTGGCTAAATATTTTCTATATCCAAGGTTTTTGCAACTCTTTTTGGACAACCAATTTAAAAAAAAGAAAAGTCACAAAAATGTTTCTCCCACTCCCTGCCTTACCAAAAAGGTTTTTGCTAATATGAGGAGGGTTGGAAAAGATTTTTCAGGGAGAGTGACACCTTTGTTTCCAACAATGTTGGCACTAGCCCAAACCCAAATGGGTGAAGGTTCAGCAATCCCAGCTGGTACCTATCACACACCCACAGAACAACAACAACAGACCTATAAACGTAGGACTAACACCAAGAACACTGAGCTACCTCAGGCTAGTGGTTCTATACCAACTGTTGTAGATGAGGATGTCACTGGGGGGGGGGAGAGTGACATGTTGGCAAGGGCTGCCACTACTGTGTCTAGCTTAGCAGCAGCACAGGACAGTGGTAAACATCATTAAGATCCGAACCAAGACAACTTCTAATGAAGAAAGTTCCTCTGGAACTGATTCAGGTGAATGTCCCAGTCACATGAAAACAATGGGGGGTTCGGATGTTCATCCTAGGGGTGAGGTTGAACTTAACTTTTCCAGTGATCCACCTCTCGGGCTAGGTAACACAAGCCGAAGTGGTGAGGATAGTCTGCAACTTTTGAATGAATTGAAGGATACCTGTGCCAAGCTGTCTGCACAAATTGGTGATCTGCGAGCAATAGCTTCTTCCCAAGATGGAGTCATCAAAGCTCAAGGTGGGGAGATAAAGGCTTTGAAGAGAAGGGTTAGGTATTTAGAAGGAGTCAAAGGATCAAGAATTCCAAACAAAAGGTTAAATCTTCTGAAGCTTCTAAGGATGCTCCCAAACAGGGGGGGGGGGGGGAATGAAGGCAAAGTTTCAGGGGAGGATAAAGAGGGTGAAAGTATTTGTGAAGAGAGTGATCCAATGGAATTTCTAGTTGCTGATAACCAAGGGAATGAAGCGGTGATGGATAGGCGTTTGGGAAGGTTACAACTGTTGATAGTGAGGTACCTATTCCTGCTAGTGACCCAGTTATTCCTGCTAGTGGTCCAGTTATTCCTGCTAGTGAGCCAGTTATTCCTGCTATTCCGTATTGATAAGGTTAGTTCTCTATACTGAGACTGAAGTTAGTATTGCTGCTATTGATGTTAGTGCTACTGAGACTAAATTTATTCCTGCTATTGATAAGGTTACTGCTACTCAAGGTGATGATGATATGACTATGGCTCAAATATTAACAAAGATGAGGAGTGCAAAACCTAAGAAGAAATTTAAGTTTCAGTCACCTAGTCAACAACAACAACAACCAATGATTACAGATGAAGAATTGACAAGAAAAGTGGCTGATCTTGATGCTCAAGAAGCTGCTCAGATTCTTTCAGACAACGAGTATGCAAAAAAATTACAAGTGCAAAAAAATGCAGAGTTAATAGCTTCATGGTTTGAGGAAAGGGCTCAGGTTGAAGCTGATTGTGAGCTTGCTAAAATAGTACATAAAGAAGAGCAAGATAAGTACTCAGTAGATGAAAAAGCCAGGATGCTGAAAGAAATTTTTGATGCAAAAAAGAAGAAGTTTTCAGCACAAAGATATGCAGCTAAGAAGAACAAGCCACCCACTCAAAAACAAAGAAGAGATCTCATGTGCAGGTATTTTTTTTATTTTTTTATTTATTTATTTTTTTGTTGCAAAGGTAAATTTATATTAATATCAACAACACCCAATATGTACATCATAAACATCTACTCATGTGCAGATATTTGAAGAATGTGGCCAGTTGGAAACTAAAGGATTTGAAATTCTTGGATGATAAAAGCATTGAAGAATTGTATGCAATTGCCAAGAGAAACAATGAACTCTTCTTGAATGACAGTTCAAAGAGAGCAGGTGAACAGTTGGAAATAGAAAGCAGTAAAAAGAGAAACAAGAACAAACTGAGCAAGTTGTTGCTAAAGAACAAATGCAAGCTCACACTGAACTTGCAGTTGACTCTGTAGGAGAAGCCATGGATGCACAACCTTTAACTGTCAAACATCCCATTGTTGATTATAAGTCTGGATCTCATGGGGAAACAATTTATTACGATATTAAGAGGCATGATGGTTCTTCTAGAAGGTTTGTAAGCTTTCTTCACATGGTTCATGATTTTGATAGACGAGATATGATAGCTCTTTGGAAATTACTCAAACAAAGATTTGGTAATAAGACACCAGAACAAGCTTATGATAGAGAAGTCTGGAATTATTTGAAGGTAATGTTTGAACCAAATCATGAAGATGAATGTTGGAGAAGACTAACGCACAATACTGTTAAAGAATGGAAAATTTTTCAACGATGTGGAGTACATGCTTTAACTGTGAATGAGTTGGTGATCTACATGCTTGTAGAAAAGGATTACCCTTTAAAGTTTCACAAAGACATTCTACATCAGATGTTGCGTGGGAAGAAAATACTCAAGCTTCAGCTTAATTATGATAACATGGCATATGAACTGCTCAAGAAGATGGAAGAGTATCTAGGAACCAAGAACAAGAAATAGAATGTATAGTTATTACTACTAGAATGTATAGTTTGAAATTAAACATGTATAGTTATTACTGCTTATGAGATAAACATGTGTAGTTATTACTGCTAGAAATGTATAGTTATTACTGCTAGAATGTATAGTCTGACAAAATATGCTTACATAAATGCTTACAATCGAGCCAAAACATTGATATTTTTAAATTTTTGACTATTGCATAAGTTATCAGAAATGTGTGACCATATGTATCGAATTGTGACTACACTTAAATAATGTGTGACAAAATTTGACTATTGCCTATAGTCACATGATTGTGCTACAATTAAATGTGTGACCATACACATTAGGAATTGGCAGGCAAACACACACTTAACTTTAGACACACATATTAACTTACGTGACTATTTGTATTGAATTTTGGTCACACTTAATCATGTATGCCTATGGTTTAGTGTGACCATATATGACATTTGGTCACACATCTCAAGTGTGTGACATTTATTTGTCACTTTTAAATGCATATCGTGACTATGCTTCATACTTACTTTTCAGTTGTCACACATTTCAAATTCATATGTGGCTAAATTTTCCAACAAAAACTAGCAGTCACGCTTAAATAATGTGTGACAAACTTGAGCATATGATTTAGCCACATACACAATTACTTCGTGTGACCATATATGGATTTTGGTCACACTTTTCAATTGCATGACATATATTTGTCACATATGTATATATATAGTGTGACTAATGCTTCAACCTTATTTGTATCCGTCACACGTCCCAAATTATAAGTGACTAAAAAATCAAAATTTTTTTTACCAGATACGTATAGACACGAAAATATTCAAATGTGTGGCTGTAGCCTCGGATGTAATTCCAAAATGGTCACACAAGTCGGATCAAGTGTGGCTATTTATTTTATTCTGGTACATTTAGTCACATAAAAAGGCGACTGTGTGGCTGTTCTAAAAACAACATGTGTGACTAAATCCCATTTTTGTACTAGTGCTCGTACGGGGTCTAGGGTTTGCCAAACGGTGACCCGTTTGGTCCCTGGAACCCAGTTATGCCTAACACCAGTTATCTACCCTCGTTAGTTGACTTGTCAACGAGGCTATTTTTTACTTTTCATCTCGTTTTTTAGCGCCGTTCGTCCGATATAAAATAAAAAAACTCAAACGTTCGACAAAACACAAGATCAAAATCATTTGCACCCATCTCTGAGTTCTTCCTAACCCGTCACAACCCTAATTGGTCAAGAAACCCAATCGATGGCAGGTTCGTCTTCAAAGGATAGGGATTTTAGCAAAATGGAGGTAACCAATGAGATGATTGCACATGTTTTCGCTAAATATGGGAATAAGTGGCATTCAGAGTTTCAGACCAATCAATGGTTGACGTGATATTCGAAGACTTGTGGCAAAGGCAGTACAATCAACAGGAGGTTTCCCAAGGTTAGTGTATTATGTTGCATGTTTTCATTGTTATGTATAGGTGTGTATTATGTGTGGATACTTGATGTTTGTGTATTATGTCAGAAGATTTGCATTATGGAATTAACTACGCCCTTTGTCAGACTCTATAACTGGTTATGTCACTAAACTCAGTTTTGCCCTAGTCAATCATCATAAACATGTTAATTGCCCTTGGTTAATGTGCTTAATGTAAGGTAAATGTAGTCTAAGGTTGATTTAGTTAATGTGATTTAGTGGTAATCTAATTGTCTGCACGTATTTATAGATAAGGGTATGGAAGACGTTGAAAAACTTGGCAATAGGATAGCAAATCTTGAAGTTCTGTTTGGTAGTCTAAAGGATGCAAAGGAGTCAAAGGATGCAAAGGAGGCAAATGAGACTAAGGAGGCAAATGAGGCAAAGCACGAAAAGAAGGTTAATAAAGGTATGCATTTGCTTGTATTCTAGCTCTTGTCTATTAGATTCCTAAATGTTGAAGATGTTTTTAGAATGTTTTTCTCCCTTTTAGATGACAAGGGAAATGCAATAGTGAAAGTAGAGGAGACTGTGTCTGATGTTCAAGTATGGGATAGCATATCAATGACTAATGAAAATTTGGATGAGGTCATAGCAAAATATGGGTCACACAACACCATCACAGAAGAAAATTTAGATGTGTTTCTTGATGAGCTGTTTATCAAGAGAAAGCAGCAAACGCTAAAAGGTAAATATATTCAAGCTCTTAAAGGGGTGTTTGGAATGTCTATCTACTTTATAGATCTTATTGGGTTAAACATTTTTTTTGGGTATAATCTTTGTAGTTGTTAATTCCATGGGCAAGTCAACTGAAGTGAGCATTATATCTGCTGATGATGATGAGGTTAAGCAGAGGTTGCAAGCACAAGGTAGCAGTATTGCTTTTAACACTAGAAGATCAAAGTGCGAAGCTGAGAGTAAGCATAGGAAGGGAAGGCCATCTGAGGGCACTAGCTCTGGTTGCAGAGTTGTAGAGGAAGTGTAACACCCGATTCCTGGATATAAATAGGCCCCACCGTAGATGAAATTGACTAAGGCTTTATGTAATTGGCTAGTCAAACACGGTAGTCAAGTAATGGTCAAGGAACGTGTAACGTATGCATAGAAGATATGTTGTGTCATAGATATAACAAGAATGGACTTAAAGGGACATAAGTTGTAATGTGTTAAAGGTGTTATAAGGTTGAATGTGGCTAAAGTAGAAAGAATAGGAATTGAGGGGCTAATGTTGCCATGTGACCAAACTAGAAAAATAACTAGATAAATATCCATTTATCCACAAGTTTCCATAACCTTCCATCACTTTCTAGAGGTGTTTGTGTGTGGTTCGGTTTAGAGAGAAAAAGAGAGGGAAGGATGAAGCCTTTGATGATGAAGAAGAAGATGAGATGTGTTCCTTGTCAAGGGTTAAGCTTAAACCATGATCTTCACACAAGTAAGTAATACTCTATCTTGATTCTAATGAGGTTATGATTTGTGAGGTAAGTAGGGATTCATCATATGATCAAGATATGATCATATGATGATCTAGAATAGAGGATGGGTAAGTTAAGATGGGTTATATAAACCCTTATTCATGATGTTGCTTAAATGTGTTATTAGGTCTTTATTAATTATGAAGGATGATGATGATGGTGATGAGGATTATGATGATGATGGTGAGGTGGATGATGATAATGATGATGTTCTTGTTAGACTTAGCTTTGGAAGCTAAGGTAAGCAAACCGGTTATAATGTGATGTTATAATGATCTTATACATTATGTGTTATGTGATTTGTTAGGATAGTTGAATGATTGAATATATGTGCTAATGTATGGGTTTAAGTAAAAGTGTGTATGAGGTTAGTTTGTCAAGACTAGCCATGAGGAGTTAGTCAAGGGTGGATTAGGCTAAGGTATGTGATGTTTGATTGATAAGGAAATGTTGATGCTTAATGTGGATTAAGGTATGTGTTAATGTTTAAGGTTGTGATGGATTAATGGGTTATGATACTTAATGTGTGAATGATTTATGATGTTATGTTATAATCTCTTTACTTACTAAGCATTCGCTTACGGTTTAATGTTACAATGTTTTGTAGGCTCTTGTGATAATGCAATGGCTTGGATTAACGATTAAGGTTTGGTTATGCGAAAGTTAGAAGACTTTGGTAAGAAAGTAGGAGCTAGGTAGAATACCGGCTTCAAGTCAATGTTGATGCCCCCGTGAGTCGTTTAAAGGTTATAAGGTCTTTGTCGAGTGTCAAAGTTATGTTTTGATATGTTAAAGTCAAGTATGTAAAATGGTATGCTATAGTTACGGTTAAAGTGTTTATGGTTATGGTGAAAGGGGTGTTTGGATTAATGCATGTTTGTACCCATTTTTGGTTAAAACGGGTCAAGTGAAGTTTAGAACGTTATAGCATGTTTGGTTAAAGTTTATGTGATGAGTATTTGATGTTTGCAAAGGTTGAAGTGTTGGTTTTATGGTTAAAGGTGTTATGGTTAGGTTATGTTTGAAAATGGGTCAAAACGGGCGTTTGGCATAACCCCGTAAGTATGTGTTCATGGGTCGTTTAGACCACAAATGATTATGAAAATGATGTATTATGTTATGTTAAAGATTTCTGGAAAGTTTCGTTAATTTTTTAGTCTTAGAAGTACGGTTTCCGGAAAAGGTGTAAAGTATTGTTTTATAAAGTTTTCTGCAGGTCCCATATGGCCATATGGTATTTTCAGCATATGGCCATATGAGTGCTTCAGAAAGTTTAACTAGGGCATATGACCAGAATATGGCCATATGGTATTTTCAGAATGTGGCCATATGGTTGCACCATATTTTTAGTAAAGGGTCATATGGCCAGCATATGGCCATATGAAATTTCGGCATATTGGCATATGCTTCTGTCAGAGTAAAATTGGTTTTTTTTTTGGGATTTTGGCCAATCTTCGAAAAATCATATCTTTTAAACCGTAAGTCATCAATAATGGTTGTGCCACCCGTCATTTCGAAGGTAATTGAGTCTAGTTTCATATAAAAATATTTGTAAGGCCTGAATGGTAATATATTATTGTTAGTTGTTAGAAAAGTAACAGAAGGTACTTTAAAGTTGAGTCATTTCCGCGTAGTTTATGGGTTGTTTGGAAATGCATTTACAGGGTGCATTTGAAATCAGTTAGAAATGGTTTTCACAAGGTTCTTAAATAGGGTGCAGATCTGTCAAAAAATTGAACTTGCATGTTGTTGCTTTCTTGACTTTTGGTTGAAACAGTTTCACTATGGTAGTCAAAGAGTAAACTTCAGATACAGGTTGCTTAATTAGAGTGCTTAAATGCACCAACCTTTTATAAATACACTTGCCAACCTTCCACAATAGAGTAGTTAAATACATCTGCATATTTTCCATTTGATTATATCAATACTTAGCTTGCCTTAAGTGTAACTTCAAAATGAAAAATGATTTGATCATTCATAATGGTGAGGAAATTCACCTCTCTAAGTTGACATATGAAGAGTTAGAATATTTGGTTATAGCATCAGCGAATGAAGGAACAAGTGAACAAACTGTTGTGGCAGCAAAAGGCAAGCAAGCTAAGAGGAAAGTTGTAGAGCCTTTAGTTGTTGACAAAGGGAACAAAGGGAATGAGAGTTTGAAGACATGAAGCAACAAAAAAGCAATGGAAAAGAAGTAAATTGAATGTTGAATGAGTTCAATTTATTAGAATGTCATCAATAGATTCCTATTTAAACTTGAAAGTGTTATATAATGTATGGTAATTTTAAATAAATTCCTTTCTTTTAATATGTTTTGGTTTGTGTAATTTTTACAATTTTTAGTTATTTATGGATCTATATTTTGCATTTGCAATTCAGTTGTGCAATATGTAGGCCCACTACATATCCACCTCTATCAGCTGTAGTTGTGTTGTCCCTTCTAACACCTAGACCTACAACACCACCCGCAGCAACACCACTATCAGTTGTGTTTCCCTCTCCGTTAAGATGCATTGGACATCAATACCATTCTTTATTAGGTGGAGGCCTTGCAAGAAAGGTTAATCCAACCTTGTTTTTTGTTTCCAGCCAACAGTCAATGCATATCATTTGACAACCATTTTCTTCATCCATGGTGAAACTTCTTTGATGTGATAAAGAAATGAATACCAGGGAGGTATTATATAAGGCAGTCAAAATGGGTCTAATGGGGAATAATTTGGTTGTTCAACAAGAAGTAGATGGGAGTAATGACGGGGGACGAAATGTGAGTAATGACGGGGGATGAAATGTGAGAACTGGGGTTAGTTCAGGGACCATCGGTGGAAATTATTTATGCGCCTTTGGTCGCTTTCCCGCGTAAAAGTCTTGGGAACCGTTTATCTACCTGTCAAAATGTGAGAACGGGGGTAGTTCAGGGACCATCAGTGGAATTTTTTTTGCGCCTTTGGTCCCTTTCTCGCGTAAAAGTCTTGGGAACCGTTTATCTACCTGACGAGTGATGGATAATGCCTATTTATACCCAATATTGAATGGTCGATTGTTCATACCCAATGACACACACAAACACACAAATCCGAGAAAAAGAAAACTTCAAACAATGGCAGAAAATGGATACTTTCAAAATGATCAAGAAGAGTATGAGAGAGTGTTAACAACTATTTGATTTTTGACACAGTTGTTGATGCTTTTGGGGATGAACCCATTGCTGAATATGGGTCGTATAGGCAACTGGATGAGTGGATGAGGAGCAGGATTCTGAATTGGCTGCGGAAAAAAGACTTATGCTGGAATGAGATTTTGGGACTTAATGAGGAGGAGGAGGAAGATGATGATGATGAGGAGGAGCAAGAGGATGAGGAGGAAGATCAAGGTGAGGTGGTGCAGCAAAATGAGGAGGAGCATCAAAATGAGGAGGAGCACCAAGTGGATAATGATACCGGGTTTCAAGATGTTTATGATTTGGAAAACAGGATTAGGGGTCTTGAAGTTTTGTTTCAACAACTTAAGGAAAGGAAGGAAAACAAGAAAGAGAGCTCTGGTTCTAACAAGTTGGAGTGAAATGGAGTCAAGTAATTTATGATGATGGTCTTTCTATGTTTTTATTATGTTTTTAGTATTTTGGTTGGATAATTAGATGTATTAAATGGTTGTAACCTTTAAAACATATCAATGAAAAATTTGCTTGTTAATTTATTGTTTCTGATTTATGGTTGCTTGTAAATTACCAAATATGTTTGACTTAAAGAAGTCAACAAACAAAAGTTTGCAGTTTGTGGTATTTGAATATTTTGCTTGTCTCAAGTTTGCAGAAAACATAACGTAAACAAAAATCAATAACACAAATTTGGATATTGTACATAGTGTTTGGCATTGTAGTTAACAGCTGATGCAGAGTGTTTGGAATTGCCATTTGCAGCTGTCTTATCATAAACAAGAATTAAAAAAAAAAAAGAAAAAAGACTGTTTTGACTTTAATTAGTCAAACATATGCATTTCATCCTAGTAGTTATTATAGATAAATTAAGGAAATGATAAAAGTGATTTCATTCCATTAAACTGAATCAGACGACATGGTTGACTATTTATACACAAGATAGTCAAACTAAACTAATATAACTAGCCAACTGCTAACTACGTACAAATACAAAGCAATACTACATCTTATTACATTGTCCTAATCTATTGTTGAGTAGAACTCTCATTTTGGAAGAACTTGTAGCTCTATAGACACTCTACACACTCTGCATAGTTGAGGACTGTGTGGAGGTGGTGTTTGGATCAGAATTTATCTCCACTTTAGTTATGTTACACATGCAAGCCCCATAGTTGTCTCTGATGCTCCTCCTCCATTTCTTTTTCTTTCCTACACTTGGCCAACCACTCTTGTGTATCCCTTGCTTCCATTGCTTCTTATTCTAATGCAAGGTTTAATGCTTCTTCATCTAATCTTAGCTGATGTTCCTCAGCAGTAACATTTCCACCTACCTGCAACTCCAATTCAGCCATTTCTTCTTCTTCTACCAGTTTCATTATTTCTTCTTCGTCTAACATTCCACTACCACCAGGAAGTGTATCATTGTGGAATACATTAACTAAGTTTTTCATTGTAATGTTAAGATGATGGCCTGATGATTTAGGAGAAAACGCTGAAATGTTATGAAGAATCAAAGCAACTCCTATAGTAATATCCTTTCCATAACTCCCCTCGTTAATGATTTTGTGATGTATTGTACCAGATATTGAACCTGAGAGATCTTTGAGAGTTACTGTAAGATCGCCAAGGGCATTTGAAGTACACGACTTGATTATTGCAACAACTTTATCAACTTTCCCGTTATTGATAAAGCTCTTGATATCACCTAAACATCCAATCACAACCCCCACCCCATTAGCATTCACAAAGTCAACGACGCTAAGCCATGACCCACGTGTAAAATCCTCATCCTCACCCACATCTTCAACAACTTTCCTCATATACTCCTGTGTCGACATTATAGACACCTCTCCACCTTCCCGAGTATCCGCTATTTTACGTAGCTTCGCCCTTTGAAAAATACCCGCAGGACCTGGTATTATCCTAACCGGTTTTTCGGCTGAATTTTCAACATTTTGGTTTTGTGATGAAACTGGGGGTGCATTCATTTTCTTGTGTTATTTGGTGGAAACAACAACCTTTTTGCCAATTTCTATTGTGTTTTAGATTGGTGTTAGTGAGTGCTATAAACCCTAATCCTTAAACGGATGAGGACAGGGACGACTCGTTCAACTGTATTTCCACATTAGGGACTATGACAGGGACTACTCGTGCAAATGTGTTTCCACATCAAGGACTAAGAAAGTACTTAAATGGTTCAAATATGGTAGTTTTTGCCGGGTTTTCCCTTTTCCTGCCAAATAATCCTAGAGCACAAAATAATTGTTTAGTTCCTGAACTATCACATTTGTATTAAAGTAAGTACACCAACTTCACCTTCCATGTTAGTTCTTTGGCCTTTTTTCCCGCCAAACCACCATGCCACTCACAACTTCCATTTTTACCTATATAACTAGCCACATTAGTATGTCATATCCCCATAGCACCTTCCATTTTCATTCACAATTGGCATCCAAAACACTCAAATGGCTGAAATGAAAAGCAATTTTGTTGACATCCACAATGCCCAAATGGATGAAACAAGAACCAAATGGTCCAAAATGCTAGCTTTAATAAAAGATGTTATTGATCATACCCCTGAATGGTCTGATGAGGGCATCAATGAACCACAAAAGTTCACTGCATTATGCTTGAGCAGGATTTCTGAACTACACAAGTTCAATGATCTCGTGAATGCCATTAAAGCAGACTTAAGGAAAGATGTTGACATGCTGAAATACAAGATTATCCAGGAAAAGGTATGCTAATAAAGGCATGGGCAGAGTTTAATCAAACCTTAGACATCATACTGGTGAAACTAATTAATGGTGCAGTGAATGTGCCAAGAGTAAAAGATGAACTTGTTGCTGTTGAAGTTGTTGTTGATGAAGTTGTAGCTGATGAAGAGGTG